>VWZD01011762.1:0-145374 GCA_013396695.1 Sakesphorus luctuosus
AACTAATGTTTTATTGTTCTCTCTCCTGAATTATCTTGGAGTAATATAAAGCACTGAGGTCAGTATATTTGTTTGTGGTTATGGAGGAGGATCTAGAAGCTAATCGATGCAGTGTGCAATGGCAAAAGTTAGGGAGTGTTTTTTGTGTGGTATTTTAATTGCTTAGATAGATTCCAAGAGTACCTAGGGAAGTACTTTGGTTAAGCGGTATAGCCAAAGCAGACAAAATTGCCAAATACAGTCCCACCTTTTTAAATGTTTTTCAAGTGAAATCAGCACAACAGAAAGAACACTAGATTGTTCATAGTTTTGCTATTAATTGGAAAATTTTTAGTGTTCTAGCTTCTGAAAACTGTTTCTACCTTTAAAATGTAGCTAGAGGAGAAAACCTCATTAAAGGGGATGCAGAATGACACTGGTTTTCTCTTCAAATACTAAGGTTTTCTCCCACTAAATCAGGACCAAAAGCAATGCTTGGATCTTGATTTAAGTCTGAATGTGGGATTGGAAGAAAAAAACCACAATAAAATGATATTTAAGTAATGTAAAGTTTAACCAAGGCCATTTGGATTTGGAACCACAAGGGTTTTACTTGAGAAAGGGGATGCTTAGGGTTGCAGGGGGGGGAATATATAGCAGTTGATGAGCAATGACTGAAAATAACCTCCATGGCATCAGGTTAACTAAGTGTATTAGTAACAGCTGCTTTTCATGTATGCCAAACAGGATCCCTGACTATCAGCTATCGACTTTTGTAACAGGCATCTGGACTTCCACATGTGATATGCAGCAGCCCATTACTATTTTGAACAAGATCTTGTATTTCTCCTTCTGGAGATATATGAGGAACTGCAATTCTAGTGACCTCTAGGAGACCTGTATGACTTAAGCACCCAGGATCTCATTTCTTCCTTGATAATTGTTTTTCTGATTCATATCTCCCTTGAAAATTGAAGGTATTAGCTCGTTTCAATCATGTGTGACAGTGGTAGTCTCTGTGCTCTGCATTAGAAATCAGTGATGTGAAGCCAGCCTGGCCTGTCACATAGGAGGAGGTTCTAGAGGAGGGAAAGTGGAGGGGTTCTCCCTCCAGGTCCCTCCTTGATGATCCTAATTAGTAATGAAGAACTTGTTGAAATGGAGTTTGTGTATAAGTTAGCTAAGTTTTTAGCATGGAGCATGTACAGCAAAGTAGTACCAGAATACTTGAAAAAAGTAATTTATAGCACCTACTTGTATAAATGCCTTTCTTATTCTGTGCTGAAGGAGTTGTACCAGAACAGGGAAACATGAGTAGCTTTCCAGTGGTTGTCCCTTTTGAGGAAATCAGCAAGCTCCCTTCTTGGGCCCAGACCCTACTCAGAAAAAAAAGTATGTTGACCATGGCACAGTCGCGTATCTGTATCTCTGGGAGTAATGTGTCCCTGAGTGGCACAGAGGATTTGCATTCAATTTTTATGAACCCTCATAAGGCCATTGTTCTCCAGTTTCTGATTGATTGTCTTTATGTAATAAGGACAACTGATATAGACTTGTCAGAGTGACTGAGGAAGGTCAGCTTTGACTAGCTCATTTAACATAAGCTGCAGGATGAATTATGTTTTGTTGCTTGCTGCAAAAAAGCCCATTATTTAAGTGGTGTTTTTAACTGATGCCTGATGAATTGTGCTTTCTCCCTCTAAATCTTACCCTTTTGTACAATAGTCCTAATTGCAGTTTGCCTCAGATTGATTGATGTCCTCTGGCCACAGTTTCTTTGACAGGGAGGGTTGATGTGAAGTAAATGTTTTCAAAGGTCCATGATTAGGGGTTCTCATGAGAAGGGGTGTAAATTTTCAGAGCAGGTAATCAGTCGCAACTCAGACTGAACAGGATCCGTAAGTATTCAACATCTCAGAAACCTGCTATTCAACATCTCAGGGCCCCTGGTATTATTCCTTATTTGTGCTGCCATAGAGCAGAGGTAAGAAGGTGAGAAACCATGGGCTCTGCATTAAAGTCATCTTAAACCCTGCAACTTAACTTTGTACAATCCCTAGTTCACCTGCATTTTATTAATAAAAGGGTCATGCTGAAGGATGTTTAGATATGGGTGTGACAGTGGTGTCTGAATCACCTGTCTGATCTTTTATAATAAAAAACTTCTCACTTCTGCCAGACCTCCTGGCCACAGACCCAGAGCCCATTGCATCAGCCTTCCACAAAAACAAAGCACAAAGAGAACAGTTCTACAGGAAGTAAAGTAGCCTGAGGTGCACCCTTGCCCCCAGACTGGAGTAGTAAAAGGAGGTACTGACTGCAGTTAATCTCAGATGAGATTCCAAAATACCTTTTTGTGGGGTCCTTTTTGTTCCTCCCCTGCCTAGCCCCCATGTACACTTCAATTAAGGTCCCCACACCATCCCCAGTCTCCCCAAACTTCCACACATTCTGGAGTTCCCCACTGATCCTAGCATAAACCTACTCCTTGAGCAACACACACAGCCAACTTCAGCCATTGTAGTCCTTCCCAGGTACTTGTGCTCATTATTGTCTCTTCCAGTCACAAATCCCTGCCCATTTGCACAGTATTCCCAATGCCAGCCTTCCTCTTGCATTCCTCTTCGACCTCATGTCTGGGTGCCTTGGGTCCTGCAACTATCTTACCCCTCTGCTACTTTGCTCTGGCTACTATGCTTCTGGTGGCCAAAAGTACAGCCACTGCTGGGACAGAGGAGCTACGCAGTCCTGATATGTTGAAGGGAAGGGACTCTTCCTAACTGAAGGGCTTTTTCTTTCCCTTGAGTAAAGGAGTCTTAGAGCCAGCTTTGCCTAGGAGTTCTTTACACCAATAGTGAAAACAGTAGCTGTTCGTGACGGGAGCACAGGTAGAGAATGGTTTGCCTTTTCTGAGTATGACTATAAATGTTGAGTTTGGGAGCCTTTACCACTCAGCTGGTTTTAGCAGAAAATGCCCACAGATGCGGCAAAAACTATTGCCCCATTACAAGCAGTTCCTGTTTTCCAAGAGTGGCCAGATAAATTTGCTTGTCCCCAGTGCATAGGAACAGATTGCATTGCCTTATCTGTTGTCAAGTGGCTAGGCTCACTGAAAGCATAGTAAGTCTGTCTATGTGCATTTTAATATATAGTTCTGAGGGTATTTTTGGTGATCTGATTGACCCTTGAAGCAGAGAAACTGGAAAACCATCCCTAGAAATCTTGTCAGAGGCTTTCCTAAGTGGATGAAGAGGGAGTTCCTAGTGAAAGACATGTTGTTGCTTTTTTCAGCTGAACAGATTTTAATTCTCTGAGAATTACTCTTATAATCTAAAATCTGCTATTAGAGGTGGGTGATAGGATGTGTATTTTTGAGAAAAGTGGCACTCAAACTGGCTTTTTCTTTAGGTCTATTGCCAGAAGGACTAAGTTTAATTGCTGTGTGGGAAAAGGTTCTGGGAAGCTTTTTGGACTCTGCCTGTACAACATGGCTCATCTTTTTTGTGACACCTAGTGACCATAGCATTTCCATCTGCACTGTTTCTTTGTTATTGTAGATACTTTTGGTGACACCTGTTCATATAGGAGAATAAAAAGTTTAACTGTATAAAAATGAATCATTAAATAGATATTGATTGTGAATTAAACTTCCATTAAAATAATGGGATTGATAAATCCATGGATTGCTGCTTGCAAACAAGGCTCTGAAAAAAAAGCCAAACAAACAAAGCCTGCCTGGATTTAAGTACTGTTGCATAATCCATGGGAATGCGTGTTAATTTTAGAATGAGAGGTGATGTTTTCTGTGCTTTCCTCCTTTACCATGTAAATAATACATGAAATTGTGAAGATAGATGTTAAGAACAGAACACTTCTACGAGTAGGGGAGAGGATATAGTATGAAAATTGGTGTAGTTTAGTGGTGGGTCTGGATTCCTGTTTGTTGCTGGGACCCATACTGAGGATATATGTAATAAGTTCTTGCTCCAAGGCCTTTTTATATTACCAGAGGGACATGAAGGAAACAGTGTAATAATATTAAGTTGGAAATAGAAACATTCTTGTAGACATGATTTTCACTTATTTTCAAATACCCAAGGGGAAAAAAAAGAGAAAAAAAAGGACCATCAAAAATGAAATTGAATGTAGTAGAGGAGTTGAGAACACTGGGAAAGGGAAAGCTGAATTTATTAAAAAAGTTCTCTTGCCTTACAGCACTGCTGTCAGCATCATCTCCATTCCAGTCTGTGACCCTGTCTGGTCTCAGAGGTGACTTCAGTGAAAACACTGTATTGCAGCATTCCATACCAGGCAGCTCTTTGTTTTGTGTTATATTTCTTCTGCATAACAGGAAATTTAGCCGTAATTGTATATGATAAATGTATTTTTAAGTTGTTAAAAATAAATGTTCCTATTCAGTATTATTGCATCCTTCTGTTCTGCTATCTGTAGCTTTTCTGTGATGGCAGAATAGAGGCTGGCTAGAAAATCTGATTTAGGATTAGGGTCAGTTTCTAGCTAAATTTGACCTGGATGACACTGAGCTCTATAGGATCCATTGCTAATTAATAATTCTATCAATTTTCTTCACACTATTAGTATCAATATTGCCCATCAGAGGATTATTTTATTATTTTAGCTAAAGAAGTTTGTACTGCAAGCTTTGAAACAAAAATTTAAGTATTTTTATGCATCCTCTTTCTAAAGAGATTTAAAAGTGTTGCTGATAAAAACAGTAATTATTTGCAAAGGAAAAAAGATTCATTGTTGACAAGTTGATGTGAAGTGTGATATTTTTACAGCTTTGCATATGTATCTATAAAGATATTTAAAAGGTCCAACTAATGTAATAGATTTAGCAAATGAATAAGAACTGTTTTGTTGAAGAAAGGTGCATATAATTAATTTGTGCATTTTATACATCTCTGAACTGGTTTAATTTTCAGACTTGCATCTAGCTTTCAATAATAGTTACCCAATTTATTTCAAGTCATAATTTCATCTTTGAATTCCCGGTAATTGCTGTAATAATCTGAATTTGTATTTAAACTTCTTTCTTTTTAGAAGTCAAATTTGATAGAATTGAATTCAGTTTTTCTGCAAAAATTTTGCCGATAGTTTTATGTCTTCACTTCAAGGTCAGGCATTTCAATCCCTTAGTGCCTGTATTTGGAAGTCAGAGATTTCCACCCCTGTGAAGCACTTGGGACTTGTCTGTGAGACAGTCAGGTGCCTTGATCTCAGCAGATGGTTGGGATGTAGGAAGTGGTGGTGAGCATTAAGTATGTGCCCAAGGGCAACAGTGGCTCTGCTGCAGCCTTCCCTGTGACCCCTCTGAGTCTGAAAAGTGGTATCTGTAACATGTGGCTACAGCATGAGACAATGTATTGGAGAAGTGATTCGATGTGAGTTCCCTGAGCTGCTGCTGTGCCAGGTGCTCAATGCAAAAGAACCAATCACTTGCACTGTGCATCCTTTGACTGTGGGACTGTTTCATGCTTAGCTGTTTAGAAACCCTTTAAATGCAAGGCATATCAAGTACCCTGTCTAATATTATCTTATTGCATAAAATCCATGCATTTCAGAAAAGTGGTTTGCCATTTGATGTGGCTGTTTTCTTTGTGCAAGTTTCTGTAGCATAGGGCCTCTTCTGCACACATGACTGTGTTGTGTTTGTAGGTTTGTGTACTGTTCTCAGTTTTACCTCTAATAGAGTTAAGTGCCTTTGAAGCACAAGAGGAGTTTTAATGAGATTTAATCTCATTATCTGCTTTTATCTGATCCTATCATTGCTTGTTGCCTATATCGTAGGAAAAGAAAAGTGCTCTGGAAATCTTGTTCTGAAGTGTGGAATTGGTGTGAAATCAATCTTTCTTCTTAACAGGAGGCTAACAGAGAACGAAGGGGCTGGATCACAGATCAGAAGCAGAGTGCGCCAACATCTGTCTTTGATTTGGGATTTATTTGTTTGCTTTTCCAAAAGCTGCATGGTTAAAGGATTTCAGTTTTATTATAATTCTTATTAATTACATTGTTAATTTCTCCACTGTAAATTAAAGCCCTGGTTCCTCTAAAGTTATGAACCTCTTTTTGATTTATCCATAATGCTTGCTAAGCATTAACTATAGCAATTTTTTATGTTACTACTTTCTCTATTTGTGCTCAAGCCTACAGTGCAACAAAGATTACTCACCAAATGCCTGTGACAACAGTGGGTTGTAATTGCTTAATTAGGCAAATGTATAGTTAGTTAGCAAGTGAGATATTTTAGCCTTCCTTGGATTAATTATGTGCTGTATGTGTTTGAATAGCGCATGAAAACTAGAGGGGGGGGAAAGGCATCAGAAATTGGTCAGATTGCTTTGTTAAACTGGGTTTAGATTTTCCTTAGGACACAGTTTTAATAAACCAGTTTAAGTAGACTATTTCCTTTAGGAATTCAAGCATAAGTCACTGTATGAAAAAATGTCGTTAATTATTCACAGAAGGTTTCGGTCATTGCTGCACTATTGTCCCTACTTCACAGGGTACTGCTTTGCCAAGTGTTTGTATTGTTAGAAATCCTGCTTTCTTTTTGGCTTTTTGGTTTGGTTTGGTTTTTTGTAGGCATGGAGCACTGCAGATTTGCTGAAATGGCATATTGGTATTTCCTCATTATGTGCCTAACCTATGAAATACTTAGAATCTACTTAACTAGTGGGTGTATTCTTTTCTTCCCAGATACATTCATAGTGTGTGGGGGGACAGGAGGAGGAAGGAGAGAAGTGGCATGATGATCCATTTTAATTTAGCAACATTTTTCAACATAGTGAACTGGGTACTCCAGGAAGTTTCTTTGTATGATACAACATGGTATGTAATGAATATGGAAGACAAGTAGAAATCCTCATGAGAAACATCCCTATTAGGGGCATGGCCAACTACATAGTGGCCTCTTCTGTGGAGTATCCTCTTCCTTCTCCCACTCACAATAGAGGAGATGAGGCAGAACATGTGGCAGAAGGGAAGGATATTGGTTTTCTGTTTGTGCTGCTCTCATTTTTGCAAAGAAATGGTGCTTACACCGCAGGAAGCTGCAAACAAACCTTTCTGCTTCTGAGTCTGCTGCTTGCTGTGTTGGAATACAGCTTGGGCAAAGGAGACTTGAGTGTGTTGTTACCTTCAAGGTATTTTGGAGGGTTTGAAGGCTTTCTAGCCATAAGTTGCATGGAGACATGGTGGAGCTGCACCTGCCAGCACAGCTGCATTAGAGCTTCTCACATCACAGTGAAGTCCTACTCTCCCACAGTACATTATTGCTGCCTGGATCTAGTATATAAAACAGACAATGCTCTTGACGTTTTCACTTTTGTGGGTAAGAGGTAAGTCACAGCAGAACTGAGACAGAGTCATGTGTCTTCCTCAGTTTAATGCCCCACACTTCAGATGTCCTTTAAGGAGGTCCAAAGGGCTGGGTTATGCCTGGAATTTTTGCTCTGGGCAAGAAAGAGGGAATTGAAAACAACCTTTCAATCTTAAGTTGCCAGAAGGTAACAATACTTTGTCCTACCAGTTTTATGTTCCATAAAATGTATATCCTCCAAAAATTTGTTATAAATTATTTATTGCAGAAATCAGTTATTCCAGAGTTATATTCTTTTCCCCTTTTAGAGAGTATTCACCTTTCTCTGCCTGATGTTTCATCCTAATTCATGAGCAGCATTAATGAAGCAGGTGCATAATGTAATTCTCTTTGCACAAGAAATATCTGCCAATAGTGTCCGTAGTTCATTCCAGTGAGGAAGAGGCATTGAGATAGACTGCAGAAAATGAAACCTGCTCTCTCTCTGCCTCTGGAAGATGTAAATATGTTTCAATATTAAACAGAAGAACCTGATTTTTGTCGGGTTGTGGCAGCAAATATTGGCAGCAGTCAACCCTGAGAAGCAATTAATTGCACAATAATTACTAGTCACCTGCCTTTATATGGAAATTAAAGCCCAACAGCCTTTCTAAAGCACTGAATGATCTAAATCTTGGTTCCAAAGACAAGTTCTGTGTCCCACCTTCAGCCCGGTTAAATTTGCTGTAGTAGATTTGCTGCCAGACACTGATGTTGAGTGACAGCTCTTTATTATCAGGGCTGCAGATCTGCATCTTCTCTTTCCTAGTGTTTTCAATCATACTTTTGTTTACACTTCAGCATTCTACAGTCTGTTTATTCCTGCCTGACAGCATTTGTTTGTCTTCCTGGCAGGTCACAGATAGAGGACTGGGGTCAGTTCAATGCACATACCAGGCTGCTTCAGTGATACAATTTTAGGATTTTGAAATGTGTTTCAGTACTTGGAGAATGGGAACTGAACTTTTTCAAATATCAATGCACACAAACCACATTAAAATCCTGTTTAATGATTCATAACTGCCAGGAAGCTGTGATATTAATATATAGACAATTACAGATTTTTTAAATGTGTGAAATTTGTTATAGGAAAATGAGAACAAACTAGGCCATTAGTAACAAGACTTCATCTAATCTGTCTTGGATAAATTCAGGTCATATTTTTTTCAGATTGACTTCTAGAATGGTGTCTCTTGGAGTGTTTCCAAAAGTTAATCAATATATATGATGTGATAAACAGACTATTTTTAAAATGTCCGTGGCCATTGTCCAGTTTCAGATCAGTCATGACAGGTAGATTATCAGCTCTCAGTGAACTCCTAAGCAAACTAAATAAGTTAGCACAATGATGGGGTCAAATTCCTATGATCAGGGGCCTGGCAAAATAAAAAGGGATTGCCCAGGACGTTTCATAGGAAAAAGCAAGAAGTTCTCCAACCTCCCCAGTTTCTCATAGAGACCTTCTCCCTCCTGCTCCTCTCAGCTGTACTTTGATGGGTAGCACTGTGCAGTTTGGGCAGGATTTTGCCTAGGGGCAGAAGACAAATATAAACACAGAGGAGTAACAGTCACTAGTTACATTGAATCAAGTGGAATTTTCCATCATTGGTATTGCTTACTGTACATATTCCCAGAGCAGACAGCATCCCTGGCCAGGAGCCATGGTCCTCTGTTCTGCTGCTCACAGGGAACAGAAGATGACCCTGCCCAGGGATCTTGTCAGGCACACGCAAGACAAGACCAGCCAGCCAAAATGGCAAACACAGGAGTACAAAGAAACAATGAGAGAACACTGAACAAACTGAAAAGCAACATGTTCAGCAGCCAGTAACCATGATGATGAACAATTTTGATTTTCTTTCTTCTTCTTTTTCACCCTTTTTTTAAATCACTTTTACCATAAAGTACATGTTTGATATGCTCCTTATTTTTTACTAGTGAAATGTTAATCCTGTAAGTAGATCATTCTCTATGTCAGTTCCTACTAAGTAAATCTTGACACTTTTCCAGAACACAATGCACATGACAGAAAAATGAAAATACTAGTCCGGATGTGGGGAAAACTTGCATACTTGACCTTAAGAGAATGAGTAAGAAGATGAAAACCTCATTAAAAAAAAAAAAGACATCTGGCATGTCCTGATAGTTTTCTCGGGAAAGGGGTAGATGATTGACATTAGTGAAACAAATGTTTTCACCCTCTGCACCCTGCATTTTCTCTTCAGTGGCTTGCTTGAACATTTCTCAAAATATGTGTGATGCTGTTGAGGGCTGCCACAGTTGTAGAGGAGCTTCAGGACTGTTCTGTTGTGCAAGTGATGTTCTTTCAGTCTTGAAAACTTATGAAAGTTACCCAGCACTTATGATAGCATAGAAGGAATGTTGGTAGTAAATATTCAAAATAAATTTTGGGGGTATTTGAAGAGTTTCCTCCGGGAAGGGTAGCTGCCTGCTGTGGAATGTTTCACACAAAGATTTGTGGGTGAAAAAAATAAGTCCAAGGATTGTAAATGGTTAAGAGGCATCATACAGGTCTAAAAAGAAAAGTTCCGTTTCTCTTTGATGAAAATTGCAGATTCAATAGTTAAAATATTGATTCTTATACCATGGGGAATCTAATATATCTTCTAATTTCTTCAAAATATTTCTGAAATTTGCTGTAGACACTTTCAAAAGTAAATTTTCATTTCATGCTTAAAATGATAAAGACTGATATGAATGATACACAACTATAACACCATGGGTCTTTTATGTCAGATTCCATTTCAGAAATATCAGTTGCAAATAGAAATTCTTATTCAA
This sequence comes from Sakesphorus luctuosus, assembly GCA_013396695.1. Lineage (NCBI taxonomy): Eukaryota > Metazoa > Chordata > Aves > Passeriformes > Thamnophilidae > Sakesphorus > Sakesphorus luctuosus. The sequence continues at coordinate 10,163 of VWZD01011762.1, forward strand.
TGTAACTTTGAGTCTCCATGTATTATTAAGTAAAACAATACTTTACAGGAGCCTAAGGGACAATCTTGAACCAATAGATACTGTTAGAAAAATCATAGCCCCTAGTTCTAAAGTCTGAAGGAGTGATCTGAAAAGATTACAATTTTCTAAAAATGAGAACTAAAACTTGCTCATAGCTTTCAGCTTCTAACACTGATTGGTACTCAATGTGTAGGTGTGATTATCAGCATAATAAAAGTCCATTTTCTCTATAAGAAGAAAAAGAAAGTTACTTTGCCCTTGATGATATCACTGCTAGACATGAGTAATCTTTAGGGCTTTATTGAATTTGTGAGCAATCATCTGAAGTAAGTGCACAGAGCTTTTAAAACCCAGTAGAAGTTTTTTAATTAGCCTTTTTTTTCTTTTTGGTCTTAAATTCAATTCCCTATTGAGAAAGTTAATATGAAATTGGCATTTGTGTGTTATTTAAATGTTACTTTACTGAGAAGTTACTGGAATATTTAATTCTGCTAGGAGTGAAGATGGATCAGTTTGCTACTGATTGACTGGAAGAGATAAAGCCTTAGTATTACAGCATTGTGAACATTGTACAACTATACCTGTAGTAAAATTTAGAAATCAGTATTTTTCATACATGTGTTATGCTTTGCTCTCTGTTTGTGTATAGTTATATTCTCTGTACTATATTGCTCACGGGAGAAACAAACTGTTTGATTGATTCTTCAGGAGCTCTGCTGCATAGAAACCAGTGCTGTGCCAGATTCCTTCCTATAACAAGGTTGCCTGGCTTTCCCTTTTTTCTTAGAGGACTCTGAACCACACATAGACTATGACAGATTTAAGGACTTCCACTAAGGAACATACTGTAGGTATGCTTGGTGCTGGCCCTCACATCAGATTTGGAATATGGAATTTTCCCTGGGAAATCCACTGTGGGTGCTTCTGAAAATGGCAGTATTCCCACCGCTCTGCTGATTGATATTGATTATCTGGAACTGGAGCCCTCCTAGGTTGAGGGAGGGGGAGAATGACACTGCTTTGAAAGTTGAAAGCTTTTCTTCCAGGCAAACTGTAACAGGAGGATGATGTGGTTGCCAATGTGGAAGGTACTGCAGTACAAAGGCTTCAGCAGGTGCTAAACTAGACTGGACCACAAGGTCCTCTGCACAGACTGATAACTGTAAGAGGCTGCTTGTGCCCGATTGATTTATTTGAAGGGGAAAATTAAACAAGAACAAACAAAACAGAACAAAACAAACAAAAAGGAACAAAACAAACAAAAAGAGAGATGAAAGAAGTAAGTGTAGAATTGCTTAGGTGGGTTTCAAGGCTTGTTGAACTCTGAATTACTTTTTGCATAAACCCTTTCTCCAAAGCTCCCCTACATCGCTGAGTTTTTCTGGTACTTCCCTCCGTGGCTGGAGGCCCTTAGCATACAACCCGTGTGGCAATAAGTGACACTGTTACTAAAGCTGAGCAAACGTGTGTCAAAATATCAACTGGGTAACTGTGGTCACTGGATTTTGTGGTGAACATAAGCAGCAGAGCATCCACTTGACATCTCAGTCTTCAGGATAGTTTGGAAAACACTGGGGTGTGAAATGAAGGAAGTACGTTCCTCTGATTTCTATAGTCCTTAAAAGTCAAGGACAGTGCAGGTTATCGTCCAGCTGAAGAACCAGAAGAAGAAGATGGTGGTGATCAGAGAGACAGAGATCTTAACTCCTGCAGAGGTGGTTGCCATGGTCTGACTGAATATGCATTGTAATTGATTGACTTCAGACCTTAAGTCTCTGACGGTGCTGGGCTTTTCTTACTGTGATGAGCCTCTGCTGTAAGCTGTACAGTGAAGGACCTGCCTCTCAAGGCCTGGCTGTAGAGGATGGGAGCGCCATGTGTATCTGACATAGCCTGGGGCTCCTGCAGCTGAGGCAGCCCCTGCTCATCTCCCACTCATCCCAGTTTGCTGGGGTTCACGTTGCTGTCAAAATGTAAGTCCTGATTTTATTTACTTTGGGCCTAATGCGAGGCATTGCATAACTTTAATTTTGTTCTTTTCGCAGTGCTGAGCCAGTGGCACTTCAGCCTGGGCAAGATGTTGTCCTTAGCTGCCTTTATAAATGGGTTTTAGGGCACCGGTTTATGTAACCCACTTAATGGGTTTTTTCCTTATATTGTTGCCAGATGTCACCCCTTGTACATATTTGCCCTTTACAGCTCACTTAGTTTTCCTTGATCCAGTCTCTGCCTCTCTGCTGTGCTAGCAGGGCTTGCCCCTACCCAACAGAGGGCAAATAGCTCAGAAAGGAATGGTCTACTTGACTGAAGAAAAGGTAGCAGAGCATTGTCCTTTTTAAAATTGATTATAAAACCCCAGCTCAAGAACTGTTCTCAAAACGTACTTGATTAAAACAAGTATGGTTCTAGATTTTTAATATATATGTATATAAAGTAATCTTTGTAACAAAATCCAAGGTAGTTCAATAAAATTTCCATCTGATTCTTAGTTGAGTACAATATCCTTTCCAATAAGAAGATTCATCAGATTAAAAATTAAACAGGAGTTTAAGGAGTTTTAGAAGCCTAGTAGATGTTAAAAAGTGTTCTTATGTTACAGTGGGGCTGGAGTTTTTCAAGAAAGCATATCTTTATTTTAGCATTATCTAAGTAATCAGGATAACTGGATGCCTCAGGCTTCAGTATTAAACACGTGTATGCTGTTGTACATGCAGGTAGTCCCAGAAGTTCAAGAAAAGGTGATTGTCCCTAAGAGCATAAGCTGTTACTGCCTAAATGTTTTTGGTGTTCTTCCACCATACTAAGTAGTCCCTTATTCTGGAACTGGTTAATCATTAGAAGTATGACACAATTTACATTTAATGGCATTGCAAATGCTAATTTCACTGTTTATTTCCTGAAATACTGGAATTGACATTTTTGGAATTAGAAAAACCTGTTTTACTGTGGGTTCTGTACTTATAAGATTAAAATACTCTTTCTATGCAAATACTGGCTTCCTCTAGGATTACTGTAATTGATGGTTTTCTCCCTTGGATTTGTGGAGATGGCTATTTTCAGACTGTCTGCAGGTAATGACTGTTCTCTGACTTGTTAATCTCTTCTGTTCTGATTATCTGAGCAGATGTTGCTTAACCCACAAAATGGCTAGGACCAGTAAGAGCAATAAAGAATGCAAGCCAGGGGAAAAGTTTTAATACAAATGTGGGGAAGGGACAGTCAGTTAGCAAGAGAGGTAAACACATAATGAAGACAGTGAAGGTAAAAAGAAATTTTGAAGTTGTATTTTCCATGGGAAAAACATCCTCAAATGGCAGACTTTGGTATTGGATGAGACCTGGAGGTAGTTTCTGGATGCAGAAAGGATTGTCCACTTGTATGGTGGTCTGAGGCATGCATGCTTGTCCTTGCTTCCTCTGTGACCTGTGCAAATGATGAGTTTCCAAAGGATGAGTACCTGCAACTTGTCTTTGCTTTCCACGTTTGGGGGTTCTTGGGGCCTCTGCTAAAAACCAGTTCAGGGTTCTTCCAGAGAGACGTGTTGGGCACACAATTGCATTAGGAGAAATGGGATTGGGAAGCAAGAAGTTGAGACCTCTAACAGTTCCTTTAATGAGCTGCATGCTGTTTGATCTTTTGGGAACCAGAATATCCTCTGAGTGCAGAGTAGGTAGCTTCCTGCATCACACAGTGGAGACTTATCCCACCTAGTGACCATATGCTGAAACTAATAGGTCTGATCTTTCATGATGACATTTCAAGCTGTGCCTGCAGGGGCAAGGTCACAAAAAGAAGAGCTGTATGGAAAATGTCCCAGGCCGTGCAATGCACAGCTGGTCTGAGCACTGCATTGCCAGCTCTGATGACAGTGGTAATTGAACCTGAGAGCTGCAAACCTAACATTTCCATACAGTTCTGTAAGCATTAGCATGCTTAAACAGCATGGTGCTTAGAGATGGGCCATTTCATTTCCATTGACCTAAAAACAGCTTTTAGTGTACTTTGTACTTTTGAACTTGAAGTAAAGCATTAATACTCTCTGTTACAAGCACTGGAGATTTAGAAACATGAATTGCACAGACCATTAAATTAAAATTTAGCAATTACATCAGTGTTGCCTTATGATAGGGCTTGGGAATCAGGAAATTTGGGATTTATTTTTGGTCATGTCAGATTCACTGTGTTACCATAGGCAAGCAGCTTAACCTCATAATGTCTGAGGTTAATACTTACCCAACTTGCAGGGCTTTCTGAGGCTAGGTTAATGTTTCTGTTGTTACTTTGGTATCCTGCAGTGGATGATGTTCACAGTGTATATGTTGTTGATAATAACAATAAAGAAAAATGAAATGTAAATTGCATTTTTCATTTTTATAGATTAAAAATGCAGAAGTTGCAGCTTGTGTGTTTTAACATTTTGAAGAACACTGCATTGTATTTGATAGAAATAATTACAGATAATCAAGCAAGTAAATTTACATAACAATTATTTTTTGTTTGTTTTTTTTTTTTTTAGATATGTGATTAATCCTACGTGTTTGATGACCCAGATTAGGTCAGCATTGAAGTCACTTTAGCAATGCAGGAATACTGAAACTTTCCAATGGAAAATTATAGCAATAAATTCCCCGAGGAAAGTAATGTACAATGAAGCCCTTTCTGGGGAAGTCAAAAGGAAATCATCAATTTTTCATTGCTTTATAGATGCAGCTACAATTTGCAAAACTCATCTTCTTTCAGAGTAAGTGGTTTTGGGGCCTGTGGCATTAGTGGTCAGTGGAGTAAATCCTGTATTTGGATTGTTGAAATGTTTTTCAACGGCAGCGGAAACTTTGAAGGGAATTTAATTTCCCTTTTACGGAAAGGAAAAGCAAAATGAAGGGACTTTGGAGGACGAATGCAATGCTGGGCTGTTCCTCAGGAGGTTACCTTACACATTCATAACCAAAAGTTTTGTTTTCACCTTCTGTAGTCAAGTAGTTTTGTTTGGCAAATTGTTTTACTTTGACTTCCTGAAGGTTCTGAGTCTTTTGTAAACCATGTGAACTGTGCAGCTTCTAACTTGGCTTTCAGCTGAATTACTGCATTTGATAAAGCTCTATGTTATTGAAATATATTTGTACAGATTGCAATGTCTGCCTGCATCCTGTGCAAGGAGCTTTCAAACCTGGATGAAAATACAGTTTATCTTTGTCATTTTCTATATAGATGTTTGGGATTCTTTTTGTTGTAAATTTTAGTAACCATCTGTTCAGACCTGTATCACTTTAGGAAAAGTTTCTTTAAATGCCTAGGTCATTTTTAATCCAGTTTGTTTATGGTTGCTCTTTGTGTGGCATTATAGTCTGGAATATTGCAACTCTTTTGCACTGAGGAGTGGTAAAATATAAATGGATATAGTACTGGAACTCTTCTGGATGGGATGGTGTATGAGGAGCACTGGGAATTCCCACTGCAGATGTCACATCAGTGGTACAGGGTCCAGGTGCCACCTTCTGAATACCAGGAGAGTTGGTGGCATTTATCTTTTTTCAGAGAAGACTTGCATTCTGAAAGAAGATAAGCTACTGAAACTCTGGGTTCTCCTTCTTCTCCCTTTTATAACAAGAGGGGAAATAACACATTATTATGTTGTTCTCTAGACTGATGCGGTCAAACAGTAAGTAAAATAAAGTCCTAATTCTTCAGTCTTTTATGCCTTCATCAGTATAGTGGAGTCACACTGTTTGAAATCCATAGTCAGGATCTAATATTTTTTTTTTCCTCAAATAACTTCTAAAGACCAAGGGATTAATCTGCTCTTCATCCTTGACTTTTCTTCATAGAGTGATGCTATTTACGTGTTTCGATGCTACTCTGAAGTCAGTAGAAAGTTCTTTGATAGTTGAGCCAGTATTCTGTTAACAGGATATTTCCATCTTCTTTTATTACTTTAAACTTACTAAAAGCAAATTTAGAAACTCTCCCTGTTTTTGTAAAGGAGATGTCAGTGTTAGTTGATTAAAAGGGGCATAATTTGTTTCCCTACTTACCTAATTTTCTTGATTAGATGCAACAGATATTGATGCCCAATTCGTTCTTTCATGAGTAAATTTGGCACATATGCATAACAGTTCTTCCTCTTGTACAGTCATTAGCAGACTCTAACTGACCGGCATTCTGCCATCGTGGAAAACGAGAGTTGTTTTCCCTCAGTGTGCATCTTGTGTTCACCATCTGTATCCTCTGTTTTCAGGGCCTGATCCTGTAAAGCTATTATGAGGGTTTCTTCTCAAACATCTACTTAGGTTTCCAGTAGTGGAGCTAAAAGCATAAACCAGAGTTATGCCTTTTTATAAACAGAAATGTTTTTAAGACCTAGGCCGTGTACTGGTAAGGTGGATTCTGAATATCTGTTATAAATCTTGTAATGGTCACCATTTATTAATGGTATTCATTGTATTTACAGCCATGTGGACACACTGTGGGTCCTTAAAAAACACAACAGAAGGGTACAATGCCAGATAGGATAAAACAAAAAAGAGGCAGTTGAAGGGTAGTAGAATACAAGCTGGTTATACATTAATTCTGGTGTTTCTCTGTCCTTTCCTGGGAAGGATTTTCCAGATGTCTAACCTGAATTTTTCATGGTGTGATTAAGTTTATTGCTCCTGACTTTATCCATTAAATATACTTTAGATTTGGTGCTTGTCTCCAGTCTTGCATAGTTGGATAAATAATGCAGGTAGACCTTACAATGGGTTTGCTTTAGGGCTTGCAGTTTCCATGCGCAGATTAGAAGGTGGGGGACAGCCCCTGTTTAGACCAGGAGGGTTTTCCCCAAGTCCCAGAGTGGGCTGAAAAGTGGTTGTGAGACCAGCTCTTTAAGAGCTTCCTGGGTACCTGTCTGCAACCTGTTTGGTGCCTTTGCCCAAAATTTCTGCAGCAATCTCAAAGAGGTTACCCTGTACTGTTGAACAGTTGTGTGGCTGTGACAGGCTGGGAATTTGTCAGCTTCCTTTAAAAGCATGACTCTTCACAACCCAAATCCTTCCATGATTTCTTCAAGGCCACACTGCTGGAATGTGCCCCATGTGTTTTGCCTTCTGTTGCTCCCAGGGCTAGCTGCAGTTACAACACGACCTGGCTCCTTTCATTAACTCCATTTCTCCAGGGTGTTCTATGTTGTTAGCTGCCACCTCACTCGTAGGTGGCTCACTTTCAAGTCAGGATATAAAAGACTGGTTACAACTACCCAAGATTAGAGCAGCTGGAGACATATTTGAGGCAATGTCTCTCCAGGGTTGAGGAGCTGTTGATGGACGGAGGGATGGCAGCTCTGCTCATCTCTCCATCATACACTTTGTGATGCTGTGTAGACCCCAGGAATCTGCAGCTGCGTCCCACCCTGGCTCCTGCCCAGACCAGCCCTGCTGCTCCACTTGGCACTCTCCCAGACTCAGCTTACCACACAAATAGCGTGATGTGATGACTGGAAGGCAGGCAGGAGGTTTTCAGGTAGTATGGGGAGTAACTTCATTTGCTTGCTTGTTTGTGAAGATAATACTGCAAGAGATTATGTGCCTTTCATTGGTGGCTCCTGAGGGAGAGATATTCAGTAGCTAGCTTGGCTGATAGGTGCTGTTAATATGTGATGGATTCCTTAGGTCTTTAGATTGCCTTTTTTGGGAAAAAAAAAAATTTCTGATTTTACTCCAGATAAAACACAGCATATACACATAGACAGACATAGTATTTTTTTTTCTTGTTAATAATTGGAAATAATGTTTTGCATTTACTACAGTAATTATCTTATTTGGTATACATTGCCCTGGGTCAACTTGCAACCTGTGTACAAAATACTGGCTCTATTTTCACTAAAAGAAAAATGTCTTATATTGTTCTTCCACTCTCTGCAGTTCCAGGAATCCTTGTTATAAATACACCTAATCAACCTTCAATATCCCTAAAACATACAGTTAGAGCTTGCTGGCTGACATTAAAGTAGTTACAGAAATAAGAAGCTGATGTGGTTTTTTTACTTCTCTTTACTCTTACCTCCAAATGAAGGCTATTTACACAGCAGTGTTATATGTCACCCAACTTTACTTACTAGTCCATGTAAATAGAATTTTGGATATTGCTGCTGTGCAGAGCTGTAATTCTTATGTTACTTGACTTTTCAGATGGATCCAGTGACAGAGTTTAGTGCTAACTCACGGATGACATCTGCGTGTATCTTCACAAGCATAAGGAGTTCTATGCAGACAAAGGATTTTGATATTGCCCTGTACAAAAAGCATCAGTTATAACTTCTGGATAAAATTCAAGGATAGCAGATGTCAATTTACTCAGCCTTTGTGGGTAAAGAAACATTTTGAACACTGGAAACAAATCAAAAAAAGCACAGTCCAAAAATAATGTTTTTGAGAAAACTGAGCTTTTAACAAAGCAAACTGGAACTCTGCTTTGGCATAGCAGGACCCTGCTGTGTAGTCAGCAATGAAAAAGAAGAGTTTCAAATGTAAATAAATTTAAGAATACAAACAAAGCAAAATGTGTGGCAAATTCATAATCAGCTTTTCATTGTGTTTTACATTAATTTTTTTTCTTGCAGGATTGGCTTCAGTTACAGAAAGTTTACCTCCCATGGTGTCTTGGAAACACTGTGGCATTGCTCATTGTTTATGACGGCAAATGGGGCAACAAATGGGTGCTGGACTTGTGCATTTTATGAAACACTTCTTTAAAGCAACACTTTTGTGTGGTTTCAGCTTTCCTCTTTAGCTTTCCCTTGTCATTTTCTAGTTGTCTGTTTTTCTTTTGTCCATCATATTAGTTTTAACTTCCTGTTGTTACTGATTGATTGAATCACTTCACTTACCCTTCAGTTGTCTTTATGCTTTTATTTATAAAACATCACTGTGGTTACAAGTGATGCTGATATGTTTGGTTGGCTAGGGTTATAAAATAAGGCTCACCATAAATGCTATAATCTACTGCAGACATAATTGCCTAGGACTCTCTGAGATGCACAAGAAATGCCTTATCTGTAAAGGAACAGGAGCAGCTGTTGCTTGGTGTCCTGTGTTTCATACACTGTTACTGAATTCAAGTGAGTTTCCGATTTTTCATGTGGCAAGAAAAATTATTGATGATTATAATGTTGCATCAGATTCTTCTTCAGAATTCTGTCTTCCAGCTGCATTCATGATTTCACTGACTTTGCAGTCCAGTGGAGCCAGCTGGTGATTTTGACTATCGGTGTGATAGCACCCACCATATAGAGCATCAAAAAGCATTTTTCTTTTATTAGCTTGATATTAAAAAAAATTGGTTATGCATATGTGAAATGTGACATTGTATTTTGACATTCATTTTTCTTTGTTAAGGTTATTAACTGAATCTATATCTGAAATTAATATTGAAAGTAGAATAGGAAGAACTCATTCAGTCTGTGCCCATTCACTTTTCTCTGAAGCAGTGGTTAGTCTTCCAGGAGCCCAGACAGCTTTGTGGCTTCTCTGAGCACAGGAACAATCTTACACAGCGTACTGTATAGTAACTTCTAACTACTACAGCTCATTGGGGATACATTTATGAGAGAGGTCATGATGTTGCACTGTAAAGATTTTTATCTGTGCTCTGGTCTTTTGTAAGTATGGTTCTGGAATCACTTATGTCCATTCAGTAAGACAGACAGTAGGTGTAAGTCTCCTCTCTCCACCTTGTCCATTTACAGTTTGCAAACTGATTTTCAGGAAAGCCATTTGGATCACCTTTTATTTAAAAAATACCAAACCCAGCCTCTACCTTGTAAGATGCCATGTGGATTTGTTGTAACAGTTTTCAGCTAGTACAGGAAAATGTTGAAATAGCCACATATCAAAGAAAAATACTGGCAGGAACTCGGTAATCTCACTTTGACCTTCTGCTTGTTTGTGTATATGTTAAAAAATACTTGTAGAATGGAGACTAGAGAAATGAATTTGCTCTAAAACTGGTAACCCAATATTTTAAAAATCCTGGAGGCTTCTGCACAGAAATAAATTAAACAGAAAGTGTTCCTTTCCACTGCCTTCCTTCACCATCATGTACCTTTATTTTCAATAGGTTTTATGAATAAGGTGACTGAAGAAAAGAACTAAGACCACTTGATGTAAATCTCCCTTTACATAGTTGGAACAGAGTAAAAGACTGCAGGGCAGCTGAAACCCATGTCTTGCAGTCTGAAGGCATGTGGTGGTGAGCACTGCAGCTGGGCTCAGTTTTAAGTTGTCATCCTGTCAGTTCCTAACTGTTGTCAGGTCATCTAGTGAGCCAAATACTACAAGGATTATGCTAATGAGTAAAATGTATTTTGAATTAAGAGGCTGAAGAAACTGGTGTTTTTTCTTAAATGCCTGATCCCATCAGATCTCGAAAGCTAAACAGGTCAGCCCCGGTTAGTACTTGAATGGGAGACCTCCTGGCAATACCGGAGGCTGTAGGTTCTAGTCCTGAGGACTTCACTGTCACTGTCCAAGCTCGCTCAGCTGTGGCAGATGGACCTTAGGTGTTAAAGGGTGGGACCAGTTCTGTGCACGCTGTGCCTCACCTAAAAAATCCACTGCGCAGGCTTGAAGGGCACACCCACGTGGGGAGAGCCCTGCCCAAATCTTCGTTTGCGAACCTGAGACATACATACAAAGCTTCCCCCATGTCTGACACAGTGTTGTGGGTTTACTTCCAGTTTTGTGTCCAAGAACCCTGATTTCCCTGATTTGTGGTGGCAGGTCTTGGCAGTAGCCAGGCAGGGTAAGAATGTCCCCGCAGAAGGTTGTTGCAATATTTGGGACAAGTATACATCAGGTCAGAAAAATGAAACTATAGGAGCACCTTAGATTGTCTGTTGGAGACTGTAGAAAATCCATGGTGAAAAAGAGATGGGTCAACCAAGGGCAGGCCTGGAAATATCCAATATAATGCAATGTATCCCATTTGAAATGCTTATATGCTCCATCTGATGCTAAAGGAATCATTGAGAGATGAGTAAGGGGAGAATTAATCTGTCTCTGAATTAATTAGCACAGGCTTTACAGTCAACAGAAAGGGGCAGATTCCTACATCCTGTTTTAGAGGCCTGCTGTTGTTTGAAACAAAGCAAAGCCTAAAAGAACCCATTTCTCTGTCAGCTGGACAGAAGTTTAGACAGCTACCTCAGAGAGAAACATATGTTTCAGTGAGTCCTACTCTGGAAATCCTTCTGAACTTCAGTAGACTGTGGATCAGCTTTGGCTGAACTTTTGATTTTTACTGCTGTGAAGCTGTGATAAGCCCATCAAGATCCCAGTCAGCCGAGAACCAAGTAATTTATCCCACATGCAGTTTTGTTATACAAAGACACATTGTCTGTTGCAAATCTCTGCAAAAGGATTGGTAAACAGTTTGACCACATTGCAATAAGGGAGTCTTCCAAACAATGTTGCAAAGGAGTTTCCTTGCATGCAGATGGATTTTCTGTGTTTTGTTTATTCTCATTCTTCAAACACATATCATTTTAGTCAGTGTGTATACATAATATATGCTTCTGTTTAGTACAGCAATTGTAAACAATCATTCCCTTCATGGAAAAGAGGATGTGTGATAATCAGTTAGCAGCTTGTTCCTTGGAGATGACTGTGTGAGTCCTTGAGGGGCATGAACTAGAGACTTCTTAGTAGTTCACAAAACCACAAAATATAATGGGTCTTTTCTTGAGCCAGATTTCCTGTAGACTGCTAAAAGTCTGTTTTGAACAGGTACTTTTGTGTGTTAACAGTTCTTAGACATTGAAATACATATGTCGGCAAATAATGACCTGGGTCTTAGCCATGGATGTAGTACAGCTGAAGAGGTAAGTATGCAGTTTTAGTATCCCATGTTAAATATTTGTCCATGAAACTGGAGCCCAGCATGAGATGAGGTATTGTCAGGTACTTTGTGTAACTTTTTTTCTTTTTTTATATGGGTGTTTTTGTATAACTTAAAATATTGAAGCTGGAGTCTACATAAATAAGCAGAGCTTGGATTTGCAACATTGATATGTGTTTTGGTAGCCCAGCTGAGTTACTGAAGCAGGCTGGGTGCCCAGGGCCATTAACTATCTATGCAGCAAAGCCTGGTCCCCATCATGCTCTCACCCTTTCTTTTGGGAGCAGTTCTGAGCATGCCAGGGCTGCTTACCAGATTCCCCATCAGCTCACTCTGGTACATACTTGCATGCCTGCACTCTTTCCTCATACCACGAAGATGGTTAGGTGTTTAAATGGGATTAAGCCACTGCATAAAAATGACAAAAGTTGCATTTCAAGTTTTTTAATATTGCAGTTCTCTTGGTTTGCTTCTCTCTTGGCATAGGCACAAGATAGTTGCCCTTGTCTGGTGTCCTTTTTGATACCCCCTTTTCTCTCTGCCCTCCACCTCTTATTCCTCTGTCCATGTTGTAGCTAAATCTTGTCATACCATTTCTGCAGAATTTCCCTTTTGCCATCTTCTCTCTGCCTTATTCAGCTCCATCAGGCTCTCTCCTTCAATGGCTTCACTGATGCTCTATTCTGCAAACAGTAGCATTAAAACTAATTTGTATTTGCCTTGATTCCATAATGACCTCACATTAGTCCCTTTCCCTATTAGTACTCTGCCTGTAAAATACCATTGAGATAATGAACCTCATTACAACACAGTTTTTCCTAACATAATAGCAGCAGAACTCCAGTTTGTGAAGTACAAGCTGGTTGAACCTTTAGCTGATGCTTGATTTAATTAATGGGAGGACACAAAGTGTGCCAGCAGGCCAGTATTCCTCTCAAAGACAAGATAATAATTACCAAAACCTACAAGTGATTTATAAGCAGCAGACGCATATTTTTCCTAAACTGACTAATCCAACATTTCAGTAATGTGATTATCTCTTATTACAGCCTTTTGTCCACTCTGCCTAACATTTTGAAAGGAAACCTGATATTTTTCCTTTAATGTGCATATTAAAGATGATTCAGTTCTTTAAAATCACCATGCAACTGCCCTAGGGCTTTATATTTTCTACTTACTGTGCTGTGGTGCCATTTATACTGCTATGGTGAGTACTGCTTCATTTGGATTGAGAAATGGTGAGGAAATGGTTGCAAATACGTTTTGCTTAAGCAGTTTATCTTCCTAGTGCAGCTGGAGTTTTTATTTCACACTCAAATGCACTAGTAAAACATCAGCCACCTTTTTTTTCTGGTCTGTGAAGCCGCTGAGTGCAGCAATAAGGGAACTGGAGTAATTTAGTAAGTATTTATAATTCTTGAATAGTATCCTGAACAGATAGTTCTTCCTTCTTTTATGAGCCTAATGTCATAGTGTCTGAGCATTCCTAGTCTTCCCAGTGCCCTTATACTCCATTAACCTCGTGAAAAAGGAGGATGGCCTTACCTGCATTTTGCAGATGAAAAGCTGGGGCACAGGCATGTGGGGGCCACCTGTATCTAGTCACAATAACACATGAATGGTGGGTTGTCATCATGTTAGGACTGTCACGTTAAGGCTACCCTGTGAGTGCTGATGTGCTTCAGCAGCTGCCAGGCAGCTCTAGTGAGTGGGCTGAAGTGGTGGTTGGCAGGGGCATCCCTGTGAGTGTCTCTGGTGGGAGTCACCCAAGCCACTCATAGAGAATTTGTGAGGACTTCAGACCAGAGTGCACAGGGAACAATACTGACCTGGGAACTGGAGTTGAACTGAAGTGGAAGGTAACATATGCAACCCTGTATAAAGTAATTGTTTCTGTTTTTTTTTTTCAATGAAGTCATGTCCCCTACTATTGCATATGGTCTTCATAACCCTGTTTAGTGGTGACATAGCGTTATCGTAAGGAAACAAGAATACTTAGCATTCTAGGAGTAATGATTTCTTCTAGGCGCTGGCTTCAGACAGACTGGAATCTAGTTCCTTGGTGAATGAGCAGCAAGTGTTCTTCTTTTGCCTATTCACCAGCAGAAACAATTGGTAGTGGAGCTTACAGCTCTTTTGAGTTGTAAAGGCCAATAGCACACCTGTAAGCCATGCCAAGTAGGATGCTGATGAAAGTGTTCCTGCTCTGATTTTTTGTAGCTTAGAGCAATATACCTAAGTTCTTTGTCCTTTAACGGTGTGACTCATTTTTAGACTGTTTCTGTTAAAGTTCACAAGTGTATTTGAGTATTTGTAGAGTGCTGTCTCATGAGTAAGGCTGGCAAACTGTTTGTATTTTTTTTGTGACCAGATGGTTCTGCTTTTGTTCTGCTTTCTTTAACCCCTTGCTCTTTCTTCTCACCGCTCCTCATAAACTATTGCAGTTTGCACCAGAACTAACCAAAAATTTAGAGTTACCCTAGCTAGTCATTTCAGGTTGAAAGTCAGATCAAGAATTGGTATGTCCCTATATTTTGTGTATATCTGCACTTGGGATAGAAAGATTTTTCTCCTCATGCATCTTCACGGTTACTGTGTTATAGACATTTGTCTTAGGAACTGAGTCTGCAAAGACACTATAGTCATCAGATAAAGAACACCAACCTTCAAGACCAAAATGTTTCAATCTAAGCTGAAGAAGAACTCAGTTGTAGGCCACCTGATATCATGTATTGCTGGATAAATTTCAAATGATTTGTCTATCCATTACTGCAATATGAGATAATTTCATTTTTTTTTCTGTGTTAATTCTCACAGTAAAAAAGCAAATGGGAATAGTTCAGGTTGGGGAGGAAGTAGAAAAATGCCTAATGTACCAGAGCTGCAAAATTCTGATAAGTGGATCACTCCTAACACCTTAGAGTATTTTTTTAATCATGTAGATGTTTCAAGTGTAAAAGTTCTTTTCAAATGTCAATAGAAGTTCTATTAAGGTGTCCATGGCATTTATCAGCAAACATTTCTCTTTTAATGCTGTTAGAAATTGGTCACAATACTATTCTATTAAAGAATTTTTAAAAAATATACAGTAAACATGAATTCGTCGCAGAAAGCTGTCTCAAGCCTTCTTCATAGATGAGAGAAATGTGCACTTTTTAGGATGTGATTTCATCTGGTCTCTTGAATCACAAAGTCCCTTCTTCTATCTATTAACTGCAAAGTAAACCTAAACAATTATTCAAAATATTGTCTCTTGCACTATAAATACTTGCATTTATTTAGCTGAATCCAAGTGATTCATCAAAGATACACAGGAAGGCTAATAGCGCAAAAGGTAGCACCCAGGTCTCCCAAATACTCAGACCTCCACCTCACAGACATCACAGTCTACCCAGCAGATTGTATTCACTGCCTTTGCTCTCTGTGATTCATCTCTTCCCATTTTTCCCATGTAGTTTGTTTGACTTCAGCTGAACCTCAACTGTAGAGACATGTATTAGGGAGAAGAAACTAAAAATGTGGAATAAAAAATTGGAGCTGGAGAGAAGTGCTCTATAGAAAGGCATGCTGAATTTAACAGTGACTGAGAGTGTGTTGCACCCAAAGAAATTGCTCCAAAGTTTTTGTTTTCCAGTAAGTTTTGACCTACTTGTTGGAACTCTATGTGCAAGATAACACATTCTAGTCACTTTCGTGAAAGATCTGTGAAAGAAATCTCAATCTCTCTTAAAATTGTTGTGTATTTTTTTAACTCTATATGATCTTTTGAGAAGGTAAGTGACCTTATGCTTGAAAGGCAAATACAGACCTGGTACAATGTCCAGAAAATTCACTCAGAGTTCCTCGTACTTCTTTAAGGGCTCCGTAAGTCCAATTCAACCTTGTTAAAGCAAATATTTATTTGACAGTAGAGAACAAAGCAACCAGACCCATTTATGGTGTTATTGCTCAGTTTACCACAGTAGAGGCCAGAACTTGGATTACAAACTATTTAAAATGAAAGATTTCTTCCTCAAATTTCACTCCAGATGGTGGAGACTGGCTTGGGAAGAGGCTAATGAAAATGCTCCTTATATATACGTATATAATTTTTGATTGATTGATTGATTGATTTTGTGAATACTTGTCCTCAAAGAACTTAACACAGGCCAGCAATTCATTTCCTGCCCTAGGCAGCATTTGAATAGCCTGTTATGTCTTGACACAAATGACTCTTCTATGGGCTGAGCTAGATCAAAACCTGTGAAACAGAGGTGGAAACCTGCCTCATCATTAACAGACATATCCTCTCCTAACTATTCCCATATCACAGTTTTAAACATGCTTTATTAATGTACTGTATTATTTTGGAATGTTGTGTTGCCTGTGATACTTGGAAGTTGAATAGTTGTGATTTGGGTTTAAGTTAGGTTATAACCTGCCAAATGGCAAGACTGGTAAAAAAAATCAAGTCTTTATCTTGATTGTATGCTATAGACAAATAATGATTCTCTTAAACAACAATAGAGTATCTTCAGAGTTATCATTATTTCCTCTTGATATATATTCATTCATTTCTCTCTTGACCTCGGGCCTTAAAGCACACAAGCCTGAAGACTGTAAGACTTGCACATCAAAAAAACACATATTTTTATTGAAAAATGAAGGTCAGCCTTTATGACCATACCTGTATGCCGGTCTTGATCCTGTGCAACTGAAGAGATGGCCAGGCAAGGAATGAAGATAGCAATCCTGTCTTACTGATTTTTCAAATCAACAATCATCTTACATTAGCACCATGGCTTTTGCCCATGTGACTTGGTAGCATAAAATTTTCCATTGGTAGAAATAGCTGATTCTGGAATAACCCCTTCTCCGGGTGTTTCAGGACATCTTGATGAGGAAAGTTGTTTTGTGTGTGACAAACATATTGGGTAGTTACAGTGGTCTCTGGATTTGGTGTTGATTGTTCAGAGGCCTGTTGAGCAGTAGCCAGACAAGACTCCAAAAGGGGTTAAACCTGCCCATTTGCTAGGAGATATTCTTTCCATAATGTTTGCTGAGAGGCTGTGGAGCGGGCAAGGTAGGAGTCTACAGCTGAAGTGCAATTCCTCTCCAGGGAGGCCTGCCCTCTTGAGTGGCTTTTTGTACTCCATTCATAGGTCCATACCCCTACACTACCTCTTACTCCAGTATGTGACAGTGAGTTAGGGAGCATGGTTGCACCTAGAAGAGTTTTCTGTGGTTGCTCTCCATCAACCACTAACCATTAGTGCCCCTCTTTCTCCAAGGTCTGTATGAGGAAGTTTGGGAAGTGAGCCGAGATGTGTTACAGGGAGAAGTTGCCACCCAGGAAGCACCAAAACAGAGGTGTCTGTGCTATCCACGGTTACAGGGCAAGAACAGAATCTTTCTTCCCTTATGTCCCAAAGGAGAGGAGACCCATTTAAATATTGGGTTACTTCTACGTCCAAAACTTTTGCTAGATTGTGGGGGAAGCCTTTACATGAGTGATGCAGTATAGAGTCAGATCCTGAACCCATCTTTCTTGTATTAACATAGAGAAACACTCTCCATTCCTCTTCTATCCTCCCCAATCATTGCCCTCCCTCACCTAGCCTGTCCTGCCTGACCATGTGCTTTCTCCAAACCACCAAGAACATCTATCTCACTTTTGTCACAGGATTATGTAAACATAAATATTTAGAGAAGTTTACAAAAGGTTAAGCTTCATCAAGTCAAGCATTCCTGCCAATGCAGTGTCGGGACAAGTCAGCAGGGAGCAAGAGCCCGGGCTGCTGCACACAGCTGTTGCACGATCAAACTATGGAACATTCAGTTTTATTGTTGTTATGCAAATTCCTCATGCAGATATGCTGCACTTGCTGGAGCAGTGGAAAAAAAAATCATCATGTTAGAGAAGTTCCTAAGATGCAACTCAGAGCAAAAACCATTGAGGGATCTGCCCACAATGCTTATACTTTAATAGTTTGGGGTTCACTCTGATCATCAATATCTGAGAAAAATTATGCCATATTCCATAATAGTGTCATACAGGGAAACTTCAAAAGATATAAATGAGAAAATCCTATATGAGTAAGAATATTAATAAAGAATAAAAGACGGTTTGGTTTGTGGGTTTTTTTCCCTAGTAATGTAAAGCAAACAGAGGTTATTCCAGAATGTATGCAGCAAAGTAATGTATGTATGGCTTGGCTTCGCAAACGGAGATTTGGGCAGGGCTCTCCCCACGTGGGTGTGCCCTTCCAGCCTGCACAGTGGATTTTTTAGGTGAGGCACAGCGTGCGCAGAACTGGCCCCACCCTTCAACTCCTAAGGTTCATCTACCATGGCCGAGTGAGCTTGGATGGTTACAGTGAAGTCCCAGGAGGTCTCCCATTCAAGTACTAACTGGGGCTGACCCTGCTCAGCTTCTGAGATCTGATGGGATTGGATGTCAGGGTGGCATTTAACTGCATGCAGTAAAGTAATAAGATTTTGGAAATACATGCAAGGCAAATGGGTGCACGTATGCAAACACATCAGCATATATTTCCTTTAAGGGGCCTGTGTCCATCTTTAGTCTCAAGCACTGACAGCTTGGCTTTCTGCTCCAGTGGGAAGTGGATTTGTTATACCAGCTAAAATACTATCTACCTCTTGGATAGCTCCCAAGTAATGCCACGGTGGTGATGGTTGGTGAAAAAATAGCTGTCTGGCATGCTTTTCTTCAATGCTGCTTTGCTGCCCCTTTCTAGCGAGGAGACCACAGGAAATCCACAGGAAATACTGCCTTCCTAGAAAAATATCCTGCTTCCTCCTAAGGACCCATGGATCAGGCAGCTCGATTTGACTTTAGGCAAATTGAAAGAGAATAATCTGTCATAGGAAATGGCTCAAGCTTCATTGTTTGAGACTGAAAACCACAGCAGATTAAAAAAACCCAGCTGGTCTGATCAAGATGACCTTAGAGACCTCTTCTAAACAATGTTTTTACAGTTTAATGAAATCACAGAATCTAATGGGTTTTGTTCCATGTTTAAAATCTGTACCTTTCTGATGAATTTCAGTAGGCCTTGTATTGGGTTCCATTCTTTTAAAATAATCTCTTTTTTTTCTGAGATGCATATAATTATTGGGTTTGTTACTATTCTCTGGGAATGCTAGAACTTTTTAAGCATTCTTCCAGCAAACTGAATTGTCATTGTTTTAATACTTTCAATATATTCCTGTAACTGAATGCATTTCATGAACCTAAAGAGGTTATATAAAATTTAATAATACAATTGGAAATATGCTTAAGATTGTAGGCCTAAGACTTTGATGACTAATGTGAATGGACAAATTGAAACTCATTTATCATTTAAACTTGCAAATGTAGCTGAAAGAGACTTCAAGATTCAGGCTGAAGTACAATCTAACTGAATTAAAAAGGGATTTGCTGTTTGTGGTAGATCTCATCCGCAGTTTTTGAGATCCGAGTGTCAGCTCAAAGGAGAAGTAAATCTGAGGAAGATATATGGCATACATAAAATTTGGATTAGTTTCCTTTTTGCAGAGTTTTGTCTCCTGAATGCATTTCCAAATTTGTATCCACATCCTGCATCACCTGGTTGCAGTGGATTGTTCTTGTTGGGCTGTGCTTCTCTGCAAAACAGAGTTGGGTCAAATCATGAAATCATGATAGATTCCCTCAAGCTGCATGGACTTGAGATATCATGCAGGTTTTTTCATCACATGATAGTTTTTGGGTGGGGGTTCATACACAGAGACCAGCCTGCAGAAGTCAATCCTCCCAGACAACTGCCTGTGCTTAATAGAGAGCAAACAGCCAAGCATGAGAAGTGTGGAGGTGAGTCAGGAGCCTGACTCTTTGGGAAGTCATTTTTAGCTGTAGTGAGTAACCACTGAACAAGATGGGTGGTGAGCCTTGCTGGGCTGGGCTGGGCTAAGCTTAAAGTAATGTTGCTACCAATGTAAAAGTCTTTCAGCTGCAGGCACTTTACTAAAGATGCATGTCCTCAATATGAAAACTCATCTCTTCAGAACTTGGTGGAGCCTTTGATAGCAGGATGTGGGTAATACCAGGTTTCCTTAGGAAACAGCTGATGCAGAGTATTGTAGTTGTATCAGTTTACTACTGTTTCTCTCACCTAGGAAAAAGAAAAGTAAATAAAAGAAAAAATTGATACAATAATGTCAGAAAGATACTCTATCTCTCACAGCAATTAAAACCAGAAAAATGAGAAGAGAGATCCTGGCATTTAGGTACTTAGAAATCCTTTAAATCTTCCTGTGAAAACTGTTCATTGGTTTCAAGCATTTCCTTTCAGGCAAACCTTAAACTAAAGGAATTAGGATCAGAAAAATGAATTGCTGTGAGATGATGATTATTTTCCATGACAAAGTAGAGGAAGCTTTCCAAACCAAGCAGAAGTTATAGTCCCTGTACCAAAGCACATGAGTATAAAGGGGCAGGGTAGGGAAGAGAAGGGATGAAGATATAGTACAGAAAGCAATCTGGGTAATGGGAACCATGTGTCCAATGAATTACAGCTGGTAGAAAGTGATAGCAATTTTTCCTGAGGAAAAGAGAATCAAATTTATTCTTCTTTGGTACAGATGTGTTTTGGCCAAGTTTTTTTTGTTTGGTTGGTTGAGTGGCTTTTTGTGTATGCATTTTCATTTTAGGATGTTATTTCTATTTTCTTAACATTGATTTTAAAAATATGAATCCAGTATTAAATTTCTGAGTTTTACAAGGATATTTTGGGGGGAAGAAAGGATGATTGCAGGAAAATTCCATGTAAATAAATGTTTATGAGATTCCAATTATTTCTGCTGGGTGCAGAAATATTCAAATTTATTCCTAAATTAGTAATTCTCTTCACACTGGGAGATGAAATAAAAACAGTTTTGTACTCAAAATCCATACTTTAGTTGTAGAAAAGTTATAGCAAATAATTTGAAAAACAAACAAACAAAAAAAATCAACCCGAAAATTTCAAATGTAGGTGTACAAAACATACAGAAATGAAAGGGAGTGTAAATTTTGTCTTGTCTTATCATTGTGTCCTTGAAGAGCAGGTCCTTTCTTCCAGGTTTCTTTCCAGCTCAATGACTTTCTGGGTTGTTGCAAACTGTGTAGTCCCTCTGGGTCTCGCATGACCCAGTCACTCTCTTTTTAGAGGAACATGCCAAAATAACATGAAACAAACAACTAAAACAAATCCCATATGTCACAGCTTGAAAGATGAAAGTCCTACTTGAACTGGTGTCTTTGAGAAATGTGCATCTATTGACAGTGAAAATACTTTAACAAAAGAACCTGGAAAATCCAAAGCACGTAAAGCTAATTCTTGCAAGCAAGAAAGTGTGTGTCAGTCTTCCTCCCACCACCACCCCATTTTCACATCTAATTGTTCATTTGTTTTCTATTTAAAGGGTTACCAGTAGTAACATTACAATTTTTGAGGTAAATAGGAAGAAACAGTTCTAGCAATGTCTTTTCTTTATTACCTACTGATTAGAAGAACTGTTGCTTAAGCCTAAGAAAGTTTTCTAAGATTGATATAAATGATTATTTGAGGGGAACTGAGAAAATGTGTGGAAAGGTGTGTTAGACACCCTATAGTACAGATCTGAGTACATGCCACTCTGCTAGCAAGGTCTCTGATGGACATACTAAGTTCCACAGTGTATTTTTGACCAGCTTGTATATTCTATCTTGACCTAGTTGTATCTCGAGGCTCAATAAACAGAAGCACCAGCCCTGGATGTTGTGACAATTACCCTCCCCAGCCAGTAACAGGCATATGGAATATTTGGACAAGCATTTGTTTCTATTTTCAAAATTTTCTACATGATTGTAGCATCACAGAAGATGAGATTTTTTAAAAAATGTTTCCTTAGGATAAGAGCTCTGATTTGGGAATTTCAGGTTTTTTCTTGTTTCCTTTGCAGGAAGAAGGTATCGTGAAGGAAATAGACATCAGTCATCATGTCAAAGAAGGTTTTGAAAAAGCAGATCCTTCTCAATTTGAGCTACTGAAAGTATTAGGACAAGGTTCATATGGAAAGGTAATTTTTGTCATCATCTAATCACCTAGAACAACACTAGAAATATCATGTCCTTTCTCTGAGTTCATTTACATTGGTAACATTGTCCATATATAAATTATATTGTAAAGGCATATAAGCAAAGCTCTTCTGTCTTCATTTTAGTAACACTTACGTCTTTTAGCTGTATTGCTGCATATAAACCTGTTTAGGAAATTGTGCTTATGGCTCTGGACCTGGACTACTGAGTAAAAGTGATACTAGTGAGCATCACTGTTTATAACATTAGATCCTCCCTCTTTCTGACCTATCCACCAGGGAGATGAGTGTGCCACTGCTGCTTCGTCGGAGGATAGAAATAGGAACATTCAAAGACTTAAAGAAGTTAGCTGCACAATTCCCATTGAGAGCAAATGGGACCTCAAGTACATTTCCAAGTCCCAGACTGTGAAGCTTACACTCAGATGCCCTGAGAGATAAACAGTGCAGAAGACAGCAATCATTATGGTGAGATCATGGGGGAAAAAAATCCTGCCTGTATGACCCCATGCTAATTTGGGGGAAAATAGCATTCTTCACATACCTTTAGACCAAGGATTTTCTTAATCCCAGAGAGGGTTCTTCTTCAGCAGGACATGTTAGTTGGAAATGAGAATAGAACAAAAGATGGAAAGAAAGAGGGAGGAGTCAGTTCTGCCTTATATTCTTTCCATAGTTTAAATAAGAGATTGAAACCTTTGGAACAGTGAACCTAATTAAATCCAGTCATGGAATTCCTTATAATTGTAAGTATATTGTTTTGTGGAGTTTTAAAATATTCACAATCAGGACCTTTAGTTTTATTCCTAAAAGAATCTATATTGAGAGTATTTATCAACTTCCTGACTATACTATAATTATACTGATAATTAAATCTATTAGGAGTTCCCTGAGATGAGAGGTATCAGGAAAGTTAACATTCAATACCAAGTTTTGATCTAGAGAATTTCTTGAGAACACAGTGATGTATATGAATTTTGAAAATTAAATAAATATATAAAATCAAACAACTCAAAATTAGGTTTACTGTATGACTCAATACAAGAAGGAGAAGAGCTTGAGAAGGAAATGTCTTTTGCAGAAGTAACACATGTAGAATGGCCAGTTTTCATACTCAGGCACTAAAGATTTTAGAAAAGGTTCACTGGCCGGATTAGATTGTATTGGTGTATTTCAGTATTAACTATTTGAGCTGGCCTTCTAACTTTAGGCATTTTATAAACAGAATGCCTAGTCTCTACTACCACTTCCCAAAAGGAGATCTGATTTTGGGGAGGTCAGACTGTGAGTGTGGACATCATACCTGTTTGGAGCTGCATGTGATTACAAATCACTTTCTATATCCTTTGTGAGAAAGATCAGTAAACTCCACAGCAGCAGCAAAGACACTGGGAAGGGTGGTGTCCTCTGTGTGTCTTGCAGTGTCCAATGTCCAACCACCTAAGTTTTCATCACCTTGGTATTCGAGCTAATGACTCAAATCCATAAGTCTCTGGGGGATGCAAAACATTAGGTTTTCAAGTTGTTCATCCAAGGCCTAAATAACTTTTTGCAAGACTAGAGATTTTTTTTTTGTATCAACAGGAGTGCCCTCAACACTCTTGAGAGGGATAACACTTGCATAGCTTTTTAGATTAGGATTTGGGTGATATACCAATTGTTCCAGCTCAAGAAGTTTTGCTGGTTCAGGGGTTAATAACCTGAGGTTCTTGCAAACATATCAAAATAGAAAATTGAAAGTCATGCTCAATCATATGTCCATGCTATTCTGACAAACTAGTATAGTATTGCTAATATAACCAACAAGTAGGCACTCCAGGGGCACTTGGTGGTTTCAAGAACAACATAGCTTTACCTTTAAGAATAATCAGAAGGATGACATCATTTTGCAGTACAATGCATTTTCGTTTGTTCTATTTCCTTTTCGGTTTGATGACTATTTTGGTGTCCTCGGACAAAGAACATGGTGTTCTTGACTCATCTTTTTTGGAGGGAATGCAGACAAGTGCCCTATTCTACAAGGAACAGCTAACTAGTGACTAGTAATGTAATTTGATAATTTTGCTTATTGCAGCAATACAGATTGCATGGCAGACAAGATATTTCTAGAACTGCAACCTAATATTTCTGCAGATACAGCATTCTGTGCTATTCCATATGCACTACTGCTTAAAACCATTATCTTAAGGATTTGGGGGGTTGGGTAAAGATCCCATAACTGTTTTTACATAATAATAATAATACAGCTGAAAATCTGGTATCAGAGTGACTTTGCTTTTGACTTTTTCCTCCCTTTCAATGCAATGCAAAAATTAAATCCTTTATTTGAGCTGGATTGAAAAATATTCCAGCTTTTCTCTGTAAACTTTGAAATGGATTGACTTCCTGTTAATGCTGGAGCAGCTGAGCTTAATTTATCATGAATGTTAATGAAAAACACTTCAGAAAGTCTTATGTGTTCCTGTTGCATCCAGATTTCATCATTTGTTCCCACAGTTATGAAAGCTGGAGCTGTTTGTATGTTCATCAAACTAGGAAACAGGAGATGGGAACAAGCAACATGTGCCCAAGCTCAGCTAGTCAGGGCAGCTTGACTGAGGAACTGTGTGTATCTCCTCTGCGCAGGAAACACCTTGAGAAGGAAAGTCTCATCAAAAACATACCAGATCATATTGCAGAAGTGTTATAGCTATGATGCTGTCAGACATAAGAGTCCTGATTGAGGTCTTCAGAGAGAATTTACCTTTTTCTTCTTTTATTTTATTTCTAGCTTCTGTACCTGATTGGTAAAAGTTACTCTCCCTACCCACAAATGTTTCCTCAAAAGGTGTTCAAGAAGATCCTAATCTGTTTACAGATTTTTTTTTTTTAGGAGGAAAAGTCTTTCAACTTGCAAAGAATGTCCTAGAAGCAAACTTCTGCCTTTTTTTTTTTTTAATATATTTTAGGTAGAAACAGTTAACAAAGTTACATGGCTCCTGGACAGGAAATTAATAAAATAATTGCCAGAGAGCTTTTACTCAAACTAGACATTCATTAGTTACATAATTTCACCTAGTCTTCATTAATTTATATAATTGTAAGTATATGCGAGACTATATTTTTATTTCTACATTTGGCTCTACTTCAGCTTCTGTCCAGTAACAGAAGTGCTGAAATAAAAAAAAAAAAAAAATAAAAAGAAAGAGAGAGATGCTCTTGTCTGGTACTTCTGACCTCAGCAGACATAGTAAGTCCTGGGAATCAACTAAAAGATTTATTTTATTTTCAATTATTAAAACACTGAAAGTCTTACGAAGACCAAACTAAACTACTGATTTTTTTTGTTCACTACCCCTCCAATGCTCAGATGCACTCAGGGCCAGATAAGAAATACTTGAGTGGAGTAAAACAAAAAGTATACAGTTTTAAGTACAGTTTTAGTTTATTTCAATTAAAAATTTACACTGTCAGAAGATGAGACACAGGAGACTATAGCAGGTTATTGTATCTGTTATTATAATAACAGATTTTCAACTGTATGAACTTTCTGCTTCAGCTACATCTTAGGCAAGTCACTGTTCATGATTTCCAGCATAAATTAGACCAAACTAGTTTTTCTCTTTAATTTAATCACTGACAATAATTTTAAGACTTTGCACATTCCTAAATACAAATGAGACATAAATTTATTTCATATAAAATTGTTCAGAATACGAAGAGATATGTGCACACTGATAGTGACTTTTCACCCATCTTTAATTGGATGTATAAGGGCATTAATAATGTTGAACATATTTTCTTTGTGAGGTGGTAAAGGCTTAAAACTGAAAATTTCCAGATCTAGCTCAACCAATTGCAAATGAAATAGATATGAAATACTTTCAGGGAGTAATTTTCATTGGATTTACTGAACTACAGTATCTATTACCTTGTCAAATGCAGTAAGGCTTGTAAGTAGAAATTCAATACTCAAAATATTTGCTTTTTACAGGTATTTCTAGTGAGGAAGATCAAAGGTTCTGATGCGGGCCAGCTTTATGCCATGAAGGTGCTTAAGAAGGCAACTCTGAAAGGTAGGGACTGGGACAGTGGCTGCTACCTCTGTTTCTCTGCTACTGAGTAATTTATTTTTCTTGCCATTTTTTACGTTGCTGCTGCTTTATGTTATGTGAGTGCATAAATATGTCTCTGCTGTCCTCCAAAATTCTACCTCACTGTGGTGAATGTTCTAAAAAAACATAAACAAAAATATGTTACCTGTACAGTATAGGAGCAGGGTTGTTTGGGGTTTCCTAGCTGCATGCTTTCTTAATTTTCTTAGTGTATATATATAGAATTTCTGTTGTGTGTATATTAGGTTGTATTGCAGTGTCAGTATCTTTCTGTTGCTGAAGTAAGTAAGGCTATTGCTGCTATTGGGCAGAAAGGCCTTCCCAGTTGGTGCCTCTCACTGTGTGCCTGAAAATTGATGGGAGCAAGTTTTGAAGTGTGAGAAGTCATTCTGAGGTTGTTAAAATCACGCTTTTTCCTGTCTCATGGCCAGTCAGTGCATGGACTGTAGGAGACTAGGGCCAAATGACTGATGTTAAAACTGGTCATCCTCATCTGGGGCCACTGGCTGCTACAGCCCTGCTCAGATGAAAAAGAAATTGCTTATAAAGCCTAGGACTAAAAGACAAACAGATTAAGTTTGGTCTTGTTTGAGGGCTTTAGTGTTTGTTCCTCTACAGAGTTAGGAATATTCAGTTGTCTTCTTGTTTCCCTGATTTAGCACTGTACTCTATTTTTACCCCTCAAAAGTCTGACACTTTTTGCAGGTAAGGTGGAGAGCATTCAGTTTGCCTGGTGCAGGTATTTTGCTTTCTCTTGGACAGTGCAGGTTTGTGCAATGCAGTATAGTGCCTAAATTTCTACCTTAATGTGGATAGTAATCATTTTGAGATAGTTCTGATTGCTTACAAATCCACATTTCTTTAGCATGCCTCGTTTTGGGGAAGCAAAAATAAGAATGAAGACAACAGTTATTGCAAGGCAGAGTTACAGCAGGTGGTGGCAGGCAGAGCCAGTACCTCTTTTGACTACCAGTCAAAATGAGGAACTGGCACTCCAGGCATTTAGACAATCCTCTCCCCTGAGAAAGCCTTTTCAGAGAAAAATTAGTTTGAAGCAATGCTGGTGTGCTGATCTTTTTGTTTGGAATTTAAGTGAGAATGTTTGTTCTAGCAAAAGAACAGAGTGTAAATAAACACTTAAGTAGCATTGGGTATAAGACATAAAAAGTAACAGGTCAGGCCTTTGTACACAATAAGTATGATAGAGTGATTCTGTATCTTCTCAACCAAGACCAGAACCATAAAGTGCTCAAACTGAGCTGAACTCAATTTTTGGAGTTTCCCCACTGGGGAGAATCATCTCCTGATGAACATAGTGTCTGAACAAGGGTTGTGTAACCCCTCAGACATCAACATGCACCAGAAACTTATTTCCATTTTTTTTGGCAACCCAGAACTTTTCCCACGAAGTGAAAACTTGGTATTCTTTTTCTGTATAACTCTGAGATGTGTTGTGCAGCTTTGAGGAGGGGGAGGGTTTCTTTTGCATCCTGAAACACTTGATTGTTACTTAATATTTGATGGCTAAAGATGTAACATTAGATTCCACTGGAAAAGAAAAGACCTGTATTATGGCAGTATTTTAGGAAATCTCAACATTTAGATGGTGGTTTTGAGCTACTCAGTGTTCCCTCAAATTTTTATTCTTTCAAGAACGGGCACCTCTGTGTTTGCAGTTCCTTGGTTCATTATAGCAAATAACTACTGCTCTCCTTCCTTGGCTGTTACAACAGTCTATTTATTGTTTTCTCAAATGTGGGTCACAAGATCCAAAATTTGAGGCTATTTTGTGATTTTTCTGGATTGTATTTCTCTCCCCTTCAAACTCTTTATTCCTCTGGCTGCTGGCTCTGGATTTTCCATTAATCTCAAGATAACTAACACATTGGTAGGAACTAATCTGTCCATGCTAGTTTCTACAAATAAGTTAAACTTGACAGCTTTTTAACTCAAAGTAGAGAAGTAAAGGCAGAATCCAGTTGGCACAGTACAAGTGAGACAAGCAACAATGAGGATTGCTGTCAGTAAGCTTCCATGTAACGTTTGGCACAGGGATAATATTTCTGACGTCTTAATCTCATCTTTTTAGTGAGAGTGCTGAATTCTTGCTGACTGCCTAAACTCAAAAAGGCTGGAAGTCACTCCAATGTGAGATACTTATTACTATGTCAAGCAAAGATAGGAAACCTACAAGTATTTGTTAGCGCTGTGTTCAGTTTTTGCTGACAAAAGGCATGCTACAAGACAAATTTCTGAATCATTTTGCTTTCTGACCTGTGCTTTGCATAGTACCACATGGAGCAGAAAAGTCAAAGCTCCTGGTGCCAATGCCATTGACAGGGCCAGACAGCCCTAAATGTTATAGTATTTATTTTCTGTAGTGAAACAAATATAAGTGGACGAGTTAGAAAGAAAAGAAGAGGGGGTAGCAAAGATAATTTTTTTTCTGAATTAGTCTGAAGAATGAAAACCTGGGTAAGTAAGAACATTAGGAAGTTAAATGCCTTTAGGAGTGATGGTTTAAAACTAGCTTTGTACCTTGCTCTAAAGAGCAATCGTAGTGGGTCCTGTTGAAGGGTTTTCTCTCCTGGGAGCCTGACTGGCTGTGGCTGGCTGGTAATGTTTAGGAAAAAGCAAAAGTATAAAATGGTGTTTTCTCTAGTATGTCTGCTGCCTCCTGCCTCTTTTCAGGATAGTTACCCCTTGTTAACATGATCCCAACTTCACCAACAGCAAAGATTAGTATAAGAAGGGTGCAGCAAGCACCAGCAGAGATTTTCAAGCATTTACAGCTCACAAATGTTTTTTGAAAGAAAAAAGACTTTGTAGATCAATTGCATGTGTAGTTTTGAGCTTGAAAAAGATCTGCTAGTCAGTAGAACCACTCCTGCTGTGGAAGTTGGGCTCCAAAATATTCCGGTTTAGATTGAAAAGTTTGCAGAGGCATAAGCTCTACAAATGAATATTTGTGAAAATAGAATTAATCTTAACCTTGTGAAAGTTTATGTTAAATATAGAGTATATCTGAATAAGCACCTATAACAGCATGGATCCTTGAAAGTGAGAAAGCCACTGCCCTCTCAGTTTCAAAAGAGAGCATCACACACAAGTTTCTTTCCTTCCTGCCTCATTTCCTTTTGCAGGAGCTTGTGGGTATCTGTTTTAAAGCAGAAAACTTCCTGAAGAGACTAGATAAATGTTTCATTCAAATTATTAATTTTAGAATAAGCTTGTTCCAAATATTTAAAGATGTTAGGTGCCAGATATTGAATACCCCAGATTTAAGGCTGCATGTATGTATTACTAACTTATCTGTCTTTCAAATGCTATCTATTAAATTACAGTACCCTAATATCTGTCTTTGCAAATATAAACCCTTACAAGGGATCCAGTTGCTCAAAGACCTAAATAAGACACTTAAATACCTTCCAAGAGTGATATTTTTGCCATTCATGTCACTACAGTCTACTTTTCCTTTTAAATCAGATTTTTAGATTAAAAATTGAAAGAGAATAAAGTTGATCTATATGTTTAAATATATCAGTGAGTCTCAACTGCCCATCCTGAATACATTGTGTTACTGAGGAACTGGAAATAAAACAGGGACTGTTTGTTCTGTGTATATGTGGGCCTTCTATTCACTAGCAAAGCTGGAACAGACAGGGCAGACTGATTGTTTTGATTCACTCACCATTTTTCTTGAGGTGTCTCAGGCTTCACTGGCTTTACTGAATGTGCTTCAGGATTCCATGATCAAGAGTTGTTTAGATTGGTTACTGTGTAAGCCTCATTAAACACCCATGAAATGCCTATAAATCCCCAGCAGGTTGCTGTGCTGGAATGTAAGGGCTATTTTCTAGAGCTTGAAAATCAAAGAGCTGTTCCTCCATGAGACATGCAATCTAAGAGATAGTGGCATGAAGCCATAATTCACTGACGTAATGTTATGAACTTTATAAATATTACAGTGATGATCTAGCAAAGGTTGTGTGATGGATCATGAGTAAGTGGTTTGCATCTGCCCATCTGGCTGTGTAAATCTTGGCAGTGGAAGCTATTTGACCCTGAGAATGCAATCTACCTGTTTCCGCTTATGGGGTTTAGAAATGATAATCTGTTTTGTCAAAACCTCTGAAGTGCTTTACAGTTTATGATCCCCTCAGTTTAAGCCACTAGGCCTAGGGGTTTACTGTTTTGCTGAGTGTGTGTGATGGTTATAGGTGCAGTAAGCCATGAGAGCAGCTTGAGTGACTCACAGAGAACTTGTAGGGATCTTGGGGATGTTGAATCGATGATATTAATCAAACACTAATTTAAACAACTAACTTATATGTTACCAGTTAAAGTGTGATTTCCATCTAAACCATTAATAAAATTATAGTAGTGGTTTTCCTGATTGGACACTAACTGAAGTGGCTTCTTCAGTTCTCCTCTGTATGTGATTCAGTTTCCCTGTAATGATTGTGGTGTTTAGATATCAGTGGTTTCCCTCTGGTTTGAAGGGGATAAAAATCCAACAAATGAGAAACTGAGGATGATTTAACCTCATAAAGCAGGATTCAAAATGAGTCTTCACCTTAGATAAACCTAGCTCGTTTGTGTTGAGGTTTTAAAAGAGTCTTGTTCTGTTTTGTTCAACTGTTGTGTCTGATGAGACGCCCTGTTACTCACCCAGGTTTGCCATTTAAATTTTGATTTATTGTCTTTTCTTAAAGTGTTCTGAAATTTTTTTTTGTCTTCCTGGGTCTCTTACTACCTTCTTCTAAACAACTCATCAGGGAAGTCCTGTCCACAGGACAGGTCAGACCCCACAGCAGAGCTCCCCTTGCCATGGTGTTTGAAGGAAAGAGTGTGTGCTCTGCATTCTTGGGAACTGCTGTCTAGGCTTCTTTAGTCTAGGAATTGTAACCCTCCAAATGTCAGAGCTCTGAGCTTAAAAAAAGAAACATTGCTGGAACTGGAAGTGCCCTTTAAGATCCAGCTGGGACATAGGCTCACCCATCTCCACAAATAGCCGTACCCTAATTTTTCAGTCGAGGAAGGAAATCAGGTCTGTGTGCACAAACACAATAACATTTGATTCCTCTGTATATTTCACAAGTGGCTCTAAAACATAAAGATGAACCTGGCTGGTAAGTGCTCAGTCACAAAGCAATGCTCTTGGATCATCATCTGGACCTTGTCCGTTCACATGCAAGTTTTGTGGCTAGGATTCAAGATCTTCAGCTTTGTTCTGAGCTGCAGAGTGTGCCAGCCTTGCCTGTAACAGTTCAGGAGCAAACTGGAATTAGTTGCTGTCATCTGAGGAGGCAGAGCTTTCTTTCCTCTGTAGAGTTTTTAATATGAAACCAAGATCCTCAACAATCAGTGCTTAAAGGTCGCTATCGACTGTGGCTTTACAGTGCCTTTGCGAGGTTCCTTACATCAGATCACCTCTTTCTTCCTCCCCTAAAAAGACAGCTTGCCTAAGGCTTGCTTTCCAAAGGAAGAAAGGGTACAGTACTTTAGAGAGAGCTCACTTAGGTTGTTTCTAATGGGCTGTGTAGAATAATGTGTTTGCATATTATAAGGACAATGAGCTGTGGTTAGGCAACTAGCTTATTGTGTGTCAGTAAACATTATAGAGAATCCTGGATATACAGCAGACTGGACAGGTCAAAAATGACAAAAAGCACTGCTGGAAGTTTATTTTCATAGCGTTTGCTAAAGAGTTCATTAAGATTGTAGCTTCTGGGTTAGATACTTAATACTCTTTAGTGATTCAGTACAATGTTAGGAATTCAGGTTTGGATGAGAAGGGAAAACTTTTGCATATAAATATAAACTGAGCATGCATCACTTAAAGATTTTATTAGCTGTTTTATTCAAACCATGTGGGAGTTCTCATTGTATGAAGTCCTGATTAAATGGTAGCCTCTTCACAAGCCAAGGGCATTGTGAAGATTCTGTTAGCAGGCAAAAATTTCCACTGCTATGTCATTAAAGAATTGAACCCTGGATATTAAAAATGCTCTCTGTTTTGTAGCAAGGGAATATTTTGGCTAGTTTGCTTTTACATAAAAACCTGTTGTTCCTCATGGAGCTTTTCCTAAGTGCCGAAGAAAATTCAGATTTCTCTTAGTGAACATTTTGGCTGCTGAGTTCTGCATAGGGTCACCTTGTTAGAATTTTTACTCAGGTTGCTAAATAGCAGGTTCTTCCTATTGTCCTAAGCAGGAAAGAATTATTGAATCTTCACCTAAATACTGGCAAAAAATTAAAATCAACTTCTCTGTTTTTCTGTCTGTCATCCAAGCTGATTCACATAGAAGCATACACTTTTGCACTTGTCATATATGCTGTAGGTAAATGCAGCAATATTGCTCAGTCTCTTCCTGTCCACACATTTGCTCCAGTACAACTCTGCTCTTATAGCAATATCAAAATATAGCTCATTTCATAGTTGTAT
Organism: Sakesphorus luctuosus; assembly: GCA_013396695.1. NCBI lineage: Eukaryota > Metazoa > Chordata > Aves > Passeriformes > Thamnophilidae > Sakesphorus > Sakesphorus luctuosus. The sequence goes on from VWZD01011762.1 coordinate 42,674, forward strand.
GTTCATTTGGAAAGCAGCTTCAGCAGCTTCATATGTTGCTGGCTGAAATAGCCAGGACAAGACTCACAAGCAAACGCCAGCTTTCTCTATTGAGCAGTTCAGTAGCAGAAATGGTGATGGGAGTTCTAGCATCCATCAGCATTGGTGCTTGGCTTTGACTGAGCTTTTGAAGCAATTCTTCCTGTCGTCTCCCTTTGCTGTGCCTTGATTTGCCAGGCACAGCAGTTTCGAGGCACACAAGTGAAGTTCCCTCCTGATGAAACAAACCCAGGAACACACCCAGAGCCCTCCAGCTTCTCGTGAGCATTCAAGTCATAGGACCAAAGTGTGACATAAAATGTGGGGCAACCTCAGGTCCAAGAACCTACTGTTACTTTCCACAGATTGGAACCACAGGGTTCCTAGTGCACTCACAGGTTTAAGCCAAAGTTTCAGACTTTGCTATGAAAACACTGAGTGCACCTATGTTTGTGTGTTTCACTAGGTACAGCACAGAGCTGTCTTAAATTCTTCCATTTTTTTTTGCTAAGTTATAGTGCCCATGCCCTTAGCTTCTAATCCTTGAGCAGTTCCATGGGCCCTGTTAGCAGCAGCTGAGTGTTGCATTATTCATGTTTTCAACTGATGATTCCCTAGAGAGCACAAAAGCAATTCAAATCTGAAGTCAGAGAAAGCACTGGAAAGTCTGCTGACTTCTTTGGCAGAAAAGATTTGTTCTTCATCTTTGATCAAATTATACAAGTTTGTCCTAACATTTGTTGAGTCACTCTTCTGTCAATGAATTACAGAGAGAATGACTTCTTTAAATTTACAAAAAAAAAAAGGCATCTCATGCAGGTTGCATTTGAATATGCCCCTGGCTGTTCCAGCTAGTAAAGGAATGGTGGCTGGGTATTTTAAGGAATGAGTAATTCATTATACTCATATCTTTTTTCATAGCAGAAAGAAATTTTTCATATCACCTTATAATTTTCAGTCAATTTGCCATCTACTTCTTCAAAGTTTCAATTGATCCTGCTGTGCCTGACACAGTGAATAAGCAGCAATGAAGACAATTGAAACTGTAACTCCTGCAGGTACCATCATTGAAAAATTTTTAGACCCAAACTCATTCTTCAAACTCTCTGTAGTAGACTTGATCAAGAGCTTTCACTATCTTTTGCTTTCCTTTGGATTACTCTTTTCATTGCACTGTATATCTAATGATAGTTATTTGCAATTATTCCCAAAGTCTTTGTTGTTTAACAGGAAAGACTTCACTTGATATTTTTTATTGTCAAGTAATAGATGGCTGTTAATTGCTTTCAGTGTAGATTCAGGGATTGAGAGACTACATGAATAGTTGTTCTGAAGCTGTGAGTAAAATCTTTATCCTATTGGAAAATGTGGTGCAATTTTGTTTCAGCTGGAGGGAAAATCCCTTTTCCAGGAAAGGACTGGGAGGTTCAGTGGCCTTTGTCAGCCCACACTCCCCTCATCAACAGTAGCTGGAAAGCAGATAGAGAACAGCCCATCTTAGTTTAACTGGAACAGATCTATGAAGATGACATGAAGCTCCAGCTAAATGAATCAGTCCACAGAGAGACAGTGCTGACTGTCTGCTGTGCTCTGCCTGGGCCAAGTACCTGAGAGTGAGGACAGGGAAATCACAGAGACTCTGGTTCTGCTTTGGAAGCCTAAATTGTGTCCTTGCTTGGTCTGTGCCAGGTAAACCCGCTGGTGTGGTATTCTCAGAGGCCACCCCATGCCTTGCATGGTTACTGAAACGTCAGCTGGAAGGGACCTGAAGAAGTCTTACGGCCCACCTCTGACCTAGGGTGGCACTAACTATTCTTGTCTGTAATTTCTCACAGATGTTTGCCTAACTTGTTCTTGGGCTGTCTCTATCCCTACTGTTACAAAATGCTTCCTTAGCATCTGTCCGCTACCTGCCTTGCCACAGCTGAAGCTATTAATTCACATCCTCTCTACTGAGAACAGTTTCCTCTCTGCAGTTTTCTTCCACATCTTGAAGGTTGTTACCACGTTTAGCTTCCGTCTTATGTAGGCTGAGACTCTTTTATGTTCCTTTCTTTCCTCGGTGTTCATTTTTTCTGGATATTCAGGTTAGAAGAGTTAGTTATATACTAGATAAGTCAGAGATGACTATTAAACAAAATTTAATCTGCTCTAGCTGCATATCCCACATCTCAGGTCCTTTGGGAGTGCTTTCTTATGACAGAGTATCAGTAGTACCCCTACTCTGCCATGCAGGTTATTGAAAATTCAGGGGGTTTAACTGAACTGACAGAAAAGTCCTGCAGCAAAGACAGCAGAGTGATCATATTGCTGAGATGTTCAATAATTATTCCTTTGGAGAATCTCATTAGGAGAAAAATCTCTAGGAAAAGCTGGCCTTCGGATAGATGGCTTTGTAAAATGTCTCATCTTTCCATTGCTGCTCAAGAAAGAAGCATTTCTGGAGGGTGGTTTCAGTTCCTCACAGTTGCCTGCAGCTATCAACCTCCGTTCCCCTTCTCTCATGTGTTTAGTTTCAGAATTAAACCCATCAGTGAGCAGGACGTACCCAGGGCAGTCAGGCTTTACCAGTGACAACATACTGTTTTACCTTGCCTTCTACTGCCCTTTTTCTTCTGCCTTTCTGTCTGGCATCCTGTAGGCCAAATGAAATCTTTATGCAAAAGTCTGCTTTCTGGTTTTCTTTTGGCTTAGTCTTGAGGCTTGAAATTTTTTGTGTCTTGTTTATCTTGTGCTGTCTTAAAGGAGCTTTGTAAGCTTTGCTTTTGTTTTTAATGCTTCTAATTTTAAGAAACCTGCTACAGAAAGAGGAGCAATTGCTGGCAACCCCTTGAGTCAGCTGTGAAGTATGTGAATGAACCTCTGGAACTCTTTTAATCCTGCCTGTCGTCCAAGGGCTTGCTGTTGGTACCACGAGGCTACATGAATTATAGGGAGACGAAACTTGCTCTTTTGGCAAACACAAGCTCAGATACTTTAGTCTTCATTTCCTTTGAATTTATGTCATGTAGTCTGCTCTTTCTTAGCAAGCTGTGTGTTTAGCATAGGAGCTGGTACCTCAGTTCGGAAATTACAAGACTTTGGCTCTGCTCACATCTCTGCTGTTAGCCTGCTATGTGAACGTAAACCAGCTACCCTTACTGCTGCTCCTCTTCACAGTATCCAGATCTATAATGTTAACCTTAATATGCCAATCTCCTCTTCAGAGTGCGTTATGTCCTTATGAAGAGTAATAATCAGATATTAATGGAGATATTATTAACACTCCTCCCCACTTAAATGCAATATGCTGCATTATGGAATTTAATGGCTAAAGATTCCAAAAGAAGAAATTGTTAAGAAATGTCTCTTCTGTATAATGCATTGAATATTGAAATAATCAGAGCTATGAATCAACTGTGCCTTTGAATAAAATTATAGATATAGTGGAAAGCTAAACTGAAAATACAATAGCTAAATATCCCTAGGATTTTTAAACTCCGTGATGGACTCAGCAAGTCTTTGACTGTGATACAAATCCATTATCTACATGAAAAGCATTTGTTTGTTCTGTTCACTGAATAAGTTTCACCAGTTGGAACATCCAGCGTATTTGCCATTTAACCAAGCTCAGCTGACTGCAACTGCATTGCATTTATAGTTGGTTGGAAACCAAATTCATAAGCATCCTCTGGGAGTTGCACCTAACTGCTTTTACTGGTTCTTGTAACACAGCAGAAAAATCTTATTTTCTTTTATGCGTGAGGACAGATTAACAGAGAGGTCAACATTGCCACTTGATGTCATTATAACTCAGAGTGACAGCAGAGGATAGAGGTTCAGTTGCATTGGGGATTGTTTGCCTCACAGCATCGCAGTAGGATTGCTTGTAAACTTTCACCAAACAGCTGGCCAGGTGTTCTGTTCACAACTGCTGGAGGTGTGCTAGCACTTAGCTGGCTCTCCATAAACATTAGAAGGCACAATGTGGATGACTACCACCTGGGATTTGTTTCAAGCGAAACAACGTTATTCTCTGTTTTTTACACTTTCATGTGGGTCACATATGTCAGTTATGGCTTCCTCATAGCTCTGGAATTTGCTCCAATATGGGTTTTGGTGATGTTCAAAGAGAGACCATCAGTCAGCATCAATGAGCCTCTCCTTTTCTCTACAGCATTTTCTATCTGCACGTGACAGTAATTGACACACTCAAGAGGTTTCCATGGTATGGAAACTGACATTTTCTCAGCAGTAGTTTATTTTTGTAAGTTCAGGCAAACCTGAATTGTACAGAAAATTGTGCAGTGCCCCAGTCATCTTTCTGACTTTGTGTGTGCTATGACATAGTTGCCATTTAGTGGGCAATTGGCTTCATCAGCACTGTTAGCTCAGAGCTGATTTCCTGCTGAGAGGCAGTTTCAAGTTTATGGCCAATGCCTGCATTTCCTTTTTCTGTTTCACTTACCACTTCCTATTTATATTCCTTTCTTTCCTTTTATTTTGATAAATAAATCTTTGTCCTCCATGTTTCTATCATTTAAATATTTACCTGCTACATAGGCTTTGTCAGTTTTGTTTTCAAATGTCATACAGCTAGGTACTATCTGGACCCTTGTATATTACCATAAGAAGGAAATATTTTCAAATGTACAAGTACTGTTTTGGTTTTTTGTTTTTACTTGGTGTTCCCTGAATTTGGGTCACCTTTACCACCAATATATGTCACCTAGAAAACTTTCCTCATAAAGGAAAAGGGATGAGCTCCCAGCTTGTGTCCCCTCTCTTGTTGAGGAGACCAGCCAGTGGCTTTGCTTGGCAGATCCAGTGAGCACCTAAGAGCAGACTTTATCCAGAAGGCAGTTTCTTAAGCATCGCATTTTGACCTTGGTACCAAGGAAGCCAAGATGCTCTTCCTAGACTATCACAATAAATGCACAACCTTCATTTATCTGGCTTTCCAAACTACTGAAATCTGGACAACCCCTTTTTCCAGAAGCCTCTCAACTGTCCCCATGTAAGCTGGTGCCCTCCAGATTCCCAAGGGCAGCTTTCTGGTGTGGTTGAAAGCTGCTTTCCCTGAATCAAGTATCAGGGATAGTGGCAGGCCTGGGAGTGTAATCTGGTTTGTAGAGCCAAGGGAAAGGCAAATAGGAGCCAATAGGAAAGGCAAAGTTCAGTGGCTGGCCAGGAAGAAAGAGGACCATGGATCATGGGCAGCGATTGCTTCAGGTGTCATTTCAAGGGAGACTGAGCTTAGTGGTGGGAGCAAGACAGGGCCAGAGCTAGTCTGCTCTGAAACTTCAGGAAGCAGGTGATAGCTGCCTGCCAGTTTCTCCAGAGCATCCCACCTCCTCCCACCTCTTTCTGCTTAGAACCTGAGAGGGGCTGTGAGGGAATAGAAGTGCTCAGCTCCAGTATGGGCAGAGCAGGTGAGTGTGTAGTGGCTTCCCTTGATAGCGAAGGGAAGCCACAGGACTGAGGCAGTTCAGCCCCGCCACCGGTGTGGGGAGTAGAAGTGGTTTGGAGTGTTACTATGGGTGAGACTGCTGGAGTAAAAATGAGGTGCTCAGAGGACATAAGACTTGACCTCACTGCATGAGATTTGCCCATGTCAGAGAACTCCTTGCATGCATCTTCATTAGAAATATTGCCATGCTTTCATGACAAACTTGTGTATAATTTGCTGTAGAGAGGTTGTCATGTGAGAGGGTTTGAGAGAACTCTTTCACAAGCAAGCAACTTTCAAAGCAAAGTTTAGAGGAAGCCTGAAAGTTTGCACCGTGTGTGAGGAGCCTGATTGGCTGAGTGGAAGGACTGTTTCGAGGCTGGTGCTCACTGGGTTGTGTGGCCCTGGAAGAGCTGCATTACCCATCTGCATTACCCTTAGCCATCACATATGGTGTAATAGCCATAGGTATCAAAGACTCTTGGTAAGGCTGTTTGAGATCTCAGAGCTAAAAGTGCTATGTGGAAGTTAAAACTGCTCATGGTTGTTCTTCACTGGGTTTTCAAGTTCACTCACAGTAAGAATTTTAAGTTTCTGGTATTTTTCTCACTTTGCTGGAATGTTCTAACATGTTATGGGTATTGATCCTAGTACAAACGCTCTATTTCAGACAGCCTCCCAAACACGTGTTTAATAGTGAAATTTTGGCAGTCCCATGGTGTAATGGAGAGCACTCTGGACTCCTAATCCCAAGGCCATGAGTTCGAGTCTCAGTGGGGACCGTCCCCTGGCAGTTCAATGCCTCCCTGCCATCCCAGCCTGTCAGATCTCGGATGCTCAGCAGGGTCAGCCCCGGTTAGTACCGGGTGCTGTGACAGTCCCGAGGACTTCACTGTCACTGTCCAAGCTCGCTCGGCCATGGCAGATGGACCTCAGGACTTAAATGGTGGGGCCAGTTCTGTGCACGCTGTGCCTCACCTAAAAAATCCACTGCACAGGCCGGAAGGGCACACCCATGTGGGGAGAGCTCTGCCCAAATCTTCTCTCATGAAGTTTGGCCATACATACATACATTTATAATAGGGAAATTTAATCAGGGAAAGCTAGTTTCTTACTAAATCATTATTTAACTTTTTCTGTTAATTTTTTTTACGTGTCAGTATGAGTTTCCAATCCCAACTCTTCCCTCTGCTCCATAAGAGTTCATGAAGTTACATTTTGCCCGTAACAGCCTACATTTCATCTTTTTCTGTTTCACTTACCTCTTCCTATTTGTATTCCTTTCTTTCCTTTTATTTTGAGAAATGTCCTCTCTGTCCTCCATGTTTATATCCTTTAAATATTTATCTGCTCTCCTCCTGTCTCCCTTTAGTCATTGCTTAGTACAGTTTATGTTTAGCTTTTGGCAGTTACTCAGTAACATAGCAAAAAAAGAAAATTTCCTCTTCAGTTAGGTATTCTTGTAGAATTCAAGCAGCTACATATATTTTCAGAATTGTATACAGGGACTGAGATGTAGATGGTGAGATCCTCTTAATGTCAACAGTGGTTTTACTACTGACTGTTTTAGGGGCATGATTTCACCCAGAGACACTCTGAACTTAGTCATATCTTCCACAAGACTCCCTATACGGTAGTGGAGTCCAGGCTGAAAAACAATTTGCAATTGTTTGAGCCCTGTGTTTCTCCTCTCGGAGGAGAAAACACTAGATCAGCCCTTTTTGTTTGTTTGTTTCTTATTGTATGTATGACCAAGCCTTGCTGGTTGCAAAGCTTTAGTCAGTGTGTTGATAATGGCACAAGACCAAGCTGTTTCTTATGCTTTAATTTAGGAAATTATTTTGTCTTAACTTCACACCCTACTTGTTGATGGGACTGGAGTCTTTCAGTGACAGCCATCTCACAGATACTCATTCATTTTTATGAGGCTAATGCATCAACAAAGCTATATTAAGCATGTCTGCATGGCATGTCAGGACCTGGGCAAAGCAGAGATTCACTTTGCCTGAATGTTTACGTTAACCACCACAGTTTTACTCAACTATTTAAATTCTAAATTCTATTCTAAACTGTCTATTTTGTGTGCAGGTAGCTTGAAGGGCTGTGTTACTGGTAACCTGATAAATCTTGTCCTGCATGGTTTACAACTAGAGGCTGTCTCAGGGCTTCATATCTGCTAAATGAACTGTGTCCTCAGTGTGGGATGATAAGCCTTATCCTGGCTTCCTCAGCCATGTGTTAAATAAACTAGTTACTTGTTTCAAAATTCAAAATGTTTGTAATTCAGTAACTGAAATGCTTGACCAAAAATTTTTGTTAGAGCAAGTCAGATTGGATTGGCTCTGTGTTTACCACATCCAAGCAGCCTAATGGAAGAAGTGTTTAGAATGAGAAATCAGCGTAGCGCAGTTGTGGTTAGGACAGCTTGGGAAGAATGTTAACATTTGCCTCCTGTCCCGTGACCAAATCCATCCAACCATCAATCCAAACCAAAACATTCTGAGAAATGCTCCTCTCATTGTCCAGCCACTGCCTCACATTACCCATATTGAAATTAAGCTGGCAAACTACCCTCCTACTTGGACAACCTCAAAAACGTAACTTCATAATTTTGTATGTTTACCTTACACCTGGAAGACACAGGGGTTCTGTTTTAAACCTTTCTGGTGGGCTTGGTGAACATATTTTTCCAGAATAATGACCAATAAGTCCTCTTTTTTATTTTTCTATCTTCTGAATTTATTTTACAACTGAAAAAAAAAGATTGAGTTTCCGATAGATTGCCTCTCCACAGGAGCAGGACTGTTGAAGGAAATTTTGCTTGACAAATAACAGTAGCAAACATTTCAGCAAAATGCTCCAGTTTGATTGTGTGCATTTTAAAAATATATTTTATAGTTATATGTTATAATTAGTGTTTAAGAAAGAGTAGATTAAAAAAAAAATAAAATTACACTCTCAACAAAAGAGTACTTTGATGCACCCAAAACAATTTTTCTCAAATTAATTTGGACAAAACTTGCCAGTAAACAAAATAGTAGGGGCTCATACAACAAAATAGAAGGGACTTGGTTGAGCTTTAAATCATTCACACACAGGGGCACATTGCCCTGAGTCAGTGTGCCACAGAACTTCCTGGGGAGCTCCAGCACCACCTTCATACCCTTTCACCTCTGCCAGGCCTTTAATGAGTTAGTGGTTGCTCAAAGATCCTGAAGGAGAGGAGACGCCCATTTCAGCACAGGTGGGGTTTTAGGCCTGGAGATTGAATAAAGGGAACTTTTTTTTTTCTGTAGAAGGATGGCATAAGAGGGAATATCTTTGTATTTTCACCACTGGTCCAGTGGTCACTCCCAGTACTTTTCAATCATAAAAGCTGTATTTTTGCCTTTGATGATATGCTGCAGAGCGTATTTGTGGTGAATACCAAAGCACAGACAATTTTCACTCTTCCAGAGTAAAGTGATCCACAAATTTATTCAGCCCTGCCTGTAAAACTGACAAAACAGGTGTGTTTTAAGAGCAAAGAGCAGCAGTGGTTGATTAAACTGTGTTGGGCTTCCAGCGTAAAAGACAAGCCGTGAAACTCATTATCCTAAGAGACCCAGCAGTTCCTGGATATTTGGATCATCTGCATCTCAAGCAGGACAAGAAAATAAATAATTTTTTCATTGCTCCTGTTGACTTACTAACATCTTAATAGCAAACACAAGGCAAACGGTCATTTAAAGTTGGAATACCCTGGGGTAGGAAGCCTGAGGCTCAGTGCTGCCTCTTTGCAGCTGCATGTGACAGCCAGTGCTACAGCAGGGAAGTAGCTACAAGGGAAATAGAATCTGACAGGAGACAGAAGTTTGATGGAGAAGATTCATCCCTCTTTAGACTGCATTTAAGAGTAGGAGGGAGGACTATGTGTACCTGTTCATCTTTTCTTTGTTGGATTTTTGTAGGTTGGAACTAAATTTTAAATACCTATTTTATGTGTGGGGAAAAGGCCAACTGTCTCATAACTGTTTTAAACAACTTTTTTTTAATTGCAAAACTATATGAAACCAGTTTCTCCCTTCAGGTCATCATAATTTCCAAAGCAACTGATGAATGGTGTTTACTGGGACCTCTGAATTCTAAGGCCAGTCATTTTAAATTATGCCTGTTCCTAGAGCATAGATAATTATTGCCTATCGAAGTTAATATTGAATTTTTTGTTGTTTCCTGCAATAGTAGTAGTAACAATAACAGCTATGTCTGTTCAAATGAAGGCAAATATAATAAAAAATAGGGTCATGTTACACTTGAATTCAAGAAACAAATACTTTATTGATGATTTCACAAGTTATCACATCCACTAAGGTAAATAAATTTAAATAAAACATATGCTTTAGATAAAAGAAAAGTTCCAGGTGCAACTGTGCAGAGGTGTTGAAGGCTTTCAGTTTTGCACAAGTCGTGAGCAGATGTATTTCCAGATGTAGTTTTTTTGCTTTTTAGGGGAAATTCCCTTCTAGCAGATGGCAGCTTTCTCATCTCCTTTTCTCATCAAGCTGTTTATTGAGTCTTTTTTTAGATATTATTTAGAACTAATTTATGCAATTGTGAAGGGTGTAGTTCTCACTTTGCTGGTGTTGTACATTACCATAGGATTTGGTTTATTGGATATCATTGCACATCTGCAGCTCACAGACATTGGAGTGATATGGTTTCATCTGGGACCTATGTGCACGTACATCTGTGTGTATTCAGTTGGTCCAGTTCTGCTTAAAAATACACAAAAATTGAAAATTTACCTCTGCATAAGGACATGAGATTTATGTGATCATCTGGCTGGTCTGTCAGTCAGTACTTCTCTAATGATGGGATTGAGCCCACCAGCAAATTTAAGCCAAAAATCTAAAACAAACTTAATCTCCTGCAGCATCTGTGGGGTTTTGTGACCAAGGAGAGATATCAACAAGTTGGTGTTCCAGTGAGGAAACAGCAGGTGATTGCAGCTGCCAGAGGGTCCATGGGGCAATAAGAAAGCCACCAAGCAGCGTCCCCAGCCCATCAGGCTGCTTCTGGGCAAGGGTATCAGGAAAACATGGGAGGAGCTCAGGTTCCTGCTCTGAGGTTTTGTTCTCAGCTTAGTTATTATGTCCTAGCACCATGTTTGCTCCTGAAAACTCCCATATGATTCTTTTTTCTTCTTTAATGTAGCATCAGACTTCATCAATTTGTTCTTTATTTCTCCTTGTTGGAAAATTGAACAGAGGTACTTCAGAGGGATATTGCAAGATTTAATGAACTTTTTCAAACATTTAGAGAGGGAAAAATGAATGGGGGATAAAGAGTATAAACAGAGGTCTAATACTGAAGTTTAATATTGATCTAGAGACATCTGTCATTCCACATTTCTACATTGAAGTATATAGGCTACCTTAAAATACAAAGAAACAAAGGAAAGTCTTTGATTTCTTTAAAGGCAAATGTGTTGTTTCATGTAAAGTGTGGGGGGGGGAGGGGGAAGGAAGGAGAGATAAAATGACCTGCTCCAGACCCTGGAGTCCTAAAACCGAGTCTACATCCTCATTGATTTTTCCAAGTGCCCTTCTACAAAGGAGCGTCTACTACTCTGTAGATCTGTTTTTTATCTTTGTTGCAGCAGCGCTAGGGCTGAGTGGTAAACCTCTGGTTTTAATGGCTCTTTCCACATCTTTAAAGGTTCCAAATTTCAGGCCACAAAGGCTCTTTCTTCCAGAAAAATAATGTTCACAAAATTATGTGCATTTCAATAGAAAAGCACATAAAGTCCCTATGTGACATTATTGGTGTACTTCTACATTCAGGTGCCAACAGAATACATTTCTGTTTTCTTTTGTGTTGTAATAATGCTTTGCTGAAGAAGGTGCAACATGAAAGGCTGCTCTTTATAGAATTTGAGTTTAGCACTGTGTGGAACAAAAACACAGTAATACAAATAGTATTACCAAGCAGAAGCTTTGAAGCCAGACTCTGATCATTTTTGGAAAGCCTGTATTTCTCCATATCTCACATAATTAGTCATCATGCAAGTACTCTGTCTTCTGGACATAGTGTGGATTTGAATTTAGAATTTAGCTCTCTGCTTTCGTCTGTAACAGCCAGCATTAAAACCAGATTAAAATATCAGAAATAGAATGGAAAAGGATGTTGCACAGTTTTATGTATATATTCCATTTTTTTTATCTTTTGTGTGTTGCAGTGCTACATGAAGAATTTGAAACTGAGTTGCATGTTCATGAGCTTGAGTCATATTTTGCTTTTGTTCTACTCGAGGCATGGTGTTGAGTTTTAAGGAAGTGAGGAGGGTAATGGAAGACATCATTTTGTTTGCTGATTTATTTCTCCTGTTACCAGTACTTTTTGATGGTGATTTAATTAAGTAGCTTAGTTTGTAGCTCCCCCTGTTCTTGCTTTATTAATTAATTAGTGCTCTGCTCCTGTTTAGGCAGTGATATTTCTTAATTAAAAAAAAAACGTTTTGAAAGGTAGGGATGGGGAAATAATTTATAATCAATAATACTTTTTGCCAAACATCTCTGAGTGGATTGCAAAATCTTTGACCCTGTTTGTGTATTTTCTGTGTGTATCTTCCTGCAGGAATAGCTTTCTGTAAGTGGCAGGTGCTGGTGTCAGGCATGCAGCGGGATTTCTGTCCCTGATCTTTCAGGTCAAGACACTCAGTAGCACTTTGGGTATAATTGTCAAAAAGTACAAAAAGGCAATAAGAAAAAGTCATTAAGACACCAAATGTATTGTCTGGCAACCTATTCCTTCTTTATAAAATAAATAAAATTAGGCTTTCAAATGCCAATTTCAGCCTGGTGACACCAAGAAGATTGTCTCTAAAAACAGTGGAGAGAGACTGACCCACTCTGAGAAGCACCCAAATCACCAGATCCTGCCCTGAGCCTCCTCCAGAGGACTCAGGGGATGAACCAGGCTCCTGTACCTCAATGCAGCCAGCAAATATTCCTGCTGGGACTAGAGTTATAAAAGGATCTATGTGGCTAACACCAACTTAAAAAAAATAAGTTATCTCAGTGCTATTGATGAGTGTTAGAACTCTCTTCAGTTTTCGATGCCTCACAGAGCTCAAAATCTATCTCAATCCCCCTTTTACATGTGTTTAGCCTAGAAGTAATTTAGTTATTTCTGGAAGTGTATAGCAGCATACCAATGCTTTGCTTGCACTTGCAAGGCTGCATTAGTAAATCAGAGACATATACAGGGTATGAATATACTGTGCCATCATGAGCAAAGCAGATTACGCTGGACCTCGACTAATGTTTACAGAAAATATTTCTCCTGCAAGGCTCTGCCTTCCTGTGTTGTTGACCAACAGAAGTGAGAGCAACACCCAAGTTCCACCCTATGGAGGAAGTTAGAATATATCGCATACGCCTCTGCACCTTCTCTGTGGGCAGCCAAAGCTGGACAGCCCTGACCCACTGACTCCATGCCCTGCTGCTGATCCTCAGAACAGACAGGATGGAGGCAGACCTCTGCCTTTGCTCTGTGTTGGCCTTTCTGATAGACATATGTCTTGGATTCTGCTTCCTACCATTGATGCACCCCCCTGTGGCTCCTCACACAGGAAAGCCCAAGACAAGTTTCACTGCACTGAGGAATTTGTTGTTTATCATGTCAGTTTTGCAGACCAGTGCCCTAAGCCAAGGCAGTCCATTAAGACGTCTGCAATATGCACTGTCTTTGCTGGATCTTTTTCTACATTAGATTTTTAAAGAGGAAAGCCATAAGTGGAAAATGGTGTCTGTCACTGGAGCACTAATTTAAAGCATCCATGCCCTGATGGAATCCAGCTGGCCCCAAAGGGAAGGCATGTGACACATGTGGGGCACCAGTGGAGTTTCAACCCAGGGAGCAGGGCCAACCCCATCCCACTGCCACCCACCCTCATTAGTGGTCTTGCCAGGAAAAGGTGCTTATGGGGTACCAGACTGGCCCAGACCACGTGAGAACAGCAGTGCCCTGTTGGTGACACCTGTGGTGCTGTGTAGCCTCTGGCTTCATGAGCCTCATCTCTGCTCCCAAAAGGCCAGTATTAAAAAAAAATTAAGTGTAGCCCCATAATGCACCAGCTACTGGAGCAATTTTTTTCATGTGGGATTTTCTGTCCCAATAGCTACCAAGAGACTATGCTCAAGTTTTCCATCTTCCTTTTCTTTTTCATTTTCCCTTTCCACGTTAAACACGTTGGGAGGGTGATAATGCAGAGGCAGGTGGGTCCACTTGGCATGGGACAAGTGTAATAAAACTTTGGCTGTGACTGCCCAGGTGTCTGTAGCTTTCAGACAGGTTCTTCTGCACGCTGTGGCAAAGTCTGAGAAACTCTCGGCCTCACAGGAGCTTGTAGAGAAAGCCTTTAAGAAACAGAAGGAGAGTTGCTAGGAGCTGAAAGTATATCTTACATAGGTAAGTGTCTGGATAGCTAAACAAACTTTTTCCAGCACAAATATTTATCAAAGAAACAACATTAGGACTGATTTACAGTTTTTTAACAAAAACAATGTCATTTTTATTTGACACTGGAAAACTGAAGCTGAAATATAATCTTCATAAATTAATACCTGTTTAAACTTAATACATGCATTAGTTTGTACAGAACTCTAGGTAAAACCCTCGTGCCTTGCAACATATAATATATATGCAAAAACTGAAACTTCCCTGCAAGTCATATTTAAAATTATTTCTTTTGAAACAGAAAAATTGACTTTTGCTCCAGGTAAGTCTGAAGTCAGAGAAAAGACCAGCAAAGTTAGCAGTAATATCTTTATTTTTAATGTTCAGAACTAGACAGATAGAAGTGGATAAACTCCATTTATTTGCATGTATCCTCAGCTGCCTCCCATTCTCTTTCATACCACACTAATATCTGGAAATGGATACTGCTTGTATTTTTGGGTGGCAGATACTTCCTGTATTTGTTACAGACTCCACCATTGTAGTCTCTTCTGCCTAGTGATCACCAGAGATTGTTTCAGTGAGAGTTGATTTGTCCAAGATCATACAAAAATTCTTCATGGATTTGTGTTCATTAGTTCCGGCTGGGTTCTCTGCTTCTATCTAATATATAATTTAAAGATAGGCGGCAAACCACACCTTTAAAACCAAATTCAATATTGGTAGAAGGGTCAAGATGTTAGCAGTTGAGCACTATTCCCAATGAGCATTTTAGTCATAGAGGTAAATATTCTGATGGTGCCCTGTGTTATGTTAGCTGGTACAAGCAGGTAGATGCCTCTGGGGAGGCTGCTTCTGAGGTTAAAATTAGATGTGGCCCAGCCATATGAAAGTTACAGAGTAAAAAAAGGACAGTGGGAGAAAGCAACAGTTTTGCTTTTCTAGAGAATATGATTCTTAGGTCCCTTGGCAGTAGGACTGCATAAAAATCTGAGCCTGTGTAGCTGTTGCCCTCAGAGAATTTGAATCAGACTGTATTTGATGCTGTAAAGATGGGCAGAGTAGGGCAGCAATGCACATGCCAAGCTACAATCCTGATTACAGGTTCCAGTTATCTTTTTTGCCAGCCACACTGAAGGTAGTGATTAGAGCAGCTCTGGAAGAAATTATTTTCAGGGTGGTTTCAGAGCCATGACTCTGGAGAACTAGATGCCTTCTGTGACAACAGCATCACCTTTTCTTTTTTGGCTTGTCTTCTGTGTGCAAGTGGAGAGAAGGGGTGATGTGGCACCCTGACAGGTCTACAGCCTGTAACCACCACAGCAGAGAGCAGAGCACAGGGCAGGGGGCTTTGGCAAGGCCCCTGGCTGCAAGCTGGGCCTTGCCCTGTTCAGAGGTTGAAATGATGGTGAGGGAAGGGCATGCTGCTGTTCTGGCAGCCTGTTCTTATACCTGTGCAGTGCAAATGCAAGCAGGCACTTTGCTAGGCTAACTAACCAAACTTAAAGGGAAACATCCCATGTAGAGTGTTCAGCAATGCCAACCTATCCAACAAGAATTCTTGCCTGGGATCATCACTGTTCTACAGCATAAGAAATGGTCTGTCTTCACATAGGTTAAGCATTTTGTGAGTGTATGATGTGTGATTTTCACTTGGGAGATAAGATTAAGGTTCTGAAATTCCCTTTGTTTTGAATTTTGTCTACAAGGTAGCTTAGGTTGAATGAGCTAGTAAAGCTTACATCACTATTGACCTAAGTAAAACATTAAAATAGTAAGAAATCCAAGTGTCTCTCCAGTCCTATTTAAGATTTTCAGATCAGCTGGCATAGACCTATTTCTGTGCATCAATTTTTGAAGTACAGCAACAGACTATGTGGTTTCATTATGTATATTCATTACTAAGGTGCTGAGACTACTCAGCTTCTCAGCAGCTCAGCAACATATGCAGGCAGTGACAGAATCTCACCGAAATCTCAGGCTTTGCTACCTAAAATAGTTTCATAACATCTCCTGTAGATGCTTTCATCTTAAAAGTGTATTGGCATTGTGTAATGCAAAGAAAGAAGAAAATTTTAATACTTTCAATACAGTAGTGATTGACTGGAAAATGTATATTTAAGATCAAGATTTGATAATGTGGGAACTTGAATTCTCCTCTGTGTCTGAACATTCTGCTAAATACTTTTACTATGAAATCTTCAGCATTAGTTTTGTTTAGCTTGAACTTAACTCACCCCTGTAACTGTGATTTCCCTTACTCAACTCATCTTAACCACAAATAGTATTTTTCTCACTGCTATCACACAATGAATTTATCTCTACATACACCAAAAAAATTTAAATAGTTATTTACTATTTTTATTCAATATTTTTTCTTACTACTGATTGTTAGGGTGGTTTATTGGAAATTTTAAATATTTTATATATAGATCACTTTGAGAGAGTGCTATTCAGGGTTACATCATAAACAAAATACAGTAAGTTAATTTGCACAAGATTAATCCAACTTGCTCTGGAAGTGGTACATTCTGTTTAATCTTACATGAAATAAAGTTATTAACTTTATATAGTTTTCATTTTCACACTGACATTCTCTTCTGTGAAGTATAATAGCCTTCCTGTTGTAATACTGTAATACTGCAGTTCTTTTAGTTAGGGCACTTCTCCACAGAGGAAGACACAGAGCCTTCCTGAAGAGCTTGCTTTTACTACATAGACAAGACAGGCAGAAAAAGTGGATACTCAAGTGGTGTGATTTGCCAAAGTTCACACCACAAACCATGAGCAGAGTGAGAAGCTGAATCCTGATCACTGTAACATCATTCCAGTACTGTATCCAGTGACCATGCTGCTTCCCAATATGTCACTCTTCCTATTGTTCTTTCTTTATAGTTCGAGATCGAGTGCGATCAAAAATGGAGAGAGATATTTTGGCAGAAGTGAACCATCCTTTCATAGTCAAGCTTCATTATGGTAACTATAATAAAATATCATTCATGGTCGCTCTTAAATTGGTTGGAGAATTGTAACCAGATGTGTTACAATTTCATACAGATCCTCCCTGCCTACTTCTAGCTCTGTTTCTAACAAAGTAATAAAGGCTACCTATGTGAAATTCTTCATTTATGCTAAAGGAGAATTTCAGTGTAAGTTTTAGCCGTTCCTCCATCAAAATAGATTTGCCATAAAGTCTGACATGATAGGTAGTGCTGGTGGAGTAGCTGCTGGGTATATGCCTGCAAACCCCCTTAACTGCTGTCAGATGGCATTTAGAAAGAAAAGAATCTAAATAAAAACTGGTTTTAATCATCAGTACCAGTCCAAACTTGTATATGTGTGTATATGAATGTAGTGTGTTGCTGGAGTTACTTCCTCACCAGCTACCTCAGGAGCCCCATTATTACTATAAAGTGTATTCTGAGGACATTTTTATTGTGCAGGCTCTCATCTTATGCAAACTTGAGAGCTTTTCTCCATGCCTAGCCCTCAATGAATCCTGGTATTTTGGATAGTGGGAAGCACTATTAATACATGGGTGCTTAGCATGTTAGTAATGCACAGTTGTCTCTCAACTGATGCCATTTTTTTCCCATAGTCTTGAGCTCAATTGCTTAGGTCTGCACAGAAATTAATATTTTCAGTTCTCAAATTTCTGAAATGACAGTGAAGCAATGCCTAGTCCACAAGACTTACTCTTTGGAGACTTTATCTTGATTCAAACTGCCAACATCTCCATCCTTTTCTAATGTAGCATTTCAAACAGAGGGCAAGTTGTACCTAATACTGGATTTCCTGCGGGGAGGAGACCTCTTCACCAGACTCTCCAAAGAGGTAAGCTGATAGACCTTTAACTTGGAAATTAATGACTCTCTTGGATTTCTGAGCTAGTGGGCATGAAAAATGGCCTTGAGAATAGTCCTATATATGTGTAATAGAGCTATCTCATCTTGCATATTCAAGTGGGTTCTTATATTTGAATTATGTCATAGGTAATGTAGCAGATACCATGTAGGCATCACTGTCAGGGAAAACTACACTGCTAAGCCATTCCAATAGCAAAATAACCTCCAGACTCATTGCTTTCAAAATAGATCTTGTATGTAATGAGAAACAGTCTGAGAAATTAATCCCAAATACCTTTTGCCCTGAGTGTGAGCACAGAACCACTGGAAAAACACACACACTGCCTGCAGAGAGAAGAGATGGCCATGGGTCAGGGCCAGCTACTGCAGCAAATGGGCAGAGAGCCATCTCCTGCAGCAGCTGCTGGGAGCAGGTCAGGGGACACACACCACCCCGGGCTGGGAGGTTGCCTCATTCTGCTCGCCAGGAGCAGCTGCTACTTCCATCACCTCCCCAGGTTCTCACCCCTCCTCTGCCCAGGGTTGCTGCTGCTGGAGGAAATGGCAGCCAGAGGATGGCCTGAACTCGAGTCTCACTGCTGCCCATACAGAGCAGCTGCAGTAGGCTTTCTAGGTTCATTAACTCTTTCCTGCATCCCCAAACACCTCTGTAAGCCAGCAGCTTCAGAGACATGCTGTGGGCAGTGCAGGAGGCTCCACTGAGGCAGACTGACTGCCCCGGAATTGTCTGTGCCCTGATGTTTTCTGTGCCCAGCACAATGTCTCCAGCTCATGGTCACTTTTCAGAGTGTGGAGACAGGGGTGCAGGCAACCACTTATCACACAGTCTTTAAAGTTAGGGGACCTTTCGCATGTCATCTTGAGGGGAAGCTCTGTTGTTCTTCTTGGGTTTGGGGAGTTATTGATGGACTAAAAAGGCTGTGGAAACAGTATTTTTAGTTAAAAGTTCCCTAGCCTTTCCCCACCCAGTTCAGTTCCTAGTTTGTAGACATGTTGCAGGCTGCTGTGGGCACCACAGCCTGGGGCCCTGAGTATTGGCTTTCAAGGCTTATTTGCTAATGCAAGAAGACATTGGCAACAGGTTAATTACACTGCTGAGTAATGATACTTGTGTAAGTACTCAGTACATGGTAGCAGTTATTTTTAGTATGAGGAAAAATATTTTTAAAAAAGTAAAATGTAGTTGTGCTGTTTGTCATGGGACCAGGCTTTATTGTCAGGCAATGTTTCTATCTCAGCAAGGGCCTCTCTGGTTTCGTGGAAAAGAGAAAACATCACTCTTGCCTACAAAGGGCAAGTCCCTGTTCTGTACAACCAGAGAACTCAGACTTTGTACTTCTTTAAAGCTTCACATTTTGCCCAAAGCTTTTCCAGTCCAATTCACTGACTACTATGCTTTATACTATCAAGAGGGAGTCCTCAACACTAAAAATATGCTTCTCTTTTTCCAGTGTTTGCAGCTCACTTTGTCTGCCTCTCACTTTTGCAGCTATTTAGTGGCAAGGTATTGCAAGGGAAGAAGTTCTGGGAAAACTTGTACTGTTTGCAATTTGTTATTATAGATTTGCTTGAATGGTATTGATTTCAGTGGACTTTCAGTTGGATCCCATATACATATATTGCATGGATGCATTCAAAGCTTGTCTATTTCTTGCTCTGTCTCTCTGAGACATCTGACTGTAACTAGATATATCTGTATAGAATAGATTTTTCTATTGATTTAATTTCTTTCCTACGTTATTTATTTAAAATCTTATAAATAATTTAGATTTATTTTGAAAACTAATGAATTTTTATGTTTAGTTCAATTGAATTTTTAATCATAGTTTTTGCTTGTGTATTTATTTATTATTTTGCTTGTGTTTTTATTTCCAGCCTTTGCAGTGAAATTCTTAATTAAATTATGTGACATCTGTTCTCAGAATCATGTCTTTTTTTCTCTCAGCTGTCTGGGACTTCTCAGAGCACTCAAGTATTTTGGCTGCTCCTTTCTGAGATGAGAGACTTAATTTTAATATTAAGCTCTGCAACTTCTACTGTAGTATTTACATTTGCATATGACAAGTAAATTTGTGTTGAGCTGACTCATTTTACTTATTTCATGCTTAGTATTCACACTTGTGTATCCAATATATCAACCTCTCTTTCTGCATTATTATCTCTGTTCATATTGAAATTTAATTAAAGAGAACATTTAAGATACAATGAAAGTTGAACCAAAGGGATTTCTTGCCATGTGAATTTTTCAGAGCTTAGTGGTTTTTTGAATAAAGAAGTTTCTTCTCACCTAAACCAGAGCTTTCAGTTTTAGCAGTATATCAGGTATAGAAAAACTGCCCTCAGTTTACACCTCATCAGGCTCTGGTTGTTAGACAACACCTCACTGCTTAGGGCATCTGCTCTGAGCTTCCTGGAACCGTCGTTGTATGGGGTTTTAAATCCATCTCAGAGTCTCTTCATGCTGTGCCTTCTGCTCAGGTTTGGAAGTATTTTGCTTCCCTTAAGAAGTTTTCCCATGCATTTCCTGGGAATTTGGTAACCAAATCCCAAGATTTTAGCAAATTAAGGGATATGAAAGCAATAAGGGCTGCTCTGAATGTATTTAATTCTGCCATTCATTTCCAAATGCTAAGGAATGAGAGCATTTATATTATTTATATTTATTTATATTATTATGACATGATGCTATCTAAACAGATCAAACAGATGAATGAGAGCAGCATATTTTAAGGAACAAAAGTACTTAACACATCAAGTTTTGTTTTATAAGGAGAATCTGGCAAGAATTTTAATGTGAGTTTAGTTAAATTATGGAAAATTGAACCTGATATGATGGTCCTTCCAGTGTTCCCAAGTGTCTGTTTAACACAAGCCAGCCCACCGCTGTCCATTAAATAGACGTGTTCTTCTATTCCTTCTCTCTAGGTGATGTTTACAGAAGAGGATGTCAAGTTCTACTTAGCTGAGCTGGCCTTGGCATTAGACCATCTCCATGGTCTTGGAATTATTTACAGGGATCTAAAACCAGAAAAGTAAGTTAACAAGAAAAAGCAAACTGAAACATAAATATGAGAACTTTTAGGTTGTTTCTGTTCCTTGTCACACCACTAAATCAGAAGGTGCCAGAGGCTCGGCTTCCTCCTTGTGTGTGTGACTCTACACAAGACCCTCACTAACAGCAGGAGCGTCATCCTGGCATACCATTTTAGCATGAGGCCAAACCTTTCAATTGTGCTCCAGTACAATGGAGCCTCTGTGTGCCTGGTCTTCAGTTTCATGAATGAACTCAGCACAGGATTCAGATCCCTGTGCCTTTAGCTTCAGTAGCACCATTCTCTGTTTGCAGCATTTGATCTGGCCTTCCCCTTGATGCAGTGTAAACTGCTCAAAGCAACTCCACTTCCAGCTCATATGAAACATGCTGTGGCACCATTCAGTTTTCTTGTAGCCATTACTTAAAGGAAATGAGCCTGTCTGAAAAGCAGTGTGCCTGTTAGCTCAGGAGAGACAAGATAACCAGGATTTTTAAAACACTTTTATTAACTATCCAAAGAACTTTGCAAATATTTTATTCTCACTTATATTTGCAACTATTTTCTACTCCTAATGTGGTGCTATGGAGCATTTTCTATTCTCTTTTTTATTTGCAGTACATCAGAAGAGCAAATGACACCCTCAGTGCTAGTACTGGGAGTAGCATGATACTGTTTTTATACCATCTCCTTTGCCTGGTGCTTTGCCTGCACCTGCTATGCTGGCTCAAATAAAGCAGGCTGCAACATTTAGAAGTTACCAACCTTTTTAATGTAATGGTCACCACCATTTGTAAAAGATGACCACTACAGGCAGTCTGTTTGGCAGTTGCTTACACTTTCAAAGTCTAACAACAAGCAGCCTTTTTCTTCTGAGACATCAAATTGAAAAATCTGCAGCTCTTTCTTCAAAATAGTGTTATTGCTTTCACACTCATGGACAAGAGACCAAAAGTGACAGAAGGTGGACTTTGATGGTGGGAAGTTGAAGGGAAAGAGATTATTTATCTTCATTACAGTTCTATGTGATGTAAATTTTAAATTCAACTTTGTGTTTTGATTAGAAAAATAATACTATTAGTACTATATAAATTCAACAGATGTACATAACAAGAACTCTCATTCTTTTGGACTAGAAACTTTTTTGCAAGGGACCAAATTTTCCAATCTTGTCCATTTATGCAACCAAAACTCAAAACCAGAGTCTTTGGCAAATATGGGAAGTCATCCTCCAAATTAAACAACTGGAGGGAGCAAAGTACCAATTTGTTACTCATATGCAATGCAGGTAGGCAGCCATCACACCACAGCTGTCACAGCCATGTGCTGTTGCATCATCTGCCAGAAGATCTTTGGTTTCAGCTCCATTCTGAATTGCTGTTTCATCCATCTAGCATCAACAAGCATGTACATAATAGAATAAATCCAGTTACAAGTTTCCAGTTTTAAACTTTGATTCCAGTGAGCATTAGTATGAATCATTCATGACTTTTCTCTCTGATGTTAGATGAAATTGATTTTCAAGCTAACACATGATATATGAATCTGTTACTAGAAGGTATCCATACGGGAGCTTGTATATTTGTGTATAAGTTAAAATGCTGTTACAGTTATAGGGACATGCTGTAATTTTTTGCTTTAGGACAAGTAAGAAACTAAGGAGAAAATTAAGTGTGTGTCAAAACTATTCATTGTATTTGAGATACTGAGAACTGGATTTTTCAGCGTTCTCAGCATGAAGTGTCACTTTGCATTTCAAGGCACATCTTTCAGTGACTGCGGTTACAAGTGAGAGTACTAAATTTCTGCAGACCAAGCTGCAGTTCTTCAAATCAGGGATGAGTGAATTGAGAAATTAGAGCTCACCTGAGAAAGGAAGGTGTCACTGATTTGCCGTTATCAAATAGAAGCATGTCAAGAAGATGGAATCCAACTTTCTGTGTATTTTTTTCTGAGCTAAAACCAGCCATCCCTTTCACTGTATCACTCTGCTAAAATCCCTGAGTGTTACCAATCTGCCAGCTGAGACAAGATTTCTCTGGAAGAAAACAAAAAGTATTATCATGTAACTGAAGACCTTTATACAGTGAGTGGCAGCCCTCATTCTTATATTTCCTAACTTTTGCATATATAGTTTACGGTCTTTTATGTACAAATAAATACATACCAGTAATACAGTTTCATTTGGATACAATTGCCATAGTATAAAATTAGTTTACATGAATATTACTGTTGTACAGGAAAAGGGATGACCCAGAAGCTCATATCTGGAGATAAAGCAAGGCTTCTGATTAAAAACCACATCCTTTAAAAATAGCTCTATTAGTGCAAAGCTTATGTGTAGTCATAGCTAGGACAGCAGAACACAACAGCCTGTGGTTTCACTGGAACTTAGGGTTTACATTAACATAAATAGATACAGCAGAATAAAAGAACTATTCTCAAGGGGAAAAAAATTGGCTAAATTTTGAAGTTATATCTGGGAAAGAATAGTTTTCTAAACAAGACAATAAAAGAAATTTAAGACCATTCCAGGACGTTCTTATCCTCCCCTTGCCTCTGAGCTAGGTCAAATATATCAAGGCCGTTACAAGTGTGTTGCTAACCTAGTCTTATAATAGCTGGTGGAGGAGGCCTAGAAGGAACATATAGAAAGTTGCTCCAAATAGCTAATCTGAAATTTCTTTGCAGCTGTTGCAGGCCACTGCTCCTTAGCCTGTCCTCCTAGACTCCCCTGCCTGCTCTCAGCAGCAGCCTCAGGGGATGGCAAACACATCTTCTGTACCCTAAACTATCCAGCTACTGAACTCTTCTTCAGTAATCAGTCATTATAGGTGTTCAGTCATTGTCATTCCTCATGTTTTGTTTCTATTGCTGTCTATCTTCTTTGAAGTGCAACGTGCAGAATCACACACAGAAGAAGCATTACCAGTCTGATTAAAGCACTAAGCTTACTCTATCAGATTTGCAGAACTGAGATGAACTAATTAGTTTGTAATTTCCCAGTTCTCTCTCCCCTGCTTTGTTAAAGATAGACACTGTATTTGACCTTTAATTGTTCAGTTTTGCTGTGCTTCATAAGCTTCCAAAAGTAACCACTAATCGGTTGAAGATTGCACTGGTCAGCTCTTTAAGTACCCTAAAATGAAGCTCATCAGAATTGTTTATGTCAAAAAAAAAATTAGAAAATAACACTTGAAGGAACCTTCAGTACATTAAAATTTAAGTTTCACCACTTTTTTTAAAGATTTCCTGAGCAAAAATCCATGTTAACTATTCAAAGCTATGAATTAATTCTATGTGCAACTGGGACTAGTTCTAAAGTCAGCTGTACTTACTTGAAAAACACAAGCTATTGAGTTTTCCAGTTAAAGTCTTGTTTAGAACAAGCAGATGCTTCCCTTAAATTGTTGCAGCCAAATTCTCATTGAGTTGTCTTGGTGGTTTCAGTGTCATCCTTTGTGAAACAAGGTACTGCTCAGTCACACCGAGAGCCATTGAGTTACTTACATGGGGAGGCAGATTTTTATTTAAGAACTGCAGGGTCAGGCTGTTAAATATGGCAAATATACTAGCATAGAAAAATGGGAACTTACAAAGTAGTATATGATGCCTATGTTATTTCTTATGCTGTGGTTTAAGGGTATGAGTGACTTGGAAGTAACTCTACTATCTGAAAATTCCCAGACTTTTATTATATCTTGGGCTTTTCCCTTTTCAGGAACTTAGATGCACCTTGATACAGTTCTGTCAGTGGGGCTTTGATTAATAAGGAGCTTGTACATTGTAAGGCCCTCAATTGTCTGTAAAAGGGACAGTTCATATCACTGCTCATATAACAACTTCTGAATATTCTAAGAAATCCCAAACACCACTGTTTAATGGAGTTTGTTACAAACCATGCCAATTCATTCATTAGTGTAGCTGCCCTGTGTAGAGAGAGAAGATCTGAGAAATCAGTGAAGGACAAAGGCTTATGGTGAAAAATAACTCACATCAAAGTAAGCAGTCCCTTTTTGGGACTTTATGGTGTCAACAAACCTATATCAGAGAGGAATTTGTGTTCAGCATGGTGAAATAGCATGGGGTTATGTGAGATAGTATAGGCTCATGCAAACACTGAAATGTCACAAAATGCTGAAAATTTGTGTGAATCTTTGTCTCTTTGGTGGATATTTTACTGCTTGATCTGGTAGTTTCTTAACAAAACCTGCAATCAAGTGAAACACTCTGTGTGAAGTTTCAGTTTTCTTTCCACACTGCAAATTCGGCTCTACAGTTTATGAGAAACATAAAGTGTGGGTTGAATCCTGGAGCAATCCTGGAGTTCCAGCTGCAGAACTTCACATTCATCTGGGTATGTTGGAGCTCAAAGTGAAGCCCAAAAGATATGACTCAAAACCAAATATAAAGAGAGAGAGAGAGAAATGTGAGAGAACTGCTCTGGCCTTGATTTAAGAAATTATGTAAAACAATGCCAACAACTCATAACAAAAGTTTTTTATCCCTGTGATAAAGTTGCAGCAGAAAACTACTACAGAGTTGACAGTACTAGCTGTACTTTGAACTTCCCTGGTAACTTGGAGTAGGTAACTCCCCTGCTACTAAGTTATGTGCCTAGTCTCTGGCACAGAGATTTTTCAGCTTTCTTTTCCTCAAGGGGCACTTTTAAAGTGGTCAGTGAAAGCAGTTTGAATGTTTGTGGGATGATCCTGATGCTAGAATGTTCAATCATAGAATGAAACAATATCCCCAAGAAAACCCCAAGAATCACACCATGTGTCTGAGAGCCTTGTCCAAATACTTCTTGAACTCTGTCAGGCTTGGTGCTGTGATCACTTCCCTGAGGCACCTCTTCCAGGGCTCAACTGCCCTCTGGGTGAAGAAGGTTTTCCTGATATCCAGCCTATACCTTGGGTCTTGCCACCAGAAAGAAGAGATTGGTGCCTTTCCCTCCACTTACCCTCATAAGGAAGCTGTAGACTGTGATGAAGTCTCCCCTCAGTTTCCTCTTCTCTAAGAGATTACCGTATTTTGTGGAATGTTTTTTCCAAGCCTTTGTGTCGTTCATTTTTTATGGTGTTGGTATTTTTTCACTAAATAACTGTTGTTACTGTTTTGAAGAGCAGGTTTGCAATGCCAGTATCCTGTAAAATCACTCAGATCTTAAACTGAACAAATAAAATGGAAAAATCTCACAGTGAAAGGTTATCAGTGGAGTTATAGCCTAGTTTATCATTTAAAAGTAGTCTACATTTTATGTTTTTATAATTTTAAAGCATTAATTTAGAGGAAAGATTATTCTCAAGCCTGAATTACGTTTGCAATGTCTGGTTATTTTTTCCCTTTCACAGAATACTAGTTTATTGCAGATTATCTTATCCTGCAAATCATAGCTAAAGTAAATGTGATTGTCACAGTAGAATTTCTACTATGAACATATTGAGATAAAAGGGAACTGTAAAATGATAAAGATAAAAAGGGATTACACAGAGTATGATCAGTTAAGTTTGCTTCTACAGTCAAAGGAAAACTGTGTGTTGTTTTAATTCGCATGCTTAGAAGCAGGTATTTTGTTCTTTGCTTCATAACGTCATTCTAAGATAATTCAATGCAGCAGTTTGTCTTTGTTTCCTTTTTTTTAGCGTATTATTTTCTTTTTGCATCAAATACAATCTTCGATTAGTAACTGTAACATTATTTGTGGTGTCAGATGGCAAATGTGGAAGCACCCAGCTGCCCAAAGGGCGCTGCCAGGGCCCACAGAGGAAACTGCCAGCAGCTGAGGGCACAGTATAAGGGTGGTTAGGGAACATCAGGCAGAGGAGGAAACTGTAGAATACATATCCACTGGAAACCATGGTCCATTCATTTTTCTGCTCGGACAAACATTCAGTGTGAGAAAGTCTGTTGCCATGTGATTCTGACTCATTTAATCTAAAACAGTATTATCAGTCTGATAGCTGTGTTAGTGTTGCCTCCATCCCTTTAATAAGGGCAAGGTATGAACCTGCTAATCAGGGTGAAGATATGGGAAATATACATGAAATATACATGAGACAGCATGGATTGTCAGGTGAAAATTATGAAATCTAAAGTCTGTGAAATACAAAATTGATGTTTGTGGGGAAATTCCCACAACCTGTGCATTGCATTGTTATTCATTGGAGATTCCTGGGTATGGGGCAAAATTTTGGATTATTTTTGTGAGCTCTCAAGTCTGGGGAGTTTATACTCACCCAGTGACAGAGGTTTTATTCAGTTCTCTTCTGAAGCATAGGTTTAGGGGTTGCAGTCAAAAACATACATTTAAACAGGCTTGTTATAGGCTAATGCTTAAAAATTATGCCTATTCAAGAAAACTGTGGATAAAAAGTAAAGATACTTTTATTAAAAAGAAAAATCTTTAATTATTGAACACATAGTAGTGACTCAGCTTCTGACCTTTGTTTGATGAATTGCAAAACAACGGTTTGTTCTAAACACATAAATGAATGACAGAATATCATCTTTTTTCAATTATATTTCAGACACAACCTTTCATGAAAGTGTAGCCCATTATATTTGGTTCACTTCTGTCCTATTTTCTGCTTGAATAATTGGATGAAAGTGACTCTGTAAGAGAAGAGGAATATAAAAATAGCTAACACCTTGCTAGACCATTTTAAAAAGTGAAATATGCTAAGTCCATCTAGAACTGAAGAAACACCACCTTTATTACTGTCAGTAGTTACTTACCAAAAGTCATTATTTTTTTGCGCAAAAACTAGCACTACAGCCATTTTTCTCACAGAAATGTTGGAGTGCCTTTGTGAGAATAAAATACATTCTCAGGTGGCAAACATGAGAACACTTGAAGTTGGCTTCCAGGCTGAATTTTGATTTGTGCTTCTGAACAGAATAAATTAGCAGAGGCTGAGATCCATGTAGTTAGGCTGTGACTAGTCATTGTGCTCTACGATCACTTTTATTACTTCAGCATGAGCCTTTGGAGTTAATTTTAGATCCAGTTAGTCCAAGCCCTGATTATTGGTGTGATTGCCTTTTATTATGACAAGCAGACAACCTGTAGCTCCTTGTGCTGCTGGAAGCATACACTGTGCAATTGTTGGCTTTGAACACTGTGTTCTTTCTGAGCTTTGTATGCATGCCCACCTTGAGCATCCTATGGAGTAAAGAGGAGGTTCCTCATGCAACTGCCCCAGACTATGCATGCTTCAGACTTAAAATTAGGCAGATTTTTGAGGCTCACTTTTATTTCTGGAGCTGCAGAATCCACTAACAGTTGATTTACATAATGATTTGCATCTTGCATATCTCCTTACCTGTCTTAAACATATTTTCTCCATGTTTGTTAACTGCACTTTGTGCCTGCCTAATGAATGACTGTTTGTTGTCTTTGTTTTTGCCTTATAGCATTCTTCTTGATGAAGAAGGTCACATTAAGATAACAGGTATGTGAGGAAGAGAAAAATTAATGCCTACGAGATGGTTATTTTTTTCTGCACAATGTTCCATGCATCTTGGTCTTCTGACAATTTTCAACTCCCCATGCTGCACAGCACATGGAGAACATAGAATTTTCTTGATAAAATTGTACTCTTGACTGATGTGAAGTATGCAGGCTTGGCTGCCTACCACTGTAGGTGAAAGGATGCTTCCAATATGACTGCTTACTTCAAGCAGAGGATGCCTGGAAAGACATCCCTTTGCTCCCCTGGAGGTGCTGTCTAGCCATCCTTTTCACTGGTGTCATCTGGGATTATTGTTGCTAATACTTTGGTTATCTGAGCAAGAATCCTTGCCAGCAGTGCCTTCACCAAACCTGAACTGTATATTTCTGCTTGTTTAAAGTATCTCTTCTTCTTTGGGCCAGAACTTCATTCTGAACAGAGAAAATGATATACCTAATTCAGGGTGTATTAACAAATGCCTACCAGGCACTCCATATAGGCTGGGCTTCAGCACACAAGTGCTTGTAGCCTTTCTGCACACAGACAGAAGGGTGCTTCCCTAGCTGCTTGTTGTATTTTGTTCAAACAAATTAAGTGAGCAAAAGCATAAATAATCATTTTTATAGACCTGACAAGTCTTTTTTGTTTCAATTTGTTTAGATTTTGGTCTGAGTAAAGAAGCCATTGACCATGACAAGAGAGCATACTCGTTCTGCGGGACGATAGAGTATATGGCCCCAGAGGTGGTCAACCGACGAGGACACACGCAGAGTGCTGACTGGTGGTCTTTTGGCGTGCTCATGGTAGTGGAAAATTTGTGTTTGTTTATTGGAGGGTTGACTGTAGGAGGGATTAGATCCCTCAGATAAAAATACTGCTTTCAGTAGTTAAGGGTTGATAGAAAAGTAGATGTGTAATGATTCCCTGATCACTTTCATTGCATCAGCTATGCCAAACTAGCTACTCCAGGCAGTATGAGAAATAGAATTTGGCCCCTAGATTATTCTCTCTTTCTTCTTACAGTCCTTTACTTTTTGCATGCTTGCCATGTGTCATGAATATTTCTCCTGCACAGAAACAGGGCAGGACAAGCTCAGAAAAGCAGGGGCATTTTAGAAGAAACATCTTCCCAGCTACTAGCATGATTCCTGTTAGGAAATAAAGCAGCATTTTTGAGATGTTAGGGATATCCTCCTAGAGAAACTTAGAAATATACTTTTTTTCTTTTTTTTTTTTCCCCAAAGATAGATTTAAAAGTATGTATTTTATACAGATCTCTGAATGTTTCACAGAACCTCAGTGGTTCTTTTGCCATTCGTCTTCTTTGCAGCAGCATTGCTGACTCTTGTTCCACTAATAACTGGCTGTGGGTGTCCTGTATTCTTATTAGCTCAAAACCCTCTCTTCTGGAGAGAAAAGAAAACAAATGCATATAGGTGCTATGGCATCATTCTTGCTTCGTCTGTATCATTTTGCAGTGTCTTGATTATGACCAGTTTGAGATGTTTGCTTTGTTCTGAATGTGTGTTGAAGCTGGTTTAAAAAAATTCATGTGTGAAACAGTTTTAAAATGACTGCACTTCAGAGGTTTGGAAGCTCACCAGAAACAGACACAAGTTGATCAATTGACACAGAGTAATAGCTATGAATTCTTCTTTTCCTTTGCATTAGATTAGGTAGACAGAAGTTACAATTTTCCCTGCTGTTGTTTAGACTTTAAGAGTCCTGAAAGTTATTCTAGAGGTAGTTTAAATCAATATCAGAAACTGTGCTAATTTGTTTTTTATACATGGAGACAGATGAAAAGTTAGATGAAACACAAATGAAATTTACCATAATCAGTAGTGATAGATTGATCCGTGATTTTACTTCATGAGATAGCCATCTTTTTCTAAAGGATCTCATTGGCCTCCATTATAATAGAGTGTTTGGTACAGTGTTTCAGGGGAAATCCATTAATTGAAGATGCTTATTAGTGCAATAATAGTCCAAAATTGGTATTGTACCTATACCATCATAGGGAAAAACACCACAGAAAGAAGGAGCTCTTTCAGCTAAAGAGTAATGTTTTCCCAAAAGCAGGTAAGAAGAAACTCATCATGAAATGCAGTTAGCTTGGAAAGTAAAAGAAATCTCATGACTGCTGATGAATTGAGTCCCTAGAAAACTCTTTCCAAGAGCTCCAAGAGATATATGGCTAATCAGTTCAATCTTATTTTCCTTTTTAACATTTAACTGGTTGGGACAGAAAAAGAGTATTTCCGCACGCTAAAAGTGTGGGAGGATTTTCTGATGCTGTCTTTTGCTCTGCTCTTTTCTCCTTGTTTTCCTTGATTTGTCACTTGTATGTTTTATTAGGGAAGCTGTTTTTCTGACAGTCTGAAAAACTGAAGATAATTAAATGGTATTCAAAGTATTTATTAGCATTTCTCTCTAATTACTTTTCAGTGTCATATAAAATAGACAAAGCAAATATATCAGTTGGTGGAATATGCATAGATTGAAAAGAAGTGTATGTGATAGTATAATTTTCATATTTATGTGATAGTATAATTTTCATTATATTTTTAATATTTTTTAAAAGAGCGAACATATTAGGCAGACAGTTATAAAGTGGCTTGTAAGCTCATCTTCAGAAGAGCAACACTCACTTGTCTATTCTGTGAAGAGGGATTAATGCTTCAGTACGAAGAGTTGGGTTGTGCTCACAGCTCCTTGCCCGCTTTATTGACCAGAGTACAAGCTAGAATCAAACTGAATGATCCTTGAAGACATCTTTAAATGCGATATATTCATGATGATTAATATCAAAACAAACTTGTTGAAAATTACTAATTGCTGGTCTTGACTTAATTATGTTATTAATTATTTCACTACTTTTTATTCACTGGGAGTTTTACTATCAACACTAGTAAAGTTTCATTTACTACCAGCTAGGTCTTTGGCACAGGTCACACAGGCAAATCTGTTACCTGCTCTGTTTGTTTTCTGTTCAGTTTGTTTGAATTATTTTGTTGTAGTTCATCAAACCAGCTGATTTACAAGGCCACAGACCTCATGGAAGTTGATCTGTTTCATTCCAGGAAAAAACCCAAAACACTGTACACCTGTAAGAGTCGTGTGAGCAGAGAGGGGAACGTAATTAGGGAAAGAATGACTGTGATGCCTTAGTAGGCAACCCCAAATAAAAAGGAATGTATATCTATATGTCAGCAATGTAGGGAATGTGTAAGTCATGAAGTCTTCACAAGAAAAGATAAAGTCCTTTCGGTATCCAAAATGCTCAGCTATGTAGTAATTTTGTAGTAACTATAGAATGACATTGGAAAAATCAATACAAGACATCAAAGCATTACAATCTTCTTTTACAAAATCCCATCATAACACTTGTTTTCTTCCCAGTGCAAGAGATGGTTTTCATTAACATTATTTTGAATGTTTATGCTTGCTGCTATGTTAAGGTATTCAACCCTTTGCAAGCATTAATTCATTATGCTTCACACCCAGCTAATTATGAAAAATTCTTAATGCATTTTACAAATGATAAAACTGAGTGCTTGAGCAGCTCTTAGGTATGTGGAAAATAACTGAATGTGTTTAGAGGAGAAGCTGGCCTTTCTGTCAGGAGTGCCTTTCTCTCCTATCCAAAGCTGAGTAGTATCAAGTTTCTTTGTAACCCTGAATTTTATCCTAGGCTCACAGTACTTCAGCAGACTTGGGCTGAAGTAATTTGCACAATCTGTTCTCCTTCCATCTGTTAAGGCAGTTACCCCAAGCTGTGGATTTTTTCTCATTCATTATCTTCCTCAATGACCTACCAGGGTCACTTCTTGAACCCATTTCCTCAGGAAATGTGGCACTCTTTTCCAAGATCTTCCCACATGTATATCTTCCGGGGTCTCAAGTGCTGGTGTTTTGCCTACTGAAATTGGAGACTGCCCTGAAAACTAGAGAAAGGAAGCACTGCAGAGTGTGTTGAGACTTTACCAGGGGCTGGACTATGTGACTCCAGAGGCCCCTTCCCATCAAACTTTAATTCTATGGGTCCCTTAATAGGCAGCTGAACTGGAACAAATACTTGCCTTTCTGGCTAAATATTGGTACAGAAAGAAAGTCAAGGTTGGAGGGAAGCACAGCCTTCTGGAGTACTGGCTAACACAAAACAGCCTCACAGAATACCCAGGAAGTAAATCAGTGGGAAGGAAGGATCAGCCAGATGGTTTGTACTGGTGGGGAAGTTGGGAGAGTGAAAACTGTCTCCCCCAGCAAAACTATAGGAACTGCTTTAATAGCCAAAAATACTACAGAGTTCCTTCACACCTAGGCTTAGTTTATTGTGAACCTGCTGTGACCCATACAAGCTTTGTGTTTATGTGAAAGGATGCAAGCAGCAAGAGCTCACTTCTGTTTCCATGTTCAGTTTTAGAAAGATTTTTGGGGTTTTTTTGAAAAAGTAAGCAGGAAGACAGGCTGTTGTGCATTAAAGTGGTGGCTTTAACTGATGAGATGAACTATTTCAATACTTCTTTCCTTTTCATTGTTAACCTTCAACAGATTTAATCAGGACTGCAATTGAGAAACCAATGCATTCTTCCACCTGCAGCTTAGTTAAGTTCATTGAAGTAAAAAGCTTTGGTACACTTAAATCAGGTAGCTGCCTTTCACTTTAAATATTGATGTTAAGAGCATTTTCTGAACCTGAATTAATCTCAACATTAGACCTGTGTAAATGGATACATGTGGTAACAAAGCAGTGCTTTATTTCCTGCAGCCTCTAGAATGGTCATTTCCCTTCCTTGCTTGCTTGCTTGCTTGCTGCCTACCTGCCTCCCTCCCTCCCTCTCTGACACCGTCTCTACATTTCTGTGATAACGTAGTGGGTGGGAACTACAGTTGACTTCTTCCCACATGTTCACTGACCAAGCAGTTGATTATGTTTGTACCATCTACATCAGCAGTGTCAAGTCTATTTCTGCCAGTATAAATGAGATTTAGTAGTCATTTTTAGTGCTGTTAAATTAGATTTATTATAACAACAGAGTTACCTGAGCAATCATAAGTTAACATTAGGTACTTATCCTGGACATAAACACTTCAGAATTCATGAGGAGGGTTTTGTACAATACACACCGTTTCTGCTGCTGCCCTGGGAAGCAATGTTCTCATCCCCAGTATATCTGAACACTTTTATCAAGCCTAAGGGCCCTATAGGTCAGAATTACTTAGAAAATGGTATTTAGGATCCATTTAGGCAGTTTTAAAAATTGTCCCCCCTTATGTTTCTCTGTAGAAGATGAGCTGCTTTCCACCAACTCTACCAGGCAACTCTTCTCTTACCTCTCCTAACCTAAGCAGAAGATACCATA
This sequence comes from Sakesphorus luctuosus, assembly GCA_013396695.1. Lineage (NCBI taxonomy): Eukaryota > Metazoa > Chordata > Aves > Passeriformes > Thamnophilidae > Sakesphorus > Sakesphorus luctuosus. Next base: position 76,277 of record VWZD01011762.1, read on the forward strand.
GTTGTTTTTCCCAAATCTTGTTTATATTTGTCAGCTGTAAACACTTTTTGAAAGTGTTTTTTTCCTGTTTCTACTACAAGTTTTATTGCCTTGAGGTCATTTGTTACTAATACAGATTAATCTTTCAATTAGTTATATTCAGTTAGTTATCTGGCTTCTAAACCTCTCCTCTGTCCTCCTCCCAAAACTAGCATAGCAGTTTCACCATTAGTTTTCTTATATTTTCTATATTTTTCTTATAGTGTAGCTATATTTAATCTGGGCAAAAGGAAGAGTCAGGCTGTGGAGCAGTCTGACACAAATTTTGGTAATGAAAGGATTATTTTTAGCACAAATGTGCTCCTGGGAGCAAGGGGCCTTCTTGTGGGATAAGGTTTAAAAACTACATAAGGCTTGCAGTCTGCCCTGCTGTAGCAATGAAAGTTTAGGTATTTCTTAGAGTAGAAGAGATCCAAAGCCTGAGTCACAGACGTGAGCAAGTCAAATTGACTGAAAGCACTACTCTGTTTCAAAGAAACCATAACTGATTGAAGTTTTCATATGTGAATTAGGCAAATAATTGATGATGATGAGTTTTGCTTTGAGATTTGAGTTCAGGTAAACGTGACACACAGATTTCGTCACTGAATACAGCCAGGGGAGCCAAAGCAGGAGAGAAAAAGCACACTCAATTGCCTTGAGAATGTGGGATTTATGCTTATTTCTCCCGTAAAATATAGCAGAGGCATCTCTAAATGGTGCCAATATGCAATCAAAAAGGTGGTTCAACTCAGCCTAATAGGATGGAGAGTGGCATGTTGAACCATTTTCATTTTATGATAGTCCATGCCAAACACTTAAGAGTAACCATACTTATGCGGACTAAGAGTCCCTCCAGCCAAATATCTCATTTCCGGCACTGATCATAAAATAGGTGCTGAAAGAATCAACATATATGACTCTTCTCAAACATGCCAAATGTGACCCCACGTATCAGTACAAACACTTTGTAACAAGACTCTTGAATGAGTTATGTTGGTCTTTCTTGTTCTGCATAATCCAGTCTTGCTGTGTAATTTTTTTCTGAAGCTCAGCCTGTTGGACCACTTCTTTTCCTCAAGTTTTCAGTTATGTTGGAAATAGAAGATGGATGTGGTGCCTGTCAGCTATGCAGACCACCTCAACATGCATTCAATTTACCATTTTGTTGTTATTCCATAGTTTGAGATGCTGACGGGATCATTACCCTTCCAAGGAAAAGACAGAAAGGAGACAATGGCTCTCATTCTGAAGTGAGTATTGAAACTGCTTTTCTTCTTCTAACCACAAGTTAAGTCTATCCTCTGGAGAGTCTGTAGATTCCAAGTTTATGAAAGGTATACTGCACCTATATTTCAAAGCTATGTAAGGCATGAAATTGGTAAGGCATGCATAGCTAATGCCTATATATGACTCTTAAAACTGTCTTCAGGGCAGTTAAATGCCACTCTGACATCTGATCCCATCAGATCTCAGAAGCTAAGCAGGGTCAACCCTGGTTAGTACTTGAATGGGAGACCTCCTGGGAATACTGGGGGCTGTAGGTTCTAGTCCTGAGGACTTCACTGTCACCGTCCAAGCTTGCTCGGCTGTGGCAGGTGAGCCTTAGGACTTAAACGGTGGGGCCAGTTCTGCGCACGCTGTGCCTCACCTAAAACATCCACTGCGTAGGCTGGAAGGGCACACCCACGTGGGGAGAGCCCTGCCCAAATCTTTGTTTGCGAAGCCAAGCCATACATACAATACAACCATGTGTTCAGTAGGAAGTGAGTTACTAAGAGGGCCCTACAGAAGAAATTTATCTTTCTGTATTAATGTTAATATCCACAGTGTGGGAACAGTCAAATTTCTGCAGGATACCTTATATTTTGTTGTTGCCAAGTTTCAAATCATTTGCTTTGCAAATTTCTGATTTGATTAATCTTAAGTGCAGACACATGTATTTGAAGTTTAGCTTTGCTCAGTTTTGCATTTCTTTTCTGTAGCATTGAATAGTGAAAAGTTTTATTTTCTTCAACAGTATATGATTTAATACTATTGCTTTTATTAGATTTGGTTGTTTATATTCCTCTTGATTACCAAATTTATTCCAGCAAGCTGAAAAAGTGAAAAAATTCTGTAGGAAAATTAGCTATTTAGGTTGCAAAAGGTTTTATGAGATTCATTAAATCTGCTCTACCTCTAGTGAAGTCAGTGGTAAAACCCTCCTCAACTTCAGCAGAACAAGATCAGGTTCTTGCTCTCTATTGCATTATGCTTAGGTAACCTATTTCACCCTGATTTCATGTATCTGCCCATCCTGACTACTACATCTCCACTTTTTCAGCCACAGCAGAATGGTGAAAAAACCCCACCTCGAAAAATCTATTTTATTTTCAAGTGTTGTGTTCTTTCAGAGCCAAGCTGGGAATGCCGCAGTTCTTGAGCATAGAAGCCCAGAGCCTGCTGCGAGCTCTCTTCAAAAGAAACCCCTCCAACAGATTAGGTATGCATGTGCATTTTATCGGGACATTTGTTATCTGTGCTCTGCCTTGTCAGGTGCTGATCACTTTTCTCAGCACATCTTTTCTAATAGTTGTCTTATCCTATTCATTATGTGGCATTTTGCATTCCTTCCAAGAGTACAGTGAACCTTGACCATTACTAGAGAAATTTGCAAAGAGTACAGGCAAAGTACTGGAATCTAAAGCATGACATTAACTGATATTTCATTTTTCTGGTAAAGTGGGAGATTAAACTGCCAGGTTTTTTGAAGGATTTAAGATAACTGCTGCATATAATAAAGGGAACTGAGAAACAAGTGTGTCTTAAAAATCTATATAATTTAGCTGCAAATCTGAGGTTTCATCTCTTCCATTCTCCAATGTGTTTCAATGCTGTCTCATTCCATTAGCTGGGACCATTCTCAAAGTGGGCTTTCTGCTTTATTATCCTAAATGTATCATCTGCTTTTCACTAATGTCTCTTTACACTTTATTAATATTCCTACTTAAATTGTGATAAGCTACAAGTATGTATTGGATAATGTATCTTTTGTCATCTGCACATTCATTTAAGAGTTTTATTAATTAATTTCATTTGATTAGGTCATGGACAATGACCTTTGCATGATTTTCATTGCAACTTTTGTCCTTGCTCAACACAGGCATGAGGTGATAAGTCAGCCCAGCACAGTGCTGGGTGTTAATGGGGTTTCCACGTGGCCTGCATTGGTAAAACCTATGCCCTCCCAAAGGTTTTTACCTCTTGACCTAAATGGTAGCCCTTGCAGTCTGTTGCGCTGTAGACATGAGTGTGTAAAAACACATTTTCTCAGCATGTTTCAATTGCTTTCAAGCAATTTGTTTGACATTAGAAAAAAATAGAGTACAGGGATTTCTGGGTTTAATATCTGTTCAGAAAAATAAGATGCTGCAGCAAATACAAAGTTTTTCCCACTCGCTACCTCTGTTCCTTTCTGCTGTTTCCTCCCTGTCTCCATCTCTTGCTTTTGTTCTGCTCTGTTTGTTTTGTGGCTTCCCACAAGTTGCTATCCTGCCAAAATGGGGCTCCAGTGAAGTCAGTGGGAGTTTCTGGATAGCAGTCCTTAAATAAAAAGCTACTCACTAAAATAATCAAAGTTGCTTAGTTTTAGCCATAACAATTCTAGCCCCCATATCATCTCCCTGTTAATAATGGGGAATCGCTAGGGGTCAAGGTTTTAAAACCTGAGGTTTATTAAAATACTGAGAAGGCTTGGAGAAAGAAGGAAATTATTTATAACACAAGCATCCAAGGAAATAAATGCTAAAAGGGTAACAGAAAAATAGCTCTTAACATTTCAGGAAAGTGGTGGAAAGCTCCTGAGGGCACTCTCTGTTTTCACTGATTGGGAATGAGCACAAAGGAGGATGGTAACAGACCTGTTGATAACAAAAGCAGGAAAGCTTGAATGGTTGGCCTAAATACTGAACAGAAGTCAGTAGATAAAGGACTACTTCAACTTCGTGGATTTTAGCTTTTTCTGGGAAAAGAATGACAGTAAAAGAAATGTAAGCTTAGACATCCTGTTTCAGAAATCTTAGGAAAATCAATGAAGCATGCTGAAATAAAATAACCATATTACAGATCAAACACTTATTTTCAGCCATTGTTACACAAGTTTGCAAATCTGGAAAGTGTAATCAGTTCAAAGCCCCAATTTTTAGAACTGACAAGACGAAAAATGCTAAGCTTCAAAAATAATTTTATTCCTGCTGTCGTCGTGCTTTCTGCCATTTGATTTTGGTATCTTACCAAAATAAAATAAAGATGGATGATGTATTCTGAAATTTTGCTTTGAAACTTTGTTTTGAAGCTCTGGATTGTTAATGGATGAAATATTAGAGTTGAAGCAAGATAGGCAAGACACAGGAGGAATTTAGTATTTCAGTTTACCTGGTTGTTTTTAAGTCTGGTGCCCATATTAATGCTTATGACAAACATTTCAGGAATATAAAGTCTTCCTTTGGTATCCTTTGTTTTGGACACTGTTCTTTTCTGAGCCCATACACTTTGCTGTACAAATAGTCTCCCTTTGGTAATACTGCTCTAAGTACAAAAAAATTCAGATTAAGGATAAGCATACTTTAAATTCTTAAAAGAAGCTAACTGGAATATCCAGGCAAACAAGGAGTAGGCATCTCAATGGTGAAGGTGTGAGTTCATTACATTGCCAGGAACTTAGGCAAGGGACTTGTCCTAAGGCCTGGATCTGCTCAGTTAGGTAAAAAAATGTAAAATCATTTAACAAACATCCTAAGCAGCTGAGCATTATAAAGGTTCCAGAGTCCTTATAACTGAGAAGTTTGGCCAAGAAAGTTTAAAATAAAAGCATATGCCAGTAGGTTCTGAGTAAAAGACAAGGAAATAGTTTTTATTTTCTCCAATCCCATGTTCTCAGAGAAGATACATTGTGCTTCAGCACATAGAAAACTGTGGGTTTTAATTTTGTAAGGTGATGAGTTTAAACAAAAACCAGCTTTCTCATTTTTCAGAGTGACTGTACAACTTTCTTGTAAACCTTAGAAAAATATTTAAAAAAATCTAGCCCTCTAAAAAGATTCTGAAGCCATAGAGACACTAAAGTTTTATTATCTGAAACTAAAAATCTGGAAACTCTTTCTGATTATTTTGAATATCCAAGTAATCAACTTTCAAATTTTGTAGGTCTCCCTTTTTCCCTTCAATATATTTCAAGGCTTGCATTGTCCATACTGATTCAACAATCAAAACCAATTAAAAATAAAACATTCTACTCTTAATGTTTGCAGACACTTTTATTACAGGCATGAAACAATCTTAGATAATCAAGTTCTTGCTTATTAATGTGAGGCTGATTTTATATAAATCCTTGCACTGTATAATGTATTTAAACTGACAATTAGATCTGAAAGAATTATTTATCTTCTTGAACCCTCATGGAACTGGATGACACATAACAATATTTGCAGGTAGTAGGTTTGATTTTGCTATTTATTCTTTATTGATAGGTTTTGTTACTAAATTGACGTTAAAGTGAAGTTAAAAAAGGAAAACCACTAACAACCTAGAGGAAGGTGATAAGTTTGCAGTCCTGCACTGTGCCATCACATGATGCATTTCAGACATTCAATAAATATATATCTCTATGCCAAGAAATGTCCATTTCCATGAAACAGGACTTTCCAGTCATGACCTTTCCAATGCTTCTCTTTTCTCCATGAAAGCACATCTCTGTTCAGTACCGTTTTGGATTTGCAGAAGGGAGATGAATGGCTGAAACAGGCTGAGCAAATCGAGAGAGATTTCACCAAAATCATCAATGCCTTATGTCTCCCATGGAACTTTGCAGTAGGATCAGGGTTGCCCCTTCAGGCTCCCAAAACAGTTCCTGAGTGCACCCTGGGACCACTTCCCTCCTCCAGTTGAGGAGAGGATCAGGACTCACGCTGCTGCCTGCAACCACAGCACACAACTCAAGAAGGATTTATGGGCTATGCCCACAGATCTCATGGTGGGAAAAAACTACAGGAACTGCTGAACCTTCTCCATAGTGTAAAATCATTTTCTAGAAACTGGAAATCCTTCACTCTTTGCAAAATTACCATCCTAAATCTTTTTAATATACTAAGTTAAACTGAGATGTAGTCAAACCCTTGCACTTAACAATGTATTCCTTCTGAGCCAGATCTCTGAGGTAGCCCCATGTGGGAAATGCAAATTTTTCACACAAATGCTGGCCTCTCACCTGTATGCTTCGTTCCTTACAGCACACTGAAGCCTTCAATTAAGAGAGGTAGCTGTGTGGGGGTTTTGTCTTGGTCCTGATTTCTGTGGTTTTGTGGAAAAATGAACAACAACATAGCAAAACTGTGATTTTCAAAAAGATCATCTGAAAAAAAGCCCATCATTTGCATCACACAATGATGTATCCATTATCCGAAGCAAGAGGTAAAAGATAAACAGTGGGGAAGGGACAGAGCAGAGAAAACTGAATGCGTTAGCAGTTATCCTCAGTCTAGGATGTGCTAACAGTGTCTTACAGTGTCTGAGCATTTGTCCCAGTCCTCCAAAATCAGTTTGGCACTCTGGTTTCATCTTTATGTGGTTAAGAACATCAACTGCACATTGCAAAGTTTCCAATTACCGCCACTGAACACCAAACATTTTTCACAGATATTTCTTCTCTGAAGAGTCACTTAATGTAATTCTCTTCCAAGTAACTGTCAGTTTCATGTTTCTGTTGGCATTGCTAAAATCAGAATGAATCTGCTAAGAGAATCTGGTGCAGACTTCAGACTGTGCATTGAAAAAACATGCTAGGGAAGTCATAGAAGTCTTATTCTAAAACTTAGTATTTTCTTGTTTTTTACCCATGGGCAATAAACAACTGCCTAGAGAAGAATAAGAACAGGCTAAACATATGTGTTACTTCACCCAAATTTTCTCCCACCCTATTTCTGCTTTAAGGTCAAGCAAAAGGGTTTCCTGAACCTCTTGTGGTTTGTCGATTAAGTAATTTTCAACAGATTTCTTTTCAACAGACTTTGCTGGCCTCCCCATGAACCCATATAAATATTTTGCACTGCATCATCTTTTACAAGTAATTCCACATCACACAGCTATGTGTTTCCTGAGGAAATATCTCTAGGTTCTTCTGAACCTGATCCCTGCTAGCATCATTTAATGACCTATTGTAAACCAGCTTGGTCATCTGTTTCCAGATTGAAAAGTCTTGTGCTACGCAATCATTCCATGCCATTCCTTGTTGACCTTCTTTGATTTTTCCTACTTTTAATAAGTATACTCTCATATAGGTGAGCGTGTCGATATCTATACTCGAGCTGTAGGAGTACAACAGACATACACAGTGGCAATGCAATGGTGTTGTCCCTTTTGTCCTCTTTTCTTTTTCTAAGATTTGATCTCATGTTGCATTTGCCTAGACCTGTGTGTCTGTCACAACCCACAGACCTCAGTGGGACTGACCACCTCTGAGCACATAATTTTATGTGGCGATGTAGGATTGTTTATCCTCATGTACATTGCTTATGTTTTTCTATACTGAAAGATTACCAGGATGGGGAAGTAATCAGACGATCATCTCTATTGCATTATTATCTGGCAGATCTGACAGACAATCCTGGATGTTGTGTTTGCTTTTCATATCCATTCATCAGTGAATGTTAAGCAGTCTGTAGGAAGCTGTTCCTAATCATTGCATTTTGGCAAACATCGATAATGTCTTGCACACAAGGAGAGCAGACATCACATTTACAAAAGCTTCAGGTGACAAGACCTTTGTCAAGCTGCTTGTAATGTTGATCTTCTGAAAGTATAAATACTGCAGATAAAAAGCTGAGTCCTCTGAGGTGTTGAGTGCTCCGGGCAAGTTGCTTATGAATCCCAAGTCCTTTTGGGTATCAAGGATGCTCAAGCATGCTTGTAAAGAGGTATGCTGGGTACCTTTCAGGAATTGATTCCAAAACTGAAGTACAAAGCCTTTGCTTCCAGATGTTAATTCTCCTTTAAATGAAAATGAAAGATGTTATTAACAAAGTCAAATAAACCCCGTAAATGTCATTCTAAATCATCTCTGACAGTTGTTTAATTATTACTGAGCACCTGTTGTATGCTCTGATGGCACTGAAGCAAATAAATTGAAGTAAAGTAATAACAAAAAGGCAATCTTCAGTGAAGATATAAGGCAGAAGTAATGAAGAAATTAGATTTCTTACCTGATTTCAGAGGACTTTTCCTAAAATTCCTATAGTAATGTAACAGATATTTAATAGTGAAGGAAACATAACACTGAGAGGGATGATTGTGGTACTTACAGGAATTTGAAGGTAGTATTTGAAAAGGGGGAACCTAAAACCTGGGCTAGTGTTAAATCATTTGGAGCCTTTTGATATTTTGCATGTGTACTTATTTGTAGTGCGGCTTTCTCTGCCTGTGGAGAACAGGTAGCTAGTCAAGATTTGAAAGTCTGAGCAGATGTAAGAGCTGCTGTTGGTGGCAGGGAGCATCTGTAGCTTTGCCAGAGTATCAGGACATCCTGGAGCCTCTGATCTTGCTGGTGCATGCACTCTGCCGTGGCTAAAATCCCATGTCTCATTCAACCTAAATGTGCAGCTATTCTGCCTTGGCAGCCTCCTCATTTAGAGAAAAGTAAAAAACCCTCAGCCATCAGATTCTCATTAATGAAGTGCCTTGTATTTCTGGTAGTTTAAACTGTCATGGCAGTTGCACTGTTCAGGGTTTCTTGACTAGAGGAAATGTTTACATGTTGACTGACTTTGTCAGGTGAAAAGTGGGGACTGGGAGGAAGACTGAAGTGACTTCATGCAGCACTCGTCTAAGCATGACTTCATTTTGATCCTTTCATTCTTTTGACAGGTGCTGGATTTGATGGAGTGGAAGAAATTAAACGTCACCCTTTCTTCGTTACTATAGACTGGAATGTAAGTGGAGCAGCATTTATTTTTTTTTTATTACTACTTTTCTTAGCTGCGTTTTTTGAATAGACACTGCCATGCTTAGGAAGGAAGATGATATTCTCTAACATGTTGAGCCCAGGAGCTAGACGCTTTTCAGTGGGTGCCTGTGTCTCTCTTGCATACATATTTGGCAGTGTTAGGTGTACAATTAAACTTGCTTAAAGGTCTTGAAGGTCTTTTCCAATCTAAATGATTCCATGATTCTATATATGTGTTTATTCACATATACACAAATGAAAGGAATTCAAAGCTGCTTTCAGCATTGTCAGTTTTTTCTTACTACTTGTCTCTGTAATCTGTCTTATCATGATACTACCTGAGGCTATTTGCAGCATTCCATAGAATAATTTCCACATTCAGCTCTATAAACATAAGACTTTTATTCTGGAAGCCAGACTGGAGTGCAAATGAGTAGCTGTAATTAAATAATTCCTGTAGTTGTAAAATAAAACAGAGCCAAAGGATTGACCTTGAAAGAGATACTCCGGGGGAAGCTCTAGTCCCTCCATCATTCTGCTTTTATGTTCCATATTGAAATATTTACCTCTTCTCACAGGGTTGGCAAGCTGGACCAAATGCTAGTTTTACTCTTTCTGATATCAAGGATGTTCAGGAATCCTTTTCTCTTTTGAAAATATTCAGAGCAGCCCCAGGTCTGCTTTTACATGTCTGCCAACTGTAGCTCCAAGGAGGTCCAAGACATCCAGGTGCACCCTTTTCCCAAACACAGCATGGTGTTGCTGGGACTGCCTGGGCATCCAAAGAGCTGGTACAGCAGGCTATACAGCAGGTTGGGCTGCTTTATGCTGGGGGAATCATAAATCTTCCAACAGGATAGCTTTGTTAACTCATTCTTGTCATTTTGGCCTAAGTGACTATAGGACAGCATCTAGTGCTTCCACTGGGTTGCAATGGGGGTATAGAAAAGCACAAAATAGATGGATTTTCAGAAGAGTGATTTTACACCTCTGGACATACAAGTCAACCAGTGAGAAATGGAAATGTCAGTTCCTCTTACAAGTGTTTGATGTTTTATTGATATGAGTTATTATTTTAACATCAGCACTCAAAATTGGAGCAGCAAACATTTGATCAAATGAAGCATGGTTCAAATAAGACATGTCAGAGGTGATTAGAGATTGGTAAACAAGGCTTTGTTTTATTGCTATCAACTACAGCTCATAAAGCTGGTGGTAGAGATTAGCTAAGTATTGATTTAGACTTACAAGAGGTTAAATCTCACATTTTCAGCATCCTATTTGTCCAAATTAATTTATTTTTAGACAAACCTGGAAGCAAACATTTTTCATTCTTGATCTGAACAACTACCAGTGTATCAAAGCTCCTGTTTGCGAAATCCTCTAGCATTTTCTAGTTTAAGTTTATCCAACCTGTGTTAAGGTTGTTATGTCTCTCTAATATTTAAACTGTTCACTCATGAATGCTAGTGCAACAGGTCATGTTGATGAAGTTCTGAAGATAAATTCTGGTATAAAAACATAGATGTATTTGACAGCCATTCTCAAACTGCAGCCAAGGATGATGCAGTAAAGCTAGTTCCTCCAGGAAAGAACATTTTATGGTGCCCAGGTAGCCCTTGAAAGGCCCACAAAATCATTTATTTTGGAAAAACTTACTAGAAATATCTAATTTGAGTAAAATGTTGAAGGGTTGACAAGACTCATAAACATGTTAAAACATCATCAATGAAGGTAGAGTTTGAAACTGTCCTTTATGGTCCAATTGACTTTTAGTCCCAGTACATATGTTCTGGAATTTAGATTCTCTTTCCTCTTCTACCCTTACTAGTCATGAGATTCTGTATGAAGACCTTACATTTATGAAAATAGTAAGTGAAAATAAAAAATAGAGAATTTGGAAGACTTGTATTATTATTATTGTTATTATGATTATTATTTTCTGTAATCCTCCAATATCTCTACAGTCCTCAGCTTTGCAACCAAAATACAGGTCAGACAAATATATCTTGATGTAATAAGAAGCACCGGAGCAGTGAGAGGGTTTTTCTTTCTTCTGTGTTTGCTAGTGAAGCAGATCACTAACTCATCACAGATAAATGAGGCTCTGCATCTTGGAATTTTCAGAAAAGTCAGTTCTGTCCCATGAGACTCCACAAGACCACCTTCTGTCATGATAATTGGTGATTGTTTCAAGCCCAATTCTTCGGGGAACAATTTCATGCCTAAGGAAACTCTACAGTCCTCCATCATTTGCAACAGCTCTTATAGATAGGGAAATATCTACCATGAAGAAGATAGGTATGCTTGAACATGCCTTGGAGCTAGAGAGGAACGTGGATTTAATTGCCCTTTGATATCTTATCTAGCCTTCTAACGCTGCTGTAAAATGTAGCTGTAAAAATCAATTTTAATCCAACATAATTAGTGCTTATTGCACTTTCTTGGAGACAGACAGGTCATTATTTTACAGATCAGCTATTGTCTTTGTAATAAATTTCCTCATTTTAACCTAATTTTCCAATCACTCATGGAGATCTTGGGAGGCTTATCTCATTACAACGGCTACAGTGTTTTATATATTTCAGAGCAATGTGAGCCAGCCGGGCCCTGAGCTGAAGCCAGGACTTTGACTTACAATGATCATCCATCCAGCTGTTCAAGGTGTTCTCCAGTGACAGAAAGGGAGCGAGGTCAGAGAACAGAAATGGATCAGACATAGACATCTATGTGGTTGTAGGAAAAGGATCCCTGTGCCCTCATTTTGTTCTCCTCTATATAGAATCTCTCTCGCACATCAATTGTAGGCAGTCAGCAAACAACGCTGTTGAGGCAGTACAGGAATGTTGATTTATTTTATGCCTTGGTAATGTGAAGACCTCAGACGGCAAGAACCAAGCTCTTTAGGAGAACTTCTGTACTACCTTGGCAGCTATGATAGGACTGCTGTGACTGACAGCACAGAAAATTTCAGTGACTGTAGTAAAATGATCCTGCATCAAAAGCTCCCTCATCCTGAAGGGTCAGAATGGTTTAGTGCCTGCTAGAAATGCAATGTGAAACAGGTCTTTTTTTAAGCATGATTCTTGCTACAAAAGTGGCATGATAATCAGGAACAAACTACCAAGTTGCACCATCTAATGTTAAAAAGAGATTCAAAACAGAAATGAGTTAGCTTCTTCTTTCTAAGTTTGTGTGCAGTCTAGATATTGCAGTGGTGAAGCCATTAGAATTGCAAGTGGAAATGTATGACTTGGACCATCATTTCAGAGTATTTTCAGTGCTGTCCCCTTGGGGTTTGAATTGGGGCTGGTTATTTTCTCTGTCACTGAAGTGTGTACCTGTTGGGACATCATTTCACTGTCTTCAAACAGGCACAACCAGGTATCGTGTCTGGTTTGCATAAAGGCAGTGAACACAGTGGAAACAACATATACAGTGTAAGAATGGCCCCTATTATGCTGCAGATGCTGCTGCCAAGCACGTAAGTGGTGATAGTGCATGACCACTGTGTGTAGAGGCAGTAAATACTATCCTGGAAAACATGAGTGTGGCCAGAGAACAACCCTCCTCCTTCTGGCCTTTCTGTGGTGCCATTTCCATGTTCCAGAGTGCCATTCTTCAGCAAAATCTCCAGTCACCCTAGGTTTAACTTCTGGTTAACTTCTGTACTAAATGAACTGTAGACAATCTGACAGAGTTTTTATGCCCAGATTTAAAACTTGGCATGAGCTAATCTCTAGAAGTGTCTCATTTTTACAGCTGTTGTCACCCCATAACAAAGCCCTAAATTCCCACTTTACAGGGTGAAAAATAGATGAAGGTTTCTGCAAATATCAGTCTTACTGCTCTAAGACATTTAGTAGGCACTGTGACGCAAATTCAGTAAATCCGTTATTGAATGAATGGACTGGCTTTTGTGATCAAGGCTGGGACTCTCAGGAAAGAGATTAGATACCCAGTTCTTTGAGAGTTTCACCTGCTTACCAACCCTTTTCTTCCTAAAGCAACTAGACCCAAGCTGAGTTGACCTCAGGTACTTTCATTCATGGGCTCTGAGAAAGCTCAGTCTGGTTCCTCATTTTTTTAATTACTGTTTCTTCTTTCCAGATCATGCATAATGAATTCCTGTTTTTTCATTGAAAATGAAAAATGAAATATGAAATCTGTTTTTGCAGACTGTAGTTGGAAGAGTAGGCTATAAGCAGTAGTTTTTGTTTAGGTGACAGGCTAAATTGGAACTAGAGGAAATTATGTGCTAGAAAATGAACTGCCAGATACGGCTGAAGAAAGGAGTGCAAAGTGCATTCAAGTTCTCTTTCCTTCAATATTAATCAGAGATCAAACTAAACTAAAAACATGAATTATTTAATTGCAGGTTTTACCAACAGCAAAAATTAATCCCAGGATCTGATTTCTGCTAGCTTTCTATTGCAGGCAATAACATTGAGTCATTAATCTAGGAGAGGACAAGCATTTTAGAACATAATTCATCCCTTTGTCTGCTTATTGGATTTTCCGTGACAAGTATATGTATCAAGGGAGTTTATTCTCACACTACAAGTGCATCACTGTGGAGAGTAGCATCTTGCTATTTCTAGAAGGTGTCTAAGGAATAATTCAATTTTTGATCAAAGAAACTCAGTTGAGGAAATGACTAAATACTTTTTAATTAAATTAAGCCATTTTCATCTTCTTGATATTTGCCAGGCACATGTACAGAGCATTTACATCTCTGGGGTTTTTTAAGAGTGCATTTTTTAAAGATGATGAAAAATTAACTGCTTATCAATTAGCAGAGAAAGACACAAAATATTGCAGTATTTTGTTACTAATCTCCCTGCTGAATTACTTGAGTTCCAGCTGAGGAGGTGTTCAGATGAAGTTGATATTAGATCTCTGGCAATATATTTTAAGAAAAGGTCACTGGGACCTGGAGGAAAATCAGTTATTTCAAATAAAAATTGTTTTGTACAAAATCAGAAAGAAACTTGACAGAAGCTCATAGTTTCTCAAACTTGTGTAGAACTGTGTTCTAGTTAATTCATAGGTACTTATTAATCTAAAAGTACTGATTTCCAAAGTCTCAGAAGGATGTGAGGAGTTTATAAGTAGACAGAAGCATGGATATGTATCCAGGTGTGAATACCTAAATTGGTACTTTCACATCTTGGAGTTCATCTCCCTCATTTTGTGGATTATGCAGTCCCTCAGCACAACCTCTGGATCTCACAGCTGTGTGTGATACACAGTGATTCCTGATAAGTCAGCCACATTTTTCTGTGCTAAGTCAATGCTGTGCCCAGTTTATAAAATTGGGTATCAGATGTGGGAGGTTATTCTTTACTGGAAAAGAGAAAGAAGTTACATTCTCAATAAAACATTAAGGAATAAAAAATTCAATTCTCCCTTATGGATGTGTAAACAATGTGGAAGGAAAAAAATCTTCAGCTTTTTATATTTGTGCAAAATAACACACATGTAATGATCTTAAGCACTCAACCTGAAATTTAAATGCTCCAGTTAGCCCTAACATATCCAAAGTCTCTTCCAAATGCCTAGTAAGATCCAAAACAATAAATTGGATATCAAAACTGGGATTTAAACTGAGAAAACTAGGACTCTGTTACCATTTAAAAAGATGATGGAACTCGCAGTGACTTTAGCATACAGTACCAGAATTACCATGACTTGGAAACTACATAACTGTTTAAAGTTTAGCAGAAGTTATGTAACAGTCTGATAGAAATGGTCAAAGAAAAGATTTGAAATTTAACTTGGTATATCATTTGCCACACCGCTCGGTTTCTGTTGAAAGTCAAGGTCAAGATACATCAGCCCCAAATAGTTTTGGGACCACAGTAAGAGATAATACATTTCCTAAAATTAAAAATATTCTTGAAAAATCCGTAATTGTCTCAAATGCTTCAAGAAATATTTTTTTTCTCTGTATATAGAAAACAATGGCTGTGATTCTTACTGTTTTCTTAGATCAGCTTGTGTCACATTGTGTTTTGTAGTCTACAGCGTGCAAGTTTTTAAAGGAAGAGGCATTCTGCCTGCAGCAGGCCTTCATGTTTAACTGTTGGGCTGCCTGTGACTTAGTGATTTGGCTTTGGTTGTTGTGGTTCACTCAGAGAACTGGAGCTACGCTGGGATGGAAAAGGCCATAGATGATACTTCTCTGCTTTTCCTAGTCCTTAATGATTCCATTTAATTTCCTGATTCAAAAGCTTGGGGGTGAAAAATGGTTTAGGCAGTTTACTTTTTACTGTTCCATTGTATAGTCAGAAACACCAGAAATAATTTTTATCACAAGTGGAGAAGGAAATAGAAAACGAAGTCATCTGGGTTGTGCTCAGAAGTGCCTTTCACTTGCACAAGCAACTTCTTTGTTTCCATCCCAGAAAGCAAATTTGTGATTATGCATCTTTAGGTGGCATGTGACTCACAGTGAATCTTGAATCCCTCCCTAGCAGTGGAGGATGTGGGTTAGGGATTCAAAGTACAAATGTAGGAGCGCTTAAGAATCTACAGATGGGGGAAGGAATTAAGAGGCCAGAGAGAATATGGTTATGATAATAAAAAGAGAGTGGAGTTCCTGAATGATGTACAGCTCTGAAACATTTTCCAATTTTTGGACCTCACAGGATGAGTGTTGCAGTTAATTCAGGGAGGAAGCATGTGCATGTGACCATATTGCTTTCTGCAGCAGAAGCACTGCAGTTGTGAATTAAGACAAATAGAGGGAAGCTGGAAGCAAATAGCTTTCTCAAGGTGAAATCCTAGCAATAGAAAAGCCTTCAGTAGGTGCTGAGTTCTTCTCTTTCAAAGTTCTGTGCAGACAGCAAAGGATGTACATTAATTAGGTAGATACTTTTCAGCTGATGAGTGACACTTCCTGCTTAAGATTGCAATTGGCTTTTAATTATTTGGAAGACTGGATTTCATTGTGGCTTACAGCAGTTATTCATCTCTTCTTGTCTGAGAAGATATAGAGCAGTTTTACACAAGCAGAAACTTTTTTATGGTGAAATGGCCATTAATTATTGCAGAGTCATTTCCAGCCTCACTATTTCACTTTTCCAAGGAATTCAACCACAAACATATCCTTTATGTTAAGGCTAATACTATCCTACAGAATGTCCTGCTCAAGAACCTTCATTTATCAATGCAAAATCAAGCTCAAGTTATGGTGATTTGTATATATCTTAGGTTTGACCACATGCTTTATATTACACAAGATAATTCACCACAAAACCCATAGTTAAAAGAACATTCCTGCATGCAAAGAGCTGGCCAAGCATTTATTAATCCCCCTTAAATATTTTGAAAAATCAGCTCATTAGGAAGTTGTTTTAAGAGCTAACCTAAAAATACCTGTTACAAACAGTCATAAAGTTAACTCTCCAGTTTTTATCATGACTTGAAAGTTTGGATGAAGTATTGTATTTATGATCAGACATGCTAATTATAGAGAACTATCTGTGGCAACTAATTCAGCCCTTGAAACCCGAGAACTAAAGGCATTGCTAGAAAGGAAATGCAGTCTAGGGACTAAAATGTGCAGCAGGAGTCAACTGAACCTCTGTTCCCCATGCTGCCATCAACATGATGTTCAGTTTTGGCCATTTGAAGTAGAAATGATGTAGAGATGGCTGGAACCAATAGGGCTCTTTTAATCAACCTCTAGAAGCTTTGGATCAGATCCAGACATGCTTCACCTCAATCTCTTCATCTCCTAAAATGTGTGTATCTGTGTGTGTATGAATGCAAAGGGGCATGGTGTAACAATTTCTTAAAAATCACTAAGCATGAATTAAGAGGCCAGAAAGCCCCTCATAATAAAGGCAGTGTATTAGGATGAATTTATGGTGCCTGGTACTTAGGTGATCCCCACATGATCTCTCAGTCATCAGTAGAAACTCACACACCTAGCAGTGCTTACCTTTCTCTCCTCTCTTCCTTGTGTTTTTCCTTTGTTTTGTTCCCCAGCTCAAGCTATATTTAGACCTTCAATGTGACTTCCCACCCATCTGCAGTGCTTTTTTGATAGCATCTTTTGATGGGAATTTCATCTAACCATCAGGTGTTAGTCCCCTTCCCTTTTACCAGATAAGCCAAAAGACCAAGTCTCTTGTTTAGGTTGTAAGGACCACGCAGCCAAGCCTGTTGTTCAGCTCAGTCTGGCAGCATGCCAAACATATTGCTAGTTCTTGACAAATAGTAAATGCTAAAACAGTTGCAGCTTCCCTAGAGGTTCTTTGTGCTGATTGCCATTGCTACGAGCTGCAGTCACCCTGTTACCATTGCACATTCCAGTGTCCTGCCCTTAGACCAGTGAGTTTCCAGAGGTCCCAGCTGGAATACTGTGCCAGTCCGGGCTAACTTTTTGCCATAAACACTTGTGTTTATTTTCTGGATTCCAGTAGCTAAAAAGTGCAGAGACTATCCATGGCACAGATTCTAAGCCAACCTGTCAAGCAGAAGCCAGAGCCATTGACACATCCTCCTTTTTTGTCAATCCTGCAAGGATACCACAGAGCTGAAAGGACACCCTAAAGGAAGTGGGGAAGCTTATCTGCAGATGCTGAAGGTGTATACATTGATGTTGATTGTGATCTGTTCTTCTCCTTGTAGAAACTGTACCGAAAAGAAATCAAGCCACCTTTCAAGCCCGCAGTGGGACGGCCAGAAGACACCTTCCATTTTGATCCAGAGTTCACATCTCGAACCCCCACTGGTTAGTAAGGTGGCACATGGGTAATACAACTTTTCAGTTAGTAAATTCATTCTTCCTTTCCCTCCCTATTTCAGCAGGCTCTAAAAGTCAGATCACCTGTGGTAGTACAGGGTTCTGCAACATCCAGCAAGAAGCAAATATTGGTTTACATTTCCAAGAAAAGAAGCCCCATAAGTATTTCACCAGCTTCACATTAATTGGTCTTCAGGAAGGACAAATTTCACATTTTTAAATGGAAAAATAACTATTGATTTGCTATTTTATTTCTTGACATTGCTTACACTGACTGAATTTAATTGTTTTAAATTACCTTGGTTTCAAAGAACTTTGCGTTTCTGCAAGTCAGTATATAATTATGTATTCCATAGATGTTTTATTTAATTATGAAGTCCCACAGACTGTGAACTGTTGGAAGTTAATATGTGGTTAACAACAATGAAGAATCATCAAGTTTTCAGATCAGCAGTTATGCCAACAGGAAACTTGGTCCACAATATTTAGAAAGTGTTCATGTAACTTCTATTTCCTAACAGGAATAACACACTTTGTGCACTATATTTGAAGGTGATTGTTGCACAAAACTCCATCTTTCCACTATTTTAGTGGAAAACAAGAATACCAGTAATGTCAGAGTGGCAATCCCACTTATAATGTTTCCTCTTGCTAGATATAGATAAGTTACATTACTCTGCCTATGATATTCCTGTGTAAAAGAAGTACCTATTTATATATTCTAAAATGTAAGAATTTAATTAGTTGTTGTTTATAAAACACTTTGAAGATGGTAAGCACTGTAAATATCACATAGTATTGTTGTAATAACCAAGTATAAGTTCTCAAGCTCCAACCCACAAATTGCCCCAGAACTGTTGCAGTGAGAGTGAAAGATCTGAGCTTTCATTATGAAAACGCCTACATTGTAGTGTGTGAAGCACAGCTGAGATTTTCTGTGGTTTTCCTTCAGGCAGATCATGACCTACACCATTTTTTTTTCTTAAAACTAGCCCAAACTTCTGTTCTAAGCCTGACCCAAACTTCCTTTCATGGAGTTATCAGTCAGTTCCTAGGGGGTTTTCAGCAAGAACCTGTTGACTTATACAAACTCTCAAAATATTACAGTCTGGTTTATTTGCATCTAACTGGAACATCCACCTATCTCCAGTATATGTTGGCCATGTTCTGATATTCCTATCCTACTGCATGGAAACAGATGATCTTTGGATACCAGACATTTCCCACCTCTGACTTTAGCTTTCAGTTTAGATTTCGGAGGCACTAGTTTCTCTGTAATACTGGAAACTGCAAATGAGTCTGATCTTGAGAGAAGTGCAGTCCTGGTGCTGCCCTGGGAAGTCTCACGGACTTGCAAAGAAGCCTTAAGAATTTGGATAGCTTTAGAAGTTCACATTTCATTGGTTGTGGTAATGCCTGGGGCTATATTTTTTACACTCTGCATGTTACTACTGTTGCCTAACTCAGTTTGATGTCTCATACAAGATACTAACTTGGAAGGTTTGTTTTGTGTTGGTGGCTGGACTGGCAAGAAGGCCTCAATTCTGCTTTGGGCTACTATGGAAAGTGGCCTGAGAATCAAACCATGTCATTTCAAAATAGATACAACTGGAAGTGTGAATGCCTTTACACTTCTAGAATGATGGAAAAGCCCTTGCAGACTGGCAGGGTATTTTGCAGACCCTGACTGTTGACTGGTTGGGTCAACCAGAATGGAGAGAGGATCACAAAAGTGTATAATACTGGCTAGTGTTGCTAGTGGAATAAAACAAGAACCATTTTTATTTTGTGGTTTTTCTGTCCTGACATAGATCCCAAACCAACTAACCCTGTTACTGAGAACATACCCAGACAGAAAGCATTGTAACAATTCCTGCTTCATGATCATGCAATTGTATTATAATGAAGCTGTCAGAAAGATACTGCCAAGGAGGGGACACTGATACATATAGCCATTTTATACTCTGTCTTTATGAACAAGTTCTTCTTCCTGAAAGCAGGTTTATGTCAAAGTTTTTGATCCAGTAACTTGCCAGTCCAGTGATTGTCTACACCTCAGAAAATTTCTTTACCCTGGAGGTTGAAACAGCTTTCTGTGGATTCCTAACCTCAGATCTAAGTATGCCAAAGATGTGGCAGAAATTTTTCCTAGCTGGAGTTGCTTTTTCTGACCACTTGCTTCCTGAATTCACATCTTGTTTGTGGTGACTCAGCTTCTCCCAGGGAGAAGCAACCTAGGTTAGAAATTATGATTTGAATAAGGCTCAAATCAAGAGAATTTTTGTGATCCAACTTAGATTTCAGTCCACAGATGTTTTTACTGTTGTAATTGATGGGGCAGAATGCTGTACTCAGAAGGGATATTTTAGACTGGCTTTACTGGGAAAAAAATAAGTAAAATTGCACCTGAAGTATCTAAATAACCTCCTCTGCAAATAAGATAGTAATGTTTGCCAACTCCAGTGAAGCATAATGAAGGAAATTACTTAAGATTTATGAAGCCTTTGAAAACCCTTAAACTTGGATGCTGTAGTGGAACAAAGCATTATGACTTTCACAGGGAAAAAGATTACCATTATAACAAGATTGGTGTTTGCAAGGGGATCTAATTCAGACATATGAAACGATTCTAGATTTATAGAGGCTAGGAAAATTATTTGGGTTTCTGAGCTATCGGTTAATTAACATGATTTAAGCATGATTTTACACTTAACAAAAATGTTTTAGCATTTAATTCATATGATGGGCATATCAGTTGTTGGTAATGAATATTTAATAGTGAACACCAAATAATCACTAGTTCTTCTACAGTGTTTGCTCAAGCAATTGGCAATGAATTATGAAAAAACAGTTATTTTTAAAGAGACAACCTACCACCTTAGTTTTAGGGCTGGATCACAGCTTTTCTGAAGTCTAGGTGTGTTCAGATTTGAATTACTGTTATTCCTTTTTTAAAAACAAACATTCTTTCCTCTTCATTAATCCCTCTTGGAAAAAATCACTGTTATATATATATGCCATTATAGGAAGTATCCAGTGACGCAAGAGGTCTGGTATGATTCAGCCATTATTTGCGAGGAGAGTGCCCATCAAAACACTGAGATGAACAAATAGCCCACGCCATTTTACCAAAAGACAATCTTCTCCATCTGAACTTTGACTTGCTGTGCTTATTTCTGACTCCTGTCAAAGCTGAGGCAGCTTTGTGGTGAGAAATATAATTAGCTGCAGTCTCAGTTTGGTTTATTTCCAAGCAGATATTTTGATTTTAGCAAATTCTGGCTTCAGATCCTCTGTTCCTTTGACCGGGTTTATACAGGGAGTGTGCACACTAAGAAATACACATTTTCGCATATTTTCGGAGCCACAAGCAATACTCAGTCTTCCATGCTGTTGCCCTATGCTATGCCCTGTTGTGCTGATGGTGTAGGCAGGGGAGTCAGATATAAGGTCCGGTGAGGATGTATTTTCTTTAGATGACTGAGTGTTTACACACTTACTACAAGGAGACAGCTTTCTAAAGGAAGTTTAGCTCTGTAACTTTTCCATGGTAAATCACATGTTGCACTGGAGGAAATGTGAAGGGAAGGGGAGATAAAAAAACCAAGCCCCCAAAAAGCCAAATAGAAGGTGAGCAAATTTTAGTACTGTAGGTTTTAGAATACCAGGCCAGTTACCTAGGAATGCTTCCCACAGTGACTCTTTTTGCTTATGAAAACCGCTGAGATAATACGTAAAGAGAGAAAGATCTTTTTAAAGCTTTTCAGAATTTTAAGTGAAGCACAGTTCTTCTCTTTTTGCTTTGTCGTGCTGTTTTCACCAAGCAGTGGTGCCATTACTAAGAACTGCTCTCTGGTTATTTCATTCCAAAGGTAGAATAATTCAGGATTTCCTAAACTCCAGCCATCCCTCCCCTCGTTACGCCACGTCAGAGGAAGGAATGGGGAGAAAACCTCAATGAAGATTAGTTGAAACAATGCTAGTTGTTTTGTTCACCTGAGAACAAGTCAGCCAGTGTCCTCCCTGGAATAGGTCCCAACTCCTAAAGCTGCTCTCTATAAGATCCCTATAGGGGAACAAACCACCACTGCTAGAGTATTGTGCTTTAACACTTGCTTTATGTCTTCTCTACGTTCTCCTGACTCACACAACATGTCACTTCAGCTTTTGTAATTTCTGTAGTCAAGTTGTGCTGCAGAGGACAGTAGCAGCTTGCAGCTTTTTTCCGCTCCCAGAAAAACCTCTGCTAAGCCAAAAGGTGCCCTTCCTTCAGTCTTCTGTTTATCTACTAGCCTCATTGCCTTGTGTCTTCTCTCTGTGTGTGGATTCTTGGCAGTACTTTGCCTAAGAATGAACATGCACTTTGAAAAAAACCTCTGTATCCAAGAGGAAAGATATTTGCAAACAATACCCCTGTGTTGTTCAAATCCAGAGGAAAGGAATGGGGAAGGCACACCAAACCCTTGAGGCGGAGGTGAATTGTATTCACATGTACCTGCCAGTTTATCAGGTTCTGCTGTTGACTGGCAGGGGTGACTTTGTTGTGGGTGCCGTGCTATTTATTAATTTCTGTTCTTTTGTGCAGCTCATGAGGACATTTTCTTCCTTCTACAGATTCCCCAGGTGTTCCTCCAAGTGCCAATGCTCATCATCTTTTCAGAGGGTTCAGCTTTGTAGCCTCTAACTTGGTGCAGGAGCCTGCACAGCAAGATGTGCACAAAATCACTGTTCACCCAATTGTGCAGGTACTGATGCTGGCATTACACCTCACATCTGATGGGCAGACACATATGTGCATGGTGTATTTAAACTGACTCAACTTTATCACTGGTATTTCACAGCTACCTAGTGGAGGTAGGAGGTGTTTGCATGCAGCATATAGGGGGTGGAAAGTGAAAATTTTTCCCCAAAGGCTTTTATCCATAAGTTCATGTTCCCCACAGCCTTTGCAAGGGAAATAGGAACTGCTCTTTATCACAACTTAAATGAAAAGTATTTTTGAATACGTAAAATATGATTTCAGTTGTGCATGCAGGGCAGGTAATGAAGTGCTATTTTTTCACTGAATGCATGCCATTCTCAACAGTTTTGTCTTGGATTGTCTGATACAGTCAAAGATGCAGCAAATTTTCTCACTAGGAAAAGGTTCCTCTCCTATCCACAACCAGAGGGGTACATGCCTCAAGGGGAATGCCCCTATTTTAATAATTTATAGTGGAATATGTTGTATTCTTAGAGATTTTGTTATGCAACAGTGAAATGTTAACCAAGAAATTACATCCCAGAAATGTTATATATATGCCTGTGATTTACTTTGTGAAAACGTATTGCATGTTAACATGTGTGCCTTAGAATTTAGCAGGTTCTATGTGGACTTTGCTAGCAATTTTTAGACAGAGTATTATTGGGGACTTTTAGAGCTGCTGGCCATTTCTCAAGTCCTGGGATGAAATTTGCAGCAAAGCCTGAGATCTGGGTTTCACCAGTCCAATTCACCAGTTTAACCAATCCACTTGCCCATGCCCTTTCCAAAGGGGATATGAATTAATGGCTTAAAAGAGTAACCTCTCTCTCACATAATTAAACATAGTCTGGACAAGACCTCCCATGGTTTGGAGACACCTCCCACATGTGTGATATCTCTTTTGATGACTATGAAGCCATTAGTATTTTATAACTTACCTGCCCTCAGTAGTTATAAGTTTATATTGTCAAGATGTGTGTGTTTGTCAGGAGATTTGGGTCCACGGTTTCCTAAGAATTTTAAATCAGTGGTGATTTCCTGCATTCCAAAAATAGTTTAGAAAATCATTGTGGTTTTGCCATTACTTCTACATGGACAACTCTATCTTACAGACAGCAAAAAGGTAAAAGATACACTTCCTTGCTTAACTAAAGAGCTTCAAAATTTTTTAACTGGACTTCGAAAAACTACTGAGGATGAGAGAGGTCTTGTGAAGGAGAGGAAATCAAGCATCTCCCTTAAAAGAAGGCTAATCCTTGCTTTTATATACCCATGTCCTGATTACCTTGTTTCTTTTGTCTTTCCCTGTAGCAGTTACATGGGAACAACATTCACTTTACAGATGGATATGAGATCAAGGAAGACATAGGAATTGGCTCCTATTCAGTGTGCAAGAGATGTGTTCATAAAGCTACAGAAACAGAGTTTGCAGTGAAGGTAAGAAAGCCTCTGGCAGATGCCAGAAATGTGGCTGGGAGTGCTCAGCCAGCCTGGGCAGAAGTTTGGGCAGTGGATTTTTTTTTGACTGATTTCTTGTTGGCAGGTGTTGCTTGGGTTTTTTCTCTTTTGTAAGATGATGTTTCATGATAAGCCTTATATTCTCACACTTCAATCTCTTAAAGTAAAATTTCTGGATGGAAAAAACCCTTGCAGTCTTGCATTAAAATGCTGTTATTTACTTCAGCCAGTCCTTGCAAACTGCAAAAGATTTTTAACAGCTTCTACATTTAATCATTGTAAATAAACCAAATAACATACAAAATGATTGCAAAATTGAAATATCATTTATTCTTCTTTCTCAAGTTGTTTAAATATGACATTTTTATTGTAATTAGACAAATTTGTCAATGCAACACCATGATCACATACAAACACTCAGATTTCTTTTTGTCTTCTTGACATTCAAAACCAACATGCTGCCTAAAGAAGCAAAAGTCAGTCTTCAGCAGAGATTTAAAATATTTAATTGGATGTTAAAGACAAGTCAGTGAACTTCAGATTTGGTCAAGCAACACATAGTGTTTGTAAAATGTCTTTACCAAACTTGCAGTAAATGAGGGGATCTAGCCAATTGTCACTCTACTTTTATTATTTTGAAAAGATATGTAAACTTTACTAATAAATGAGGTTCTTTCTTTGCTATTAAATAAGATTATGAGAGTTTAAGGAGGTGATTCAAACTGCAATTCATCAGATAAATTAACTCCAGGTAGTCAATAGAATAATATTAAACATTTTATTCAGTCTTATTTTCCATTACTAAACTGATGATAATGCAGTATCTGTGAAAATCCATGGAACTTTTGGTGTTTCCCCATGGTGGTCACAAAAATCTGGAAACCACCAATAACTGACAATCTGTTGGTGTCACTGTTCAGATGATGGTTGATTTTTGTGGACTACACCATAATTAGGAGGATGGACCTACCAGCAGGTCTGTGGGCTTCCATGTGAAAGTGCTACTATTTTCATTTCTAATTAACAGAACATTTAGAGTTTTCTGGTGTCCAGGTCATTTGCCAACAGATGGCATTATATTATAGTAGGGGTGGGTTCTGTATAATTAAATTATGTTTATGATGAACAAAATGCATGCTAAATTAAAGTAATAACTTTAATATTTTATTTATACCACATATTGCTGGCAGTTTTATCAGTGTAATACAGTCAGTGAGAAACCAAAATAGAAGAACCTCAGTCCTCAAAGATGTCTGAGTGCCTGAATCTGAGAGGGCCCAGCATACTCAGCAGCTGGGTGTTGGGAAAACCTCAGAGGATCCAGAGCAAACTCCACACATGGAGATGCTCAAAACTTCAGAAGAGTCAGAAGAGTTCAACACTGAGATTGCTAGGTTTATGCTCTTTCCCATTTTTATTAATATTTCCTCTTTTTATTCCTTTATTCCTCTACTTACTACTCTTCTCTTCTTGTAAGTCAGATGTGTAGCACAGATTTGGGGTTGGAGACAGTTGGTGGGTTTCTGTTTATACTGTCTTTCCAGCACATTTAGTACTGCCTCTTTGATTATTACTCCTACCAATGTATTAATTTTACTTTTCTTTCAGTTATATTTTAATTTCATTATAAGATTATATAATTTTGTTATCAGAGTAGCTCACTTTAAAAAAATGCACAATGCCACCCATTTCCAATAATTAGATAGCACAGGAGTTGCTACTGATATTATCATAATTATATATCAGTCCTGTTTGACATGCATCCTTTAACTTTCTCTATAAAAATCACTGTAATTAGGCTCTTTTGATTTCTGTCAGTAAGTATAATTTTCTCTAGTACATAGCATTCACAGAAAAAAGTATCTGCACTGATAGTCTGTGTGATAGGCAGCAGCCCCACTTGCTTTGTACCACCCCATTAAAAGCTTCCTCTTGCTGATAACCTGACAGCACATCAGAGAACATCATCCTGTCTCCCCAGGGGAAGCCAGTGATATGGAAAGAGTTAAGGAAATTATGTGTTGGCATCACTGCAGGAAGACACACATCATGTCACCGTGTAAATAAGTAATCCTTCCATGGAGACTGCCACTCACCTTATTTACTGTTGCTGCGTGGTGCCATACTGACACAGCAGAGTACCCAGCAGAGTAACTGGAGTCAGAGCTACAGTCAGAAAATCCACTCAGAAAAGCAAAACCTTTCCTAGCGCAGAAGCAGAATATATTTATTAAAGTGCAAAACATTTCAATCCTTTTTCTTTTGCTGGCCAGCTGCTACTAATTGGGGGGGTATCTTGTAGAGATAATTAGTGATCTAGCAGTGCAAAGAAGTTCTTTGCTGGTGTTGTAAAAGCACTTGAATGGATCTGGAATTTCACTCATTTCAGAGTACATTTTGATTAGGCACATCACTCACTGAGGTGCTTTTGGAATTTCCCCTGGACACCTGTCTGCACCTGTAGGCAGTTGTACTCTCTTTGTAAATCCAATCATTGAGCTTGCAGAAGAAGAACATTTTCTTGCAACCTATTCCTTCTTCTATTTCATCTGTAAAAAATGAAATGCTAGTAATAACCGCTAAACCTATTTTAGACATGCCCTCGGGTTCCTAACTGCAATGTTTCACAATTCAGACTTACATCTCCACTTCTGAGAGCATTTCAACACCATGCAACAGAAAACTATGTAGACAGCCAGATTTCCTGCAAACTGAGTCTACCCTGAAACTAGGAGTCACCTACTTGGGTCAGTGCAGGTTGATGTTGGTTTAGCAAGTCTATGTATCATATTCTATTACATGTACATACTCTGAGGAGCTTTTAAAATTTTGCTCTTGGGCTTTCTTTCCATCTCATTCCCAAGTGAAAAAAAGTATAAGGTTATGAAATACCAATAAGTACATTGTTCATTCTTCTGAATCACAGAATATTCTGAGTTGAATGCTTTATAAGACTCTGGTAGAAAAAGAGAAATGGGGGAAAAAGAGTGTTTCTCCTTTGATGGACCTTTAACGTGTTTCAGATTCTTCTCCTATAGTATTGATCATCCTGACTAAAACAGGCCTAATGATTTTTAATAGCAAAGAGAATAGTCATAGTTACAAGCTTCACACGGGTATAAATGTTACAAGGTGGTAAGAAGCAAAGGAAAATCAGATTGAACTGCTTCAATCACATCAGCATCTAGAGAAAATAAGTCAATTAAGTAAAAGAATCATGCTAGAGGAGACAAGGGGTTTCTGTGGATGGAAGAAAGTTTTCAGTGGAAGGCAAAACAGATTAAGAGTTCTTGTTTGGAGTTCACAGTTCTTGATGAATCAGATTTTTCAAAACTTTCCAGAGATTTGATGCAATTAGCATATTTCAAATATTTTTCTTTACTTAAAACCATTGCACAGCTCTCAAGCTTGGAGTGCTAATGAAGCTTTCAAGCTGGATTTTTGGCTGTGCTTCTTACTGATGCCAGAATAAGTAACTTTGAAAAGGACTTGATTGCATCTCCCTTTTTCTAAGGATTTATCTCTTTAGATTGATTCCCTAGCCCTAGGAGGGATTACTGGTTGATAATAGCCATGTAGAAATTGCTGCTGCTATGGCCTGTTCTACCCCCAAAATGGTAACTGGCCCAAACATTGCAGAGGTGGGACATTTAAATGCCAGATTCAACACCTTGATTTCAGCTGTCTTCTTCTCCAGGTTAAAAGGATATCTGACTGGTTAAGTCTTGGTCATTTTTTTAATCCCTCCATGCTGTTAGAGCCAGGGCAAACTTCCCTCCTTTGAAGAAATAAAACGTAGAGTAGAGACAGTCCCCACAAGTCCAATTTTGCAGATGCCAGTGTTACAGTGGAATTTGGATCTCAAAACACATGTGAATTCCATGACTTTTTCCTGTGTCTGTGATGTACTAACCAGCTGTTTGGCTCCCAATGTTCCCCAGTTGTGAGCAAAGCCAAAGTTTACAGTCTATGTTTCTCACTGGGGTACAAGTTAGTTTATCATAGCATCCTAGTAAATCCCACAGTTTATATATAATTCTGGTAATTACAAAGCACTGAAAGCACAGCTATCTAGCATGTTTCAGTATATGAAGACTGGAGAGAAATGTGTATTTTAATTACCTACTAAAATTCAATACCGGTGGAGAAGTGATGTCAAAATGCTGTCAATAATAAGAAATCAGTACCTCCTGAGAGTTGGTTTTAGCAGGCCTGTGCCGTCAAACTTGTATCCCTCTATTTATTTGCTAATAATGTGAGTGGCATAGTCAGCAAAGCCCATATAGATTCCAGAGTTTTTTCATAATTTCTTTAAACTTCAGTTTTCTCTTTCATTGGTCATTGGTGTTCACAGTCTTGGTTTGGTCATTTCTAGGTGGTTGGTGTAAGTAGGTAAAATTGCATGCTAATCTGAAAGCAGGAGGTTACACAGTAGTATTTAGTGGCTCTACAATATCTTCTCCTTAGCCTATATTATGGTTATGTCAGGAGTTCAGTGCTGAATGCAGCAATTCTTGTAAAGAAAATAGGACTCTTGAGCACATGTAGCTTTATTTATTGAAATAGGAAAATGAGAAAATAAAGAAGAAAAAATCAGTCTAAAGGTCATTAAATCTCCTTGAATGTTAAGGTATCTGTAGATCTAGAGGGATTTACTTAGAATTGTCTCTCCTTAACCATAGCTAAAGTGAAACAGACTATGAAAATTATATGGAAGGCTTTGTATCTATTTTTGTCTATCTGGGAGGTACCTGGTGTCTGGTGGAACATGGATAAATATATCAGTATTTTAATAAAAAAGTAAATGGACAGCTTGCTGGATAACCTCAGATTGCTTGGCCCTGAGCCTGCCAGCTTGTCAATACCAGAAGATACTCACCCACTGCTCGTCCAGCCATTCCTCCCTCTGCCTGCATCAGAACATAGTATGTGGGTCAGGCCCCAGTGTATGTGAAGCCATCTCCAGGTCAGAGCCACTGGTAAATGCATTCCCTTTAAATTTAGCTTTGAAATTTAGCAGAAGTTACCTGCTGCTGGAGCAGAGCAGTAACAGGACTCTGCAAGGGAGAGGATGGGCTGAATGGGTATGGATCAGAAGCTGAGGCCCTTTCTCAGTTCTCCTTCCATCCCTAGTAATGCAAACTCCTCTTGACTTTGCCAGGTGGCTGTGACAGTCAGGTTTGAATGGATGAGAGTATAGCTCTTCCACATCTTACATCTGGGGAAAATGGGAAACAGAAGGAATATCATGTGATGTAAAAAGACATCATTATAAAACCTGACAGCCAAGTGAAGGGAAATAAAGGTGCTAACTGTGCTTCCAGAAGCCTCTAACTGTCCTCGCTTTTCCCCAAGATGGCTTATCAAACTATCTATGAAGAGCATATCTTTTGCCTCTGCAAGATCATACCAATAACTCTGAAAGATACTTTCCAATATTTTATTGAGAATGTATCTCAGACTTAGTCTTCCCCAAAATTTTTATTCCTATTTGCATTTATTTCCAGAGTGATATGTAATGAAGCTGTTCAGTGTACTCAATGAATTTATAGGATGGAAATATAAATATTTGAATACCAGCATCAGACAAGGATTTAATAAATATGTTGCTAGTGTAGTTAAAGTTTTATTAATAAAATTGATAAGCAAACTTATAGATATCCATCTCTCTAACATTCTTGCATGTGAGTTTTTCCTGTACTACCTGGGTAGGAATACTAAACTCTGTGGGACTATGTGCTCTTTTGGTATCCATGGTTTAGGACAGAATATAAACAGCAGAAAATATGCAGAAATTACAAGGCAAGCTCTATCTAGAGAGCTACAAATATGTATGACGTAAACCAGACAAGTGCCCGGTGGGATGCAATCAAAATCTATAAATATCTCTAAGGTGATATAAATGATGGATGACAACCATTTGGCTGCTAAAGACAGCAAGACAAGACAGAATGTCTTGAAGCTAAAAAAAGGAGCTTCGTAGAAGAAAAAAAGCTCTGATTGCGAGAGCAGTTGGTAAAACACTTTTCAAGGAGATGACCGAGATGTCCTCCCCCTCACACACAAAGTTGGATTTCTCATACTAGTGGAAATGTAGCCTTACAAATGCAGAGTAAGAGGCACAAGATCTCTTCTTACCTTGATAAACTACTGAGAACACTTAACATGTTCTTCCATGATATTTGGTTTATAAAGCTGGACATCAGGAAATGCAGTGGTCCAGATACTTCAGTAAAAGATGGTTTTGACTGTCTGAAGCTTCTTGGCAGCATGACACCAGATTCTGTAGGCTATAGGGTACCATGTAGGAGATACAGGCTTTCAAGCAGACTTAAGACCAAATCTCTGATGTTCTTTGAATTTGTATAGGGAGGGCTGTTTAGAGTACTCTGCAAAGAAACTAGCATTAATAGCCCTAGTAAGGGCCAGTTACCATAATGAGTGATTACAAATGGTGTGGAGGGTGTCCTCTAGATATGATGGAAACAGAAAATGATTCACAGTAAAATAGATGAAGTAGCAAAGGAGTGATACATAAAGTTCTCTGTGAGGATCTTGTGTCTGATCGGTGAGAGTATTTTTGAGGGCTTTCTTGCTTTTCCAATTTCAAACAACTTTATCAAAGGGTCTGACTTACACACTGGACCAGGGCCACTCTGTACAATTTCATTCACCACAGTAAGAGGCACCATAGCATGTTTTATGTGGTGTCCTCAGTTTTTAATATCAGGGTTTACTGAAATACCTGCAAATCTTCAATGAGTCTCACTTTTCTACTGTTTTGATTTGAGTGTGTTCAGATAGAGGTTGGACTTGATGATCCTTATGGGTCCCTTCTACCTCAGCATATTCTGTGATTTCTACCAGATGCTCTCTCCATAGAAATAAGTCAGTTCACCAAGGAGGCACTTCTCGAATAGGCAGAGTCCTACAACTTCAGAAAGGACAGGCCAATACAAAGTGCTGGCCTCTGCCTGAAGAACTTGGGAGAAGGCAGGACAGAGAGGTGGGGGTGGCTTGAGCCACCGTGCTTCTAGCACTGAGAACCATTGCTGGCTTTAGGAGTAAATGAAATCAAAGCACTGCTTAAGTCTGACGAAATAATCAGAGAGGACAGATAGAAATACAAAATCGTGTGCAGACTTACCTCTTAATCTCAGCTTCGAGTCAAATCTTAGATGTGCAGTGGTTGTATATCCTCTCTAGGGTAAGGAATCCTGCAGTCTCCTTCTGTATCTCTCCTTGGCATGGCTGAACCTCTGAAGAATGTGAGAATATGGTATTTTTCTCTGCTAACTAGGTCTTTTCTGAGACCTAGAATCAGGCAGCAGTTTTTCTACAGCTTAATAATATCATGTTTCTCTTAGCTAGCTTGCTTGCCAAATACCTAAAGTATTTTGGACAGAATTTGGTTCTTCATGGCTCTGTTTCTCTTTTGGCACCATTCAAACTGTTTCTTGTATTTGTCTTCCATATTGATGTAATAATTTCCCCCTTTTCTAAGTTCTGAATATGATACAGTGGTTTCCAAAGCTTTTTTGTAGAAGAAGGTGGGAGTAGCACAGGAGTTATTTTACAAACTGAAAGCTCATCAGTCTGGACTTGTGCTGAGCAGAGCAGACTAAAACACAGGGCGGAGCTGTTCCCACAAAGCTATTCTACCTACAAAACTGTAGATTTCTTCTTAAAATGAGCTTTTCTGTTTCACAGGTCTATTGGAATAAATTTGTTAATGTTTCTGCACTGCTTAGAAAATCTGTTACTACCATATAACTGTTCATTAACAAGTACTGCAGTTCCAGCTGACAGCTTAGAACTGCTAAGTCAGCAAACAGTGGCAGCGAGTGGGCATGCTCTGTGTGCAGAAATGTTTAATATCTCACCTGCATGGCTTGATCTAATGGGCAGTCCTTATTTCAGAAAACTATTGCTAATTAGACCTGTTTCTTTTAATATTCAGTTCACTGTTTTTATGAAAGATTCAAGCATGAATGGAGGGAATGAATTTCTGGAGCTAATCAAAACTAATAGCACAGCAAATAGTCCCTTAGAAACTATTAGGCTTGGAAAAGTTCTCCTTGGAGACATCTTAAATGTAAAATTATACCATGTCCTTTTAAATAATATTAGCCTTTCTGCAGTGATTTTCATCCAGCTTGAGTAATTTGACATCAAAAAAGGAACCAAATTAAAACAGATGCTTGGCATGAATAGGGCTTAATTTTAGAAGGAAATATTACTGAAATGGAAACTTGTACATTTTCCAGCAGTACAGAACTCTGTTTCTGTGACACTTGCATTGGAATTAATATTGTAGATGAAACTGTCAGGTTAAAATCTCTGCGTGCTGTCACACCTCCTTTCTTCAGAAGAAATGCAAATCCCACCTATAGTCAGTTCCACTGGTCGTGCTCTGAATTTTCAAATACATCATAGTGCAGACATAATGTGCAAAGGGATACAAGATTAATTTTCCCTTTGCACATCCCTCTCTTACCAGAAAAGAAAAGGATTTTTACAGAGAGTATCACATCATCCTATGTGATGAACCTGTTCTTAAAGATGATTAACCCATGCTTACACTCCAAACAGACTATAGAAAAACCTTCAAAGTATGTAAAATAAAATAAAACAGCTTGAAAAAGCATAAAAAACTCTCTTCCTTTTTCATGCTTCTTTCCCAAAGCCATTAAAAGTTACTGGGTGCTGGGCAAAAGGAGTTTTACATCATACTCCTGCCTAAAGACACTGGCAGCCTCAGCTGTAGTCGTTCAAGGTAGTGCAAGGACCAGGTGTCTGCCATGACCTTCAGGACTTTCTGATGCTGCAGATGGAGCAGCAGATTGGGACTGTACCAGTAGCTCAGCTGCCCAAGTTCACATCCATGTAGCTCAGTTTCCGCTTCCAGGAAAGGTCACTTGCGGCAGATGAAAGCAAGGCAGATGCTGAGCCCATGTGGGACTGAGGGAAGAAGAGCTGTGCCTTATGCCTCTGCACCATGATCCACTAAAACTCCTCAGTCAAAGCCCCACAGCCTACCCTGCACTGATACTACAGGGTGTACCTTTAACGCTTCCCAATATTTGTGGATTTGGTTGTGGAATAAATCTACTAAAATAAAATGGAGCATTTTTCTGCAGTCCATGGTAGTGGCAAACACCGTGGTGTTAAGAGTTAAACCACCGTGTCAGAACTAGGTACATTCAGCTTCACCAGGAAGGGAGATGGCTACCATCACCCATTTCAATTGATGTGATTAGACAGTGCTGTTGAGTTCTGTCTCACTGAAGGGAAAAACCCAAGTCAGAGCCAAGCAAATGTTTTAATACAGTCTTATTTGTTTATTAAAGATGCACAAAGTCCTTTCTCTCCAGCACAGAAGACCCAAAACCAGACAGCAGCTTCTTTGCTGCTAGCTCCAGCTTAGCCCATCCTTTCTCCTCAGACTCATATCACTGCTTTTCCAATCAGTGCATCTCATGTTTCTTTTCTGTCTTCTTTCTCACACTCATTTACTTTTCTCTCACCTTTTCTTTTGAGCTGTTCATTTTCCAGACAGCAAAGGCAGTTAAACTGTCTTGTCCTACCACTTGTCTTTTTCGAATCTGATAACTGTAGTGATAGAGAATTCCATGTGAAATTCTCCATTCTCCTCCTGCACAGTCACTCAGGTTAATTTCAGTATTTGAAAAAGCAATTTGTATTTAGAGAGCTGGTTCTATTAAAAGTGGATTAGGAAGTGCTCACACATACCATTTCTTTGGCAGGGTTGTAAAGGCTGCAAGTCTCAGATGGTAGGTGGTATTGAAGAGCTGAGGAGTTAAACATTTGCTAATAGAATAACTAGGTCCAGAAGAAGAAATTTATCTACACAATTGGAAGCATGCAAATACCTTCACAAAACTGCAACAAGGAAATATAAATATATACTGTCTATGTAGTTGCTGTGCCAATTTCAGCAAAGCTTTACTCACACTGAATTTTATTGATACTCTGTTTTATACTCCTCAGTCCACTCTGGCAAGGCTGAAGTCTTTGAAAACCTTATAGTAGGAGAACTGGGTGATTTTTTTTCCTTGCAGAAGGACTTCTAAAAACTGGTCAGATGCATTAATTAGGATTTTGGAAATATTCTCTCCTGATCATTTCATTCTTGATAGAGAAGGATTTCATTATTATCCTCCAAAAGAACTCGACTCATTCTAAAATATCATGAGATTCTTATCCTAAATCTCACTAACGAAAACACACTTTTTTGTTTCAGTTAGTCTGTTAGTCACACAAAGAGTGTGATAGTCGAAGAACAAAGAAGTCCCCTATTAAAACAAAGGACACTATTGATTGTGCTGCACCCTTTTACTCTGGAATCGTTTCATACACTGTTTGACACAAATGAGTTTCTAAGCAACCCCTGGGTGTCCAATACATAGAGAAAAGTCTGTTTGTTTTGTGTCTCAGTTTCTTTCTTTTCTGAAGGGCAATAGAAGACCCTTGTGCTTCATAGTTCTGCTCTGCCAAATTACAATAGAGATAATGTTATTTATACATTATGATGGTTTTCTGAGCTGGTCTTCACCATACATCTACAGAGAGAAATAGAAAAATAGCATCATCACATAGTACTCAGAATCCCAGGACTAGTAGCTGAGAAGATCTTCCTTTAATTCTGTAATGGGGAGTGTTTATATATACATTTTAGTAGAGTTCAAATCAGAATTAATTTTCTAAACAAAACACATCATTCCTTGCACAGGAAAAGCTGCAGGAGGTTCATAGGCTCTTAAAAGAGAGAAACAGAGAAGAGTCTGTCTTCATGCAAAACAAAGTGTCTCAGAGGAAACAGAGACCAAAGTGGCAAACACCGTTTTTTACCACAAGAAATATTTAGAAGTCACATAGTTTTGCTCAGCTTTAATCAGGGTTTAAGAGTGTTATTTCCTATCCAAAATTCAGACAGACATAATTTAGCTTGTCATCATCCAACAATAGATCTTGAGAGCTAGATAGCAAAAAAATTGATTGATTAATAATAATATGAATTCTGAACAAGGGCAGACAATGTCACAAGTTGTGGCAATGTGTGGTCTGAGGTAGGAAGTCTAATGAGACTACAGCATTTCCTGTACCTAAATTTGTAACATTAAATGCTTTTCTTTTTCTTTCTAAAGTTGCATCTTTCAGTATATAGGTAGGAAATAATCCAGAACCTTTGGTCCTCATTACAGCAGAGTACCCAACAACAGGCTGGGCTTGGAAAGACAATCTGAAAGCACATCAGAGATGTGGTGTTAAAATGACTTTGAGGACCATACCTAACTGCTACATTGGTTGAATGTGAAATGCCACATATATTGTTGTCTGTCTACACAGTCTGCAATGGTTGATTTAGTGGACAAAGCTAAAACCTCTCCATATGCAGAGGTCGACTGACAATAGAGATGATCTTTAAAAATTACGGATAATTAAATTCCAAAGCAGGAACACTCACACCGAGAACTGGAAAGTACAGCTGCACAAAAAACACTTATAGTGAAACCACTGCCTTTTTGCTGACATAATTTAATTCATTTATTCTGATATTTTTTGAGAATCTTAGAACTACTTGTGAATATCACTGAAAGGCCCCAATGCATCTTCCTTAGCCCTTGTGTTTGATAAGGAACACTGGGCCTACATTTTACAGTAGCTCATTTTGACACTAAGCTGGGGAAAGATTTGCAAATATTCTGGGAATCCAGCACGTCATGTTGTGATGCAGACACCTCTGTCTGCAAAAGGAGGCAGCAACCACTGACTGAACCTCCATGATGTGGCAGCCTCCCTCTTTGGAAAGTCTGGCATGAGTTTAACAACACACCAAAACACTCTCTGAAAGGGTTATCAAGCCCTGGAACAGGCTGCCCAGGGAAATGGTGCAGTCACCAACCCTAGAGGTATTTAAAAGATGTGTAGATGTGGCGCTTGTGGACGTGTTTTAGTGGTGGACTTGGCAAGGGCTAGCTTAATGGTTGGCCTTGGTGATCTTAGAGATCTTTTCCAGCTTGAATGATTCTATGGCTTTCTAAAAAGGAAGACCAGGAGAATAATGTATAACAGTGGAGCCATGGGCTATATTTAAGGAATTGTTGTGGCCATTGCAACATACAAATAAAGAAACTGTGCATAGTGCAGCCAGTCTGATTTGCTGAGACATTTCTGCTAAAGTATCGGCAGACTCCTCTTCTGCTTTATCAGTCATGGGCCAAAGATAAGTTAAAAGCACACTGAAAAGAGGTACTGTCAAGGTGACAAGCTCTTGCTGTAGAGGTAAAAAATGGTTCTGATCTGTCCAACCAGAGTGATCATTAACTGAGCATGCATATTTAGTGTGGCTGTCTTGCAATTTGTATTTATATAGCATAATGTGAATTAGAAGCATTACATGTCATCTATTGCTTTTGCTACTAAATCAGGAGCAGACTGCTTCAGGTTATGTTGGTTTAAGTTTTGGGTCAATAGTTGAGACTATTTTTGGTTGGGATTTTTTTAGGCCATATATATGCATATATAGTCCTGCATTATTAATAGTTCCTTAAAATTTTACACGGCTCTGGATATTTCACAGGAAACTACAACAGAAAAGGAATCTGGAATATATTGCTCGCTACAGTGGCATAGCGATAAGTACTTCACACAGTGGTAGTAATAGTTGCTGCAGTAGATTCTGCTGGTTTGTATAAGACAGGCAGATGCAAACAGGAGCACATGTGAGTAACTCCATTAACTTGAAAAGAGCTACATTAGTTTAGCCAAGGAAGTGGCCCTGAGGATCTTTTTGTATGTTAGAGTAATTGGTAGAGTGGGACACATTCAGACACTGTGGTTGTATTTATGAGGAGTCAATTGATTAGGGTTTCATTGACTTCTTAATAATGTTCCAACTAAACTGGGAGAACAACAGTATTCTAAGGAGAAATTACTAGCAGAATTTTTTTCCATTCACCTGTTTTTGAGGTTTTCCTTTATTTTTGCAAATGCAGACAACAACCATCTTCCAGCATCAGCTGCCTCATCCACCTTCATGTGTTACACTTTATCAATTCAGAATCAAATTACTGATACGGCCTCAAATGCATACCTCAAACATGGACAGCTACTAATCATCATTATCACTGCACATACATGCCAGTCATGATGACTAGAAACCTATGATATATATTCAGTTATGCATTATATGGCTAATGCATAAAATTCTAGACATGTACTTAAATGTGTATCAATTAAACTAGAAAAATGCATGCATTTTATAAAAAACCAGGCAGGTATTTACCCTCATTAGCAAAAGAGGTTTTTAAAAAGTTGGTTTCCTGCTAAGACCATTGTTTTAAATCTGTGCTCCGTGCCTAGTTCTTAGAGGGAACTAGCCACAATAAAGGTTGGAAACCTTGAAATCCAAGACAATAATGGAATTATGATTTTCTGAAAATGCCACCCATTCCACTTTGGTACACCTGTTATTCAAAGGTACTGCTGCTGTTTTCTAGCAAACAATACTGTACTCCTAATGAGTTTCTAGTAGAGTGAGTCTTTTGCCATTCCTTGTGCAGTTGTATTTGAGATTCCAAAATGCAGAGATCTCCCTTATATTATAGCTATTTTTTGTGTTTCATATTTATCATTTAAATCCACAAATGAGAAATACTAATCAATGCTCCCAGTTGAGCAAATGATTAAAGCTCTTTGGCTGACATCCCAAATATAGGTAACAGGAGCACTGAGAAGTCAGTGCTATCCTAACAGCTGGTTTTCCATGCAGTGATACTCTCTAAGCAGCAGATGTCATGTGTTTCTGAGACCTGCTGCTATAAAGCTAAAAAACTTTCATGTCTCACTGTACTTTCTGATAAGGCAAAAGATGCTGATACATAAAATTGATATGTAGAGCAGGTTTTTTTCCCAGCTTAGGAATGAGTGGAGTTTGGTTACACAGCCAAATGCAATCTCTGGCCACTCTCTTGTTCATTACAACAGCATGGCCCAAAGAGCAAAGTGATTACTAATATCTTCAATTCAAATGTCCCTTGACAGTAAATGTCTATACATTTTCATTTCTGAAAAACACACTTGATAAGTAATTTCTATTAATTTATCAGCAGATACACAAGCATATGCCAATATTATGATTCTATCTACTTTTTTATGTCAAAGAGGTCATTTTAAAGCTATGATTATTTTAAAACTTCCAAGGTTGTTTGGTTTCTAAATGACACTTCTTGTAACTGCCATTATTTAGGAGTAAACAGAACTGTAGGCATCAAAAAGAGGGCCTACGCCTCCAGAATCGAAACTAATTATTGCTCCATCTGGCATTGGCAGACTGTCAGCATGGCTCTCATTTGCACATGGTTTGAGCTGTCCTCTCCTAGAATAATGATTAAAAGAAGAATTTTAAATATTCATTTTTTTAAACTGTAAAAATTGATTGGTTTGTGCTTAGTGCTGCTGGCTGGCATTTGACTACAGTGTGCTTCTTTTATTCCAGATAATTGATAAAAGCAAGAGAGACCCCTCTGAAGAAATTGAGATCCTCTTGCGATATGGACAGCATCCAAACATCATTACTCTTAAAGATGTGAGTAGTCTTTGAGCACTTCAGCATTAAATGATTTTCATCTTATGGTCAGGCTCATTTATTAGTCCATGTCTGAAAAATTCTTCAGTTGAAGGTCAGAGCTAAAACCAGACCCACTGAAATAAAGGAAAAAAACCCATGACTTAACAGATTACTGGATAGAATTTAGAAAGACTGGTCTGGCTATACATTCTTCAGTTGCTGTCTAACAGACTATAAATAAACCCAAAGGGGCACAGTGCTGGAGAACAACAAAATTAATTTGATTTTGCAAGACTATTTAAAAGATCTCCCTAGTTGGGAGTTTCAGTGCACATTGCTGAACACACACAGTGATACTGCTGGACAAGGGATGATCATTCATAAGCAGCAGCCATTCCCAAGCAGGCTGTGGTATCTGCTTTGTTTGGAAGAGAAGGGTTCACAACGTCACTAGGATTTTCCCCAATAGTGTTTTAATACCAGGGAGTATTTACCTTCTACTTAAGCAGCCTGAGAAGACATGAAGGTATTTTTCTTCAGCATGTCATGTGCAAAATAGCCTTCACTATGCTTACATCCAGTAATGATCTTTAGTCAGAGACATTTTAATTATGCTGCCTGCAATCTTTCCTAGGATTGTCCACAGCATGTCAGATTCAGAGTTTACAGAATAAAGTCCTGCTCATGTTTGTGGCCAGTATGTCATGGTTTAGACCTTAGAGAAGTATATAAGAATGTTCTACTCCTATGCCCTCAACAAAGTCTCACCTAATTTCTAAGTGTTAAAGAGTGTCTCAAAATCTGTGCAAAAAAAAAAGGTTTTGTATTCTTTTCCAAAAACGTTTTGCACTGGTGCCTATAACAGTGCCTATTATTGCAGTCCAGATAAAGGATTATGACATGGAAATGGCTGTCTTCCAATTTAAATGACAAAATGTTTTCTACCCTTGCCCTTGACATTGAAGATAAATATGTGTTGCAGCTGATGTCAACAATGTATTCACCAGAATTGCAAATATAAACTATATAATATCATTAGATGCAGGTCTTGGCCAACAGTATAATATAGTTCTTTAGTTGATCATGACTCAAAGGGAAATATTGATATTTGAAATGGCAAATGTTACCCTGTAAAAGTGTAAAGAGAGAACACTACTGAGAAGGAGGCTTGGGTGAAAGCCAGCAGACATTTGGGGCTGTGAGAAGTGGTACTGCTTTTAGCAGCTTGGTCTGCTCTGCTGGCATGATAGCAGATCAAGAAAGCTGCTTGCCTTTGTGGACAAATCAGCAAGCTGCTACAGTCACAAGAAAGAAAGTGATGATTAAGTCATTTTATAAAGTTTCCTTTTCTGTTGTTAAAAGTACTAAGCACATTTCCCACACATTAGCTGACATTTTCTTTTTGAAACATCTCACAGAAGCAAGCCAACACTGTGATTAAAGGACCAACCTTTACCAAGTTAATGGGTCCAAAACATATATTTATTCTATTCCTTTTCCAGGTGTATGATGATGGGAAATTCGTATACTTGGTGATGGAGCTGATGCGTGGAGGTGAGCTCCTGGACCGCATTCTTCGGCAGAAGTGTTTCTCTGAGCGGGAGGCCAGCGCTGTGCTGTGCACCATCACCAGGACTGTGGACTACCTGCACTCTCAGGGCGTAAGCATTGCTTTTTTTGGCTTAGCTGCATCAACCTTCTTAACATCCAACTTCTAGAAATAGCAAATAGTTGTGATTTTTCTTCTCTGAAATGTAAATATGGGAGGTTTTCCCCTAAAAATTCTTTCTCCATATTTATAATTACTTTTGGTTTGTAAAATAGTGTCATAGGCTTTCTATCTATTTTCCCACCGAGTAAAAGTATACTGAAGTGATATTTTCATTACCACATTACAGTGATTTTCAAGTTCATGTACCTTGTTCAGATATCACTTGTTTACTTTCTATCACAGTCGTTATTGCATTACCTTTTCTGCATTTCAGGGACAAGCAGTTTGGATAAATAGTCAAATATCTGCTGCTTTTCCTACCTCATGGTTAAAACAAGTGCATTTTTTTCTTCAGCTTTTATCTTTTTATGATAATATTTCAGTCGTGCTATAACAAAGAAAGGCTGTTTTCCCACCACCGAAATTCAGCATGTCTGGTAAAACACACAGTTGTGTGAATACTTTTTAAAATCAGGAAAAAAAACAATCCCTCCTTTCAGATGTGAGCCACTCACATGGACAGTCACAAGAAGACCTTATGCACTTTCCTTGTATTTTGTTACTTCTTCTTCACCTTTTAGCTGAGTATTCCAGGCTGTCATGTTGCAGGAGCCTCTGCCACCGAGATGACTGCACAACAGCCCACTCTGACAACACTCAGGAATGTTGTGCCCTGTTTAAAGCAGCAGCCTCCATCTTAATAAACCAGCAGAGGCTGCCAAAGATTTTATTTCTCTTTTTGACAGCCTTCACCTTTTTATTTTTCTCTTCATTTGTCCAAGGCTTTTAAGTAACATTTTTCCAAAACTCAAATATTTTCGGCATGAGCTCCTTACCTGCCTTGACCAGCAGACCAGAAATGGTAGCAAAGCCTGGATGCTCCCTGATCTCCTCACTTGTTTCTCACTTCTCTTTCTTGTTAAGGTGGTGCATCGAGATCTCAAGCCAAGTAATATCCTCTACATGGATGAGTCAGGAAACCCAGATTCTATCAGGATCTGTGACTTTGGGTTTGCCAAGCAACTGAGAGCTGAGAATGGGCTGCTCATGACTCCCTGCTACACGGCCAATTTTGTTGCCCCTGAGGTAGGATTGCATTTCAAAGCCTTCAGTAATGAATGTGTCCTAGGAAGCTGTCCTTCCTCCTTCTCACCCTTTTCCTCACTGCCTTTACAAGGGAAGCAAGGTAGAAACCAGGCTACTGGCACTTGCATAGTCTCTGTTACCATAACTTTCCTATTCATGGACTTGTCATGGCAGTTGTTTTTCTTCTGACAGAAGCTGGTGTCTGTCTTGGATTGACTTACACAATACTTTGGCTCATTACTGGGATAAATATCTTTTTTTCTCTACATGTTTTGATCAGACTACTTCCCCTCTAGTATACTGCACAGAACAGGATTAAGGCTTAAGAGGGAAATCTTGATGTCAGAAATAAAATCTTCCTGTCAGGTTGCCCAGGGAGATTGTGGAGTCTCCTTCTTGAGATATCCAAAAGCCATCTGGACATGCTTGAGTAGCATGTTATAGAGGTAGCTGCTTGAGCAGGGAAGTTGGACTATATGGCCTTCTCAGTGGTCCCTTCCAACCCTTCTATTCCATGATTCTGTGATAAGACTGAAAAGAAAAATCCTTTCATGAAATCCTTATCATGCTGAAATCAGTGAGAGTTTTATTGTTGACTTTACTGAGCTAAAGTAACATTTCCCCTCTTGGGCTTTCCTAGTATCAATCCCCCTGTTATGGGAGATGTAGGAATGGGATGCTTTCTCATTTTCAAGACAGAGAAACAGATGAAGACCAAACAGCTTGTCCCAAGTACAGGGAGAGTGTCTGCATCACTGGCGAGTGCTGCTCCTGTCATGTAGGCCTCATGAAGTGGGCTTGGATCATACAGCAGTTTTAATGGTTTGGACTCTTTGCTGTATTGACCCTTGAGATGTTCACAGCTGCTTCCTTCTGATGAAGGAGTAAGAAGTTAATCTCCTGGGTAATTTTCCATTTCTTGGACTGATGAAAATCAGAAATTTTAGTACTTCAAATGTGTGTCTCCTTCTGTTTGTTATGGTCCATATTGTCCTTCAATACTTATCTGACCTCTTCTGTAAAATATCAATGTCTCTGAGTTGGTATCATTCAGCAATCTTTTTTTCGCTGTAAGTCTCCTGCACCCAATGTTCATCTGTGTGGTGTGTAATTGGGAAGAGAAAAATGGGATGACCTTTTCATACAAGATCCTTTCATGATACCAAAAGTTACAGGAATCACAGCCTTCTGGCATCAGAAAGAAGATTTGTTATATTGAGACCATTGCCAGGGCCGTATAAATTCAAAACAGATTTTCTTTTTCAGCAAAGAAATCTTTCATTATCAAGATAGTTGGTTTGTTATTTTATTACTGTTTAGTTGGGCTTCCATTTTAGAAACAGGGATGGACTGTTTAAAATTTATTGAAGTACATTAAAAAAGTTCCATAGCACCACAGTCATTCAGTTTCTAAACCAAAAAATAATCATGTTTGCAAGATTTGAAACAGTCAGATGCAATGGGCTTAACATAGGTGTAACCATTTTTCATGATGGGCTATTCTGTATAGGGTCTGTAACCACAAACATTGCCAGCCCAGTGCATTTTCATATCAGACTCTTCTGATTTGACCTGAAAGCAGAAATCACTCTCCCAGACATTTGTGATGAGTAAGACAAGTCCTGCTAATGCAAGAGACATTGGAGATTAATTGAAACATTACCAGAACTGGCAGAGAGCTTACATAAAGCCTTAAGTGGTTTTACATTTTACCTGTGATATAATGGTGCCCTCCAACCTAGACTTGACTTTCATGTTCCCTGTCTGAGCGCCGTCTACCACGTGCTCGTGAAGCTAATCAAGGAGGCAGAAAGTTAGCTGAGCTGATGACAAAGAGGACAGAAGACGGAGGCCATGCTTGCCCGCTTGGATCTCCCTGTATTTTGGAAACATTTAATTTGGGAGTTGGATGATAGCAAGAGCAAAGATGAAGGCTACTCGAGAGAAAGACGGACGCTGCCACCTAGTGTATGTCATGCTACGTGCAGGGAGTGAAGCGCCACGCTGTTCTACTGATGTAGTAAGATCCTTTTGGATAAAGTAAAAATATTTTTTTCTGCAGTTTTCCTCCAAAATCCGTGAAGAATCCTATAAAAATAAAAGGGGGGTGAATCTGAGCCATTACAAGAATTGAGTAAACCTCCGGGTATCATTATCTCCAGGGCACCCATTCTCTCCACAATGCCCTGCCAAGTGTGGCACTAAGAACCAGCTCGTGCCTCTATTTCAGGTCCCACTGAGTTCTCAAGGTGACCCAAACCCCTTCACTGGCATTAAATCCTTCAGCATCCATTACAACATGATACTACTGCATCTTTTGCAAAGCTTCTTCCCTGATTGATTTATTTCTAAAACACATGCCAGTTACTGTTTCATATCATCTCCTGCCTAGATCAAGCACCGATCTTTTTGGCCAAGTTTTCCCACACTTTCTGCTATCAGCTCAGTGGTCTCATTTTAACCACAGTTGCACAGATCTGCTGGAGACCTTTTCAAATAGCAGTGATACTAACTGGTAACTCACTAGA
The DNA here is from genome assembly GCA_013396695.1 of Sakesphorus luctuosus. Classification (NCBI taxonomy): domain Eukaryota; kingdom Metazoa; phylum Chordata; class Aves; order Passeriformes; family Thamnophilidae; genus Sakesphorus; species Sakesphorus luctuosus. Next base: position 120,147 of record VWZD01011762.1, read on the forward strand.
TCCTCTTATTATCTGCAGGGTGAAGTTGCCGTTGATAAAAAAGTATTTGCCACAAAGCTTTCCCTGTACACTGGCACAGAGTGAATGTTCCTGTTATCTAGCAGCACTCCTGCAAACTGAATGATAGCACACAGCAACACCTCTCCATCATTTTGGGTTGTGTAATCACTTGCTTAATATCCTGCTCCACTAAGTATCATCACTGTCCTGTTTTTCTGTCATTTACCTTGGACTTGATTGTTCTTGGTGATTGGACGAAAACAGTGATGAAGTGAAAATGTAACTGTTCAAAATGCAATGAGAATGACCACCAGTGAGACTGAAGAAGAAGCAACTGAGTTTGTCAAGTAGCAAAGAAGTTTTTCCCGTAAAAACTAACATTAATAGAGCAGGAATGAATGCAGGAACTAAAGAAATAGAAATAATATAACAACCACAAAGCTTATAGATGGTGTACAGAAGAGAGAGGCTCAGAAGCTGGATTTTACCAGCTTTATCAAGAGGAGGAAATGTGGCTTTTTCTCATTTTGTTGTTGTGGTGTTTTTTTGGTTTGGGTTTGTTTGGGTTTTTTCCAGGTAGCAAATGTTCTCTCAGCAGCATACCTGGCAGATGGTTGCTTTATCACTCATCATTTATAATACCTGTCTAGGCAACATTTTATCAAACTGTTTTTCCATAGCAGAGTTTGGTTTTTTCTGTGATAGACTTCAGATTACTTTACTTTAAATAAATCACCCCCCGGGAATAAGGCTGTAAGTCAAAGAAAGACTTGCTGAATTTGTACATTCCTCTTTCATGTGCTTTGCAAGAAGATGAATCTGTTGATCTGTCAGAACAGGACAAAACTCTCCTTGTGTGTCAGAACTGAATAAACAGAAGGGTAGTTTACTTTTATGAGCAAGTGGAACATCTGGAGGAGGACTCTGAGCTCAGCTGGAGACTTCACTTTAACTTGGACCTCCACTGATCCAAATAGGCATTTCTTCTAGTGTGCACTAGCATAAATGAAATCTAGACTTTACCCTTACTGCTGTAACTTCCCATCCTCTATTGATATTGAACCTGTTGGTTCAATATCTCTACTGGTTAGATCTCTTCTGAGTACCATGGGTCTTGTTTTCCCTGTAGGGAAATGGAACAAGTTTTAGCCTGCTTTCTGTGAAGTCCAATCTAAATGTGGCCACTTCTTTTTATGCAAAAGGAAGATAAGAATAAGCCTTTTAGCTTTCCTTGCAGTTGCCATCCATCTTTATTAGCCTGACAACAGATATGCTTTCGTGTGCATCCATTTGCTGTATCCAATCCAAACTGAGCTCAATTGGAATACTTCTCTCTGTCATTCATCCCTATGATTGTCCCATTCATAGTGTTCTTGGTAACCTTTATGTTAGGAGGGTATGTTTCAAAGTATTAATGATCTTTTTTATCTCGAAACATTTTCAGTCATTGAAATACTGTTCTGTTTTGCTCCATGTTAGATGGTCAGGGAGGCTCATAGGTTTTCCAACAAACTGCAGTCATCTCTCTCATTGTGGAGGGGACAGATGTGCTTGGTTTAAATGCTAACCAGCTCATTCTAGCCTGGGCTTCATCTTTCTCCACACCACTATTGGACGTTTTGATGCCAAGGCAGCCACTTGTTCAAGCCAGATCTGTGGTTAAGCCCTGGAAATGTCAGCAGATACAACCACTAATTGGTGCTTTTTGTGGATCAGAAACTAAAATTTCAGAAATGCAGATTAACCTATTTTCATCTCTCCCTTTCCTTCACATAGGTCCTTAAACGCCAAGGTTATGATGCAGCCTGTGACATTTGGAGCTTGGGGATCCTACTCTATACCATGCTGGCAGGGTGAGTGACAAGGTTCTCCTAGAACAGCAGCCTGCAGTAAGCTCAGCACTTCCGCACTAATTAAGCCTGAAAGGAGTCACAGATAGAGCTAGCAAACTGTCTGGCCTCCTTGAAGAAGTGTGTTTGGTTGTGTGAAGCAAGAAAATAGATGTCAAGACCTAGAATTAGAATACATTTTTTCTAGAATGCATAACTGTCAGACAAACTGTTTATGTTGTTAACAGACAGCGCCTGTAAGTATGCACTGAGACCTAGACTGCTAAAGGGTTCACTCACCACTTAAGCAGTTTTATGTTAGGAGAGGTCCATAGGAGTATGGAGAGCCACATCATGTTCACCTTATCCATGGAAGGATGATAATTCATTCTGTTAGTACATATATTCTCTTCAGCTTCATTATTCTAGTGTTACTGTTATTGAGGTATGAGAGTACCTTAAAAAGCTAAAAAAATCCCCACCCAAACATAGCTTTCAGATGCTATTTGCAAAATATCATTCAGAAAGGGCAGAAAGTAAATGAACAGATTAGCAAGAATTGCAACAGGAAGTAGGAACTTTTGAGAGGTACTTAGCAAAAATATTCTTACCAATGTGTTGGCTGATACTAAATATTGACACAAGAAAATCCAGAGAAAGAGACAGATTGAAATAAGTAGTAAAGGATAGGAATAAGATGTGCTGTTGGACACACAGTGTGCAAACGCAATCTAGAGTTATCACGGCCCTGAATTTAATTTCCCCAAGTATGGTATGTGGACATTTATCATACCTAAGTGCAGCTTAAAACATCTTAGTGACCTCTCTAAACTGTTTAATATTCTTTGTGATCATTCAGCTGGTGCAAGAAGCTTGGATTCATTCTTAGATTTTATATAGAAAACAAAGAGTTGGACTTTACCTTTCTGTTGTTTGCATCTCTTGCCTCATGGATTATAGAAAAAGTGACACGAGTGTCTCTCATCTGTTTTGTTCCTGAGTAAAATGTGTTCAACCTTAGCTGAAATATATTGTGACTTTTTGGGGATGACTCGCAGTCTGCAATGTCTCAAAGAACCTGCTTCTGTTTGACTCATGTTATACATTTGCAGTTATACACAGATGGAATCAGTAAAATAAAATCAGCACTCAGATTTGTTCAGTTGATTATATTCCAAATGCTTCTTTATTAAACATGGAAAAAAAATCCAAATACATTTGAATCAAAAATACAAATTATACAACTTAGTGGATATTAAATTTACTGACAGGTGCTTATACCTCACTTTTTCTACACATACAAGAGAAAATAAGAGTAATACAAACAGTTGAGAAATTCTAACTTTTTAGGTGCCAACACTACATTTATAGATGGTCTTGTTCTTCCTCACCAGAGGAGATTAGTAGGAACTGGCTATTATTTGCATCCGGGATTTTATTCTCCTCCTATCATCACTGAGAGCAGAGAAGGCTCAGACAACCAGGATTAGTGCATAGGCCTGGGATCCTGTTCATGGAGTAAGTGACAGACCTCAGTTTTCATCAGTCCTTAACTCATACTGTATCCCTCCTGATAGTTATGGGTTGGAAAAACATTACATATCTCTCTGGGCTGAACTTCTGTGAAGTCTGAAATGTTTTTGAAAATGAGAAAATACATGTGAGGAATTCAAATTGCTACTAGAAACCAGGTGGGGTAGGAAGCAGTGGCCAAACCAACTGTTTAGCAATCTAAAAATCATTCTGGCAAGTTTCCAGAAGAGAAAAGATGGAAGGAAAAGTATAAAAATCACAAATTCTTCTAAACCTACACAGCTCTTCAAAATTGCAGAATAAAATTTGACCTGGTAGATTTTAGTCAGCTGCAAAAAACTTGTCTCTTGTCAGTTTCTGAAGACAAAAAGTGTACCTTCTGCATGTGACACTGATTTTGTAAAGCTGGATGCATCTTACCAATAATTTCTAACTGTCTGTATCAGGAAGTAACCCATTGCAGATAATTTCTTTTGCCCAACAGACTTGAACATTATGGTTAACAAAACATTACAAAATAGATCAGAAAGGGTTCTTTTTTCTTTTCCCTTTTTACTGTTTCAGATCTTTTTTTTTCCTCCTTTATAATTTTTGTCCTTTCTTGCCATTATCAAGGTACTGGTATTGGCAATAAAGCAGTGTTAAAACAAGACGTAAAAACATGTCTACTTTTACAGAAAATATTTAATTCCTAAAAAATAGGAACAAAATAAAAAATTGAACAAGCAATTAAGGAATCAGTTTTTTCCTCTACAGAACAATATGAGGAACCATCAGCCTTTATATTTTGAATGAAAATGAAGCAGCAATGTCTGTAGTCCATTCTGGAACCAAATTCCTGTTGTAATCAGTGGCAGTTAGTGCTAGAACCTGGAAATCTTAAACTTGCAAATTACATAGGAGCTCTCTCTCTCTTTCCTTTTTTTTTTTTTTTTTAATATAGATTCACTCCTTTTGCAAATGGACCAGATGACACCCCAGAGGAGATTCTGGCCAGGATTGGTAGTGGCAAATACGCTCTTACAGGAGGAAACTGGGATTCAGTATCTGATACTGCAAAGGTCAGTGAACCCTTTCTTAGATTTTCTCTTGAGATTTAAATAGCACACAACTCTTTTTTTGGTGCAACTGCACTTTTAAAACAAGTGTAGGTTTGACAGTGCCACAAACGTATGGTCTATGCACGAATCACCTTTTTGCTTGTCAAAGTTAACCGAGAGCATGCAGTTTACAAACTAGCCTTTTTAATTCCTGTACAGTTCACAGTTTAGGCTGGGCAGGGTAAAGTTAGCAAACTTCCAGTTGCCTGGCATGAGTCAAAAGCTTTGAAGGGATTTAAGAGATTTCAGTTTTAGCACCTGGTAGTATCCAATGAAAGAACATTGATACATCCCACCACAAAACTGCAAGCAACCCTAATAATGTATTAAATTTGCTACCAACACCTATAAGCCTCACAATATATTTTTTATCAATGTTCAGTTTTAAAATTTAAATGTTCAGATGTTGTAGAACTGACCTCATTGAATTTTAGCTGCCTGAATGTATGATTTCTATTCTAAGCCTCTCTTGTAAGCATGCTTTGGGGTCAGCGAGGAGATGCCTCCAGATGGCATCCTCTCTAGGTAAAGTTTATCACTCCTATCAAGTCACCAGTAGTTAACATTCAGTCAATAAGCCAAAACCCTCCACATTATCTTTTGACTGTATTATCAGCTGAGAGTTGAGCATTACACTTGAAAATTTTGAAGATCAAGATCTGACACTTAAAGAATATAAAGTCTATCTAAAGTACATCATTTTGTCCACTGGATATGCTAGAGATGATACTGCCACCAGAAAGACCTTAGTAAAACCTGCACAGCTATTAATGACTTTTTCCTTTGTACTGTTTTCTTCCTTTTAAACCCAGGACATTGTGTCTAAGATGCTTCATGTAGACCCTCATCAGCGCCTCACCGCAGTCCAAGTCCTAAGACATCCATGGATAGTGAACAGGGAGTACCTATCTCAAAATCAACTCAGCAGACAGGATGTTCACTTGGTGAAGGTACTTCCTACACCCTTGCCTCTTCCTTCCATGCATAATGACCTGTCATTTGTGTAAATACTCTGGAAAGTGATAGAGGAGTTGGGAAGATTATTTGCCACAGAGGCCAAATTTAATATGGCACTGTATTAATAGCAAAGATTTTTTACCTGTCACTTGCTCAATATTTTTAAATTCAAGCTGCATTGTAATAACCTGATAGCATTCTCTGCACGTACTGCTACTCACCACTTAGAATCAGAGACACCCTAGCTGTCTGCCAACCTAAACATTGTTATCATTTCATTGAAATTGTGCATGCAGGACAATTTTTTTTTAGGAAAATGAATAGGGGAAGGGAAAAGCATCAAAGAACTGAGTGTCAGCCCAATGTTTTATCTTTTTTCTATTTTACAGGGCGCAATGGCAGCCACTTACTTTGCTTTAAACCGAGCACCTCAGGCACCAAGGCTGGAGCCTGTATTGTCCTCCAATCTGGCTCAGCGGCGAGGCATGAAAAGACTTACCTCTACCAGGTTGTAGCAGTACCCCTAAAAGGCTTTTTTGAAAACCCACACCTTATTATTTAAGAAATTCATCTTTACTTGGCTAGCAGACCTTTTTTGGACAACCTGCATATGAAGTCAACAAAACTAGCTGAAGCCCATGTAAGGCAAAGTTCTACTTTGCTACATCATTTCTTTTACATTCCACCCAGGGTCCCAAGTTTGACAACTTCACAAAGATGTGCCAATTTTCCCAGTAGCTCTGTTTCTTAACTGAGATAAAGCCAAATAAAGTAGGTGTGTTCCATCCTTTGCACCCTAGGAAAACTATTTTTGAGTCCTTAAGATGTTCCATGGGAACGGTTTTCATTTTGTTTCTCAAGATAAGCACTTTTTGGTATGAAGAACCCAGCTGGGTATGAATGATGTTCCAGCATGTGTCATGATGAAGTGACTTGGCTGGTCACCTGTAGACATCTACTGATCTCCACTCACCCCAGGAAGAGTGAAGGCTGCAGAGACATATGAATAATACCTTATTTGAAACAAGTGCTATACCACATGAAGGAGAGAGAGCTGTTGCTGTTGAAAATACCTTCTGATTTTGAGGAATCTTTTGCACTTTGCCCCTGCCTTCTCCGGAAAGAAGCCGGCACCTCTCAAGGAGTGTGTGCCACCAGCCCTGATTTACTCAAATGTCTCTGAAAGCAGAAAACCTCTGAGAAGCTTGGTCTTCTGATGAAATTAATGGGTCTTATGATACTGTGAGCATTCATGTAAAGAAGTGTGAGTAGGAGCCTGTGAATCAGGCGAGAAGAAGTGTCTGCCCTTCGCCAGCAAGCAGGTCTGGCAGGAATAGGTGAGGCGACTGGGGAACCAAGCAAGAGGCAGGGATGGGTGTGGCTAACTTTGAGGACAGTAAGCAAAAGGTCCATGGCAGCATGGTGGAGAGTATTGGCAAAGTCAACTAGCATGCACATGGTTGAGGGGCAAACTGGGATTCCCTTTCAAAACAAGGGACAATCCCTTATCAGCGACTGGTACAGAAGGGGGTGAGTGGCTGGGCTGCCCAGGGCCGGGTGGGTCAGTGCAGCTGTCCTCCCACCTGGTCACCCAGTGTGCTCAACTAGAGAAGTTCTGGTGGGCCAGAGTGCCACCCTGGAGCAAGTAAGGCCATTTCCAGTCATTGCTCCTTGCCCTTCCCTGGCTGTTCACCCAAATCTGCCCCTGCCACCCAACATTTACATGTCCCTGCCAGGCTGTTCTGCTCTAGCAGAGCTAAACTCCCCATGCCATGTGTGTGCAGAGAGTACCCACTTCTGAAGAGTTCAGCTAACTCTGTTACAAGCTTTAATAATAATAAATTATGAGGAGAAACAGGAGGATGCTCTGCTTTTATATTTATATGAATATGTACATGTGTATTTATATACATATAAAACAAAAGTTCTGTACCCTAATACCTGGATTTGCCAGGTCCAGGGAAAGAAAAACTTTTGTTGAAATGGTGTCAGCAAAATGGACCTTTTTTCTGATTTCCTGGTTTCAAAGAAAGTGAGCAAGGTTTGTGGTGCTGGATGTGAACTATTTTTTTATTCTTTTTCTTACCCATCTTGGCTTATGGTGGTCACAAGCTGCCCAGGATTCTTCTTTGTACTGCTTTTGTTAATTTTTATTTTCTGAGTGAATTTAGTCACCTCAGATGCTTTGTAGGAAAAGCTACTGTGCTATGTTGGCTTTTTTTTCTGTTGTGACAGGGGAAAAAAAAAAAGAAAAATGTGAACATGGAGCTTCATATGCTAGACATGGTAATTTTTCCTTTCTGGGTAGTTTGTGCATCTCAGTGCTGAACTGAAATTACCAAATCACTGCCTCAGAGTGTCCAAGGGAACAAGGAGTTTCATTTGCTACAGCAATATGCTTCCTAAAACTAGCTTATTTTCAGTGTTGACTGAAGTTTGGGTTTTTGCATTATTCTATTTTTAAATTTAAATTTATTCTTAATAATTTAAACCACTATTTAATGTTCAGGTTTATGTGCTGTGCACAGAGGACAGCTGCAAAGCAGCTCTCTTTGAAGCTCTTCTCTTTTCTAAAATAAACAATGCTGTGAAACTCCACACAGTGGCTGAATCGGCTGGGATTGATGAGTGCAAACATACAGGTGTGTGTCTATGGTTACATACACAGCAGCCCTCATTCTCTCCTCTGGCTAAACTGTGCTCAGAATCAGCTTTTTGCTGCCTTTATAATGTTTTGCTTGTTAGAAGTAAAGTCTCACATATTTCTCCTAGCAGCACACTGTGAGGACACCCACAAACAGGGATATCCTGGCTGGTGCAGAATAGCTCTGGCCAGGCCTTGTTTCCCTTAAAGTGACTTCTGTCCTGGAAGAAGGCAAAGTGGGCACAAGGATGTGAAGTGCAACCTGGAGGGGGAGGGATGGATTTTCTGAGGTTCCAGCTGGTATGTGCTGTTTCAACAAAATATATTTTTAATGGTCAGTGTAATTGTATTGTATAAGGGCAGAAAGAGTGTTGTAAAGATTATGTACACTTTTTGTCTCCCTGTGAGATTTCCTGGTCATCTTTCCTTGTTTCAGTTTCTTTTTTCTCACAACCATTGGAAACAGTCTAATTCCCTCTTGCTATACTCAGTCTTAATTCTTTGAGCAATTTTTTCAACTAAATATTATTGGAGGCCAAGCTTCCAGGAGGATGCTCTTCCCAAAGATGGATCATCCCCTAAGACATGGATGCCACAAGGGTTCCACTGGTGTGCTGAACTTATGCCAGCGCATGGAAGTGCTGACACTAAAAAAGGCAGATAGTCACTTTCTCTCGACCTCAGCTTCTCATATGTGCTTTCACACCTCCCTTATTCAGGTCACCATGGGGCAAAACAAATGTTTGTGCATCAGAACAAATGGCTGGTGACAACAGGAGGGCAACCGCATCTGTTTTGCCAACAGCGCTGTCAACACATTGGAGTGACTACAAGTTCAGTGTCACTCCATCCTTCTGTTTCTGAGTTACACAGAGCAGAGCTCAGGTGTGGCCCAGAGTCAGGGTGATAAATGATGGGATGTTTGTACAGCAGCAGGTTACCAGTGCCAAGTTGTGTGAACAGAGATGGAGGACAAGTCCAGGCTTCTGAAAATTGGCCACCAGCTCATATAAATGCCCTGTAAACACAAGAGGTAAGGCCAAATATGGCATGTTATGGGGCAATAATGTTGACTGTGTGTATTTTTGCCACCATTGACCTCATAAAGACAACAGAAAAAAATCCAGGGGGTTGTTTTAAAATCATCCATTTTTCCCCAGGAAGTTCTTGATTTGGTAGAGTGCTACAGCCTGCTCAATCCCTAGAAAAAGTAAGGAAGTCAAATGTCGAAGATGCAGCAGATTACTGTAGCAGAAAATATATCATAGCTTTCACTTGAAAATTATCTTCAGGCAGGCGTTTTGAAGCTCTGTCTTAGGATGTGTGTATCAGGAATGCCAAAGCAACTATTTAGAAGCAAAGTTCTGTGGCTGAACATCTGCAGGTGGCATCTTTAAACAAGAGCCACATAAGCTCCAGGTTCACATATCTGAATCCTAAAAGACAGGCAAGTAGCATAGTCAGGACAACCACCTCAGATACTCCTTACATTAAAATAAAAAGGCCTAAAATAATGTTCATAAGGTGCTTTAGTACAGTTCATTAAATTAAAAAAAAAGGAAAATGTGCAAGCTGGCTTAATTTTCTTTTCTCTTTTGAAGTATGCATCAATTTCCTTTAGAAGTGTGTATTCTTACCTCTTAGCTGACCCTGCTCCTGAAATCCTGTGTTGCCCCAATCCATTGCAGCTCAGCTGCTTCTGGTACCTCAGTTCATGTGTAAACACAGTCCCATGTCTGTCAACAACAGGCACAAGCAACAATTGCACACACTCTCCTATTCTGAATGTTGGCAAAAAAATGTGAATTTAAACTCAAAAGATAGAGCAAAGCTAAAAGTAAGGTTCTCATTGTGTAGAGAGCTAAAACTCTCAGTGTTTAAGTGAAGCATGGTTTAAAATCTGTGCAGAACAAGAATATTACCAAGTAAATAAAGTCACAATAGTTCTTAGAGCCAAATTTTACCTAAAATCTCTTCCTAAGTTTTTGTGAGCCTAGACCTTGCATTGCCAGTGACAACACATGCATGTGAGCCAGTTAACCAGGCATCTGATGATGCATGTCATCACAAGGCTTGCACATGGAAAGGTTTTGCAGCCCAAAGCTTAGAGTCTAAAAGTAAAAATTTGATAATTTTCATTATCCTGTATTGTGTAAACTATGATGTTCAGCGTTAAACTGTACAACCACTGCTTCTTGCTTTGGTATATGTAGTTACAGAATCAATTTGTACTTCATTATGTCTCCTAAATGGATTTAATGGGCATAGTTTTCAGAAATGTTGTAGCCTGAAAGGAAAAGGAGGAAAATTAATGCCCTCTTTGATAAAGGAAAATTTTGAATGAAGAGGATGGAAATATGCATTTGAAGTACAGAAAATGAAAATCATTTGCTAAAAGATTGTTTCTGATTTGCTACTTATAGCCAAATCTTGCCTCCTTTGCTTCTGTGTTAGTTCCTTAATTCATAGGCACCTTCAGTAAATCATAGGGTCCTCTTTCCTGTCATAGCGATGGAGTCTTGGCCATTAGGTGATTATGTGTGTAAGGGATTTACTTGGACAGTATTAAATGAATTTGACAAAATATGAACCATGATCTAGCACTTTGTTTACAGGCTCCATATTCATGTTTACAAAAGATGATTTCTGAGGCTCACGCTTTTTACGTTTCCTGTATGAAAAGGGCAGCCAGTGTACAGATATTTATTGTTTACCAGCGTTTCCGAATAGATTTTTTTTATAGTACATGGTTTTATGAAGTGTAATATTTTTATAGCAGAATGATGATCTTTGGACTTTCTATATTGTTACTTACAGCTGTTTGCAAACAAGCTCTTTGCTCCCTTTTTTCTGTGCACTGTATCCCATGTTGCTGCTACTGTTGCTGGCCTCAGCTGCTGCTGCCCCACTGTGACGTGGGTTGATGGTATTGTGAAACTGTGCAAACTAACTTCAAAGAGCTGTGATTGTGCTGAAGGGCTGGCTGCATGCTGGGTTCCTCCTGGCAGGAGGGGAGCTGTACCCTACTAGAGCAAGAGTTTACTGTGGATGGCCCCCAAGGAGAAGCCTCAGTGCTCACCTTTGTATTCTGCCATTTTGGCTTGGCATGCCCATCCTTTCCTTTCTTTATAAAGAAATAAAAAAGAAAAGAAAAAAAAAGGATCCTGCTCATTTTTGCATTATTCCTTTCCAGTCCCCAAGTACTGGCCATGTTTGAATGCCATGTGTTGGTCACAGTAAAAGCACAGTTACCTATTCAAATTATACGTAAAGCTGTTATCTCTGTGCAGCCTGAACACTCAAACCTCTGCTTTGGAAAGCAACAAGTAAACCTTTAATCCCTCATCAGTCAGTCTTCACAAGACAAATTAAGGATTTCAGTGCCAGATAAATGAGTGCTTTCACATAAGCTGCTTAGCATGAATTTCCCTTGCCCCCTTGAGATCTTCCAAGGTACCATTCCTCTGGAAACTGCTGGTCACAGGCAAGCAGCCTGCACAGCCTTTTCTGCTTGTTGAACTTAATAGTGACTGAAAAAGCAAAATCAACCTCTCCTACTCTAAGGGATTGGTTCTGCTTTGCTGGCATTACCACATCTGAGCTTACACACAGTTACAGTGGCATTCACAGATGGATTTTCATCAAACCTGACAGCATCACAGAATTGGCAAGCCTGGCTCAGGCTCCACACAGGAACAGCATGTGGTACCAGATATTGAGAAATAGCATGTGATTCAGATCCTGACAAGCATAACTCAGGAAACTTGGACTTGTATGTTATTCATAGTATTTCTGCTCTGACCATAGGTAGTCTCATGCCTCTGTTCTCCCATCAGTTGCTCCTGTCCTATTCTCACTTCTTCCTTTCTTTTCTCTGTTCATGAAAGATATAACCCTTCCTGCTCCTTTAATCCTCATGGTCCTTCACCACTGGGACATGCACTTCTCTATGCATCCTCTGCCTCTGTACCCCAGTGCCTACCAGGAACTATTCCTCTTCTCCCTTACCAAGCTTCTCTCCCACAGGCCCACCTTGAGGGTTTTATAGCCTCTTCTAGTGGGCAGGCCAGTGACTCCTGTACACCTGTCTTTTTAATCCCAGTGGTTATAAAAGGAAGCTTCTTTGGAAAACCATAATCATATACAAGAACATCCAAATGGAAAAACTGAAGGGGGGGGGGGGCGGGGAAGAGGATTTCTCTTCCCTTTTCTAATTCTTTTAACATGCCCATGATCAAGAATGACCCAAGTTCAGCCACTGTTGGACATACATAACTTTTCAGAGGACCTAGTTAGGAAGCCTTGGGGCATGCCAGGCCTTGGGCAGGCAGATAAGCGTCTTTCCCTCTAGCCCTAGAAAATGAATAAATGAGATGTCTAAGAAGAAGTCTTTCCAAAATATATTAAAGTGTCTTATCAAGACAGCCCTTTCAGGAAATCTGCACTGGCACCATCTTAAATTTCTGCACTTACTGTGAAGTAACCATGCTTTTTTTCCCTGAACAGAGAAGAACACATTATCTTAAACAACAAAAAAAGTAGCAAAGAACTCCCCTGTCCCTTGTAATTTTGTTCTTTAGTCAACATTCATTTCCTTCTTGTATCTTCCTCCTGTTTTATCCCATTCCAGTTCACCTTCCCTCAAAGGCAGGGAGACCCTGTAGAGAGACCTTGACAAATTAGAGGTCTGGGCAATCACCAACCATAGGAAGCTGAAAAAGCAGAAGTGCTGGATTCTGCATCTGGGATGGGGCAACCTGGGATGTACATACAGACCGGAGAAGGAGATGCTGGAAAACAGTACATAGAAAGGGACCTGGGGGTCCTGGTCAATGGCAAGTTGAATGTGAGTCAGCAGTGCCCTGGCAGCCAGGAGGGTCAACCATGTCTTGGCGGGCATCAGGCAAAGCATCGCCTGCTGGTTGAGGGAGCAGATTGTCCTGTTCTGCTCTCCACTGGGGCAGCCTCACCTTGGATATTGTGTGCAGTTCTAGGCACTGCGATATAAGAAGGATACTGAGCTATTAGAGAGCATCAAAAGGGGGCAACAAAGATGGTGAAGGGCCTTGAGGGGAAGCCGTAGGAGGAATGGCTGAGGTCACTTGGTCTGTCCAGCCTGGAGAAGAGGTGACTGAGGGGAGACCTCATTGCAGTTACAACTTCTTTGCGAGGGGAAGAGGAGGGTCAGGCACTGATCTCTTCTGTGGTGACCAGTGACAGGACCAGAGGGAATGGCCTGAAGTTGTGTCAGGGGAGGTTTAGGTTGAATATTAGAAAAAGGTTCTTAACCCAGGGTGTAGTTAGGAACTGGAACAGGCTCCCCAGGGAAGTGGTCAAGGCACCCAGCCTGACAGAGTTCAAGAAACCTTTGGTTGTTTCACCCCCTCTTCACTTGTTGTGTACCATGAGAATTGTCCTGAGGCACAGAAAAGCTTATTATATGCCTGAACATCTTGTTCAAGGGCAGCATAACTGCTGGGTGAGCACCTTGAGCACTACGGTAAGGCAAATAATAGGCAGCAACAATAACAGCTAATGTCTGAAGATTAAAGAAGCAGAGATTTTGCATTAAAAGCTATGAAAAACAGCTGAAGACAAGGATTGTAGGCTATGTCCAGCCTTGAGAATCCCTTCTTCCATCTTTCATCCAGACACTAGGAGCATGGCATTTTTAACAGCCAGTGCACTGCAGTAATCTATGAGTGACCTGAATAGCTGTGTCCATTCATCTATACGGACTGGAGCTCTCACTGTTTTCTAAACAACAAAAGTTGGCCTGAAATCAGTTCCATTTTTTGTTGAGGAAATTAGTTTATTAAGAGGATGGTGACTCACCACCTGTGGTAAGCCTGTGTGTTGTTTTGGCTTGGCATGCTCCTTACTAATTCTTCCTGTCCTTCAGGCTCTGTGGTCACTGGTAAAAATAGCTGCAGTCATAACACCTAACACATTCCCTACTGCAGAATTTTGCAGCTTCAATTTTAGTGGGAGTCTCCTTGCTAAGACATGCAAACAAAGACTCAGAGATTTTCATTGCATTTACCCAGACTTTCTAATTGCCACGTTATTTGCTGGGTTCCTGTCTCTATTATAAAATCTATTATAATCAGTATTTGCTTTACTCTTCCATTTATTTATTTCACCTGTTGGTACTAAAATAATTTGCCCTTTAGGAACATCAGCTGTTGCAATGAAGGCTTCAACACACAATAGAAACAACCTGCACCTCACTTCAGATAAGTGACAGGAGTGATCCATCAGCTTTTACAAACTCTTTCCAGTGTTGATCTTTTGCTATTTGGACCTCTAATCTCACTTCAGCCACCAGTCTGCTGATATCAGTTACACTCTTGAGTAGAGCTGCACATCAGCCACAGGGCTTCAGTCTGTCTATTGGGTCTGTGGACTAATACATGCAGGTAAAAACTCTGTCCAGGAATTAACAACATGTTTCGCAGTGTGTGACTGGGTGGGGATAACCTGGAATACATAACTGAGATGTATGCATGCTTTTGGCACAGTCAAAAAAAGTGCACAATCAGCTGAGCAAAAATGAGGATTATTTATTCTGCAATTTAGATGTGAAATTTTTATTATTCTTCCAAGTCCAGGAATGACATCAACCTTTTGAGGAGCTTGTGTCAGACATCCAACGCACACATTCACACAACCTGCACAATCCCCAGTTCCAAGAAGTCTCCCAAGTGACTCCATGTTCTCACACCATCAGATAGTCTGTGAGGAAAAATACAGTTTGGGCATTTGAATGGTATATGTCCAGTACCTTATGCAAAAATCATTGCTCAGTGACCTTTAAACTTGGTATGTTTTCCACTGTTTATAGTCATTCAAGTCAAAAGTACCTGCATTGTTATGCAGTCAATACCTAAAAGCTCTGTCTGAAACAGCCTGGGTGACTCCCTCAGACACAGAAGGTTTCTTCCAGATTATGTTTCATTAAGTAGAATGCCTAACTGGGGAAGATCCATTGCCAGTGGCCATAACTTATGCTTAAATGCCGATGCTTCAGTCTTCTTAAAACGTTCAGTCAATATCATCAACAAGCACTTGATGCTCCTAAAAGCTGATCAGTAAGAATTACAAGAAAAACTTTATCAATGCAACTGGAAGCTTCATCCTTGGTTTCTAAAGCAAAGTGGTTAGGCAGCATATGTTAAATGTAAGAAAATGTCATGCTAACCCCATCATTCAGGCATCAAGTGTCATTTTTTAAATGAACCAATTAACATTAATTTAATGCATTAGGGTCCAAAGTTCAGATACAGGGGAAAAAAAACACAAAATGCCTGCCATGGAGATGATTAAAGACCCTGCTCTGTCCAACTTAGCCTGGAGATGGCTGAGAGGTGGTTATTGTGTACAAGAATCTTCACAAGGAGAAAAATCCCATGTTCTGGAAAAACAGACAGACCAGTGCACAGGCAAACTTCTGGGTGCAAAATTCATACAGCCATATAATGGAAATAAGGTAGCTGTAGTTTTAAAATTGGGGATGGTTATTTATTGGAACAAAATCATCAAAAGAGAAAAGGCATTTGCCATTCTCTTTGTATTGCTTTTAGTAGTACCCCTTAGCAGACAAAATGTTAGTGCAGAAGCAAGTGGATGACTTCAATAGCCTGCAGAAATCTGGAAATCAATTTAAATGGTATGATGGTCTCTTTGGACCTCAAATATGACATGCATTCTTATCGCCCTACCAGAAGCAGTTGGCACTGAATGAACAGATAAGGTTTCACAGGATTAATGGATGATTAATTCAAAGATTTTCAGGCCACAAACAACTGGAATAATCAACTTTCTCTGTTCAAATCTGTATCTTTACTGTGGTACATGCGGAGAATATTTGCTGTCCTTGACAATATAGACTATCCCTCTGAAATTTTCTGATGCTTACAACTACCTATGATGTTAATTGAGGACAACCTATATCACAACGTTGATGCAATGTGGTTAAAACCTGTAACAAGACTGAGTAAGTGGTGTTCCCCCCAGATAATAAAAACTCATTGCCTTAAACCCCAAATAAATTATAATAGCATTAATGGTGCACTAATCCTGTGAACCACAGGAGGGCCTTGAACAAATAGATCTCAAACATGAGTGAAACCTTCCAATACAGAGCACTAAAATAAGGCTTTAATATTGACTAAGCCCTCCAATTAGAATTAAGCTGTTTAAAAGAGAGTGAAAATTAGACCACAAAATCTTGAGTTCTTAAATTTCCAGGCCTTGGAGCTGAGTGACAACTTGTGAACTGACTGACTTTATGCAGCTTCTGAGCATCTGTGAGATGTACACCAAGACAGATAAAGAGACTGCAACCTGGGCATTAGGGAAAAAAAAAAAAAAGGAAGGAAGAAGGGAAGTAAAGTGTTAAATAACAAATGTAAATGCTGTTCATAGTAATGCACAGCAACTGTGAAAGAAAGTGCACTACTTCCCTCATCTCAAAGATGGTGAATATTAGCAATTCCCAGAAGAAGTATTTTTGGTAAACCTAAACATTAAAGTTATGTCTGGTGAGACTTGTTGCATCTCTGTCACGACAATGCTGTAGCAGCCTCCTTGAGCAATGATGTGGCAGAAATTTGCACAGAGCAGCCACTCAATAAGGAAGTGCTGGATAGCCAGCCCCATTCAGGGCACCCTCCTGTGAAGGGACAGTTCCTCTTTAAGTCCAAAGAGCATTAAATAAGCCTACACTGCTGGCAGTTTGGATCACATTCCCAGGAGGTGTTTGTGTGGGTTTGACCAACACCAGCCTGAGGAAGGAGCTGATGAGATCCTCTGCTCTGATCTGCAGCACCCTTGGTAAGTCTGGAATCACCAGGTTTCCACATGATGCAGAGATGATGCTCCCACTGCCTCCTCCTGAGCTTTCAGTGAAAAGAAGGACTGGCTTTCATCAAGTTGTAAGAATATACTTCTGCACAGCCTTCAAAAGAGACACTGAACAAGACAGTCACAGTAGGGTGGCATAATAAGGGCATTCCTCTGCTCCAAATTTCTTCGTGGTTCAGTTTTGTTGAGCTTCCTGCATAGTGTGAAAGGTTTGGCTTCCACTCCAGCAGGGCTAACAACCTCTCTGTGTGCAGGGCAGATGCTGCTGTCCAGTCCAGGTGCCAAGGATCAGTAGCTAGGTGTTGCTAGCCTCTGGATATAGGCTGTCACATCTAATTTATAGGGTGCTCGGTATGAAAAACAAGATAGTCCTTGTGAACTGAAGCTGTAGCATCACCACCTAATATTGATGTTTATTGGAAATATCAATACCCATACAAAAGATAAACTCAGATGTCTGTGGGACACATTTCAAATCTTTCTCACGAGACAAGGACCGTCTCTACATAGTTTGAAGGTTGTGTATAACCACCCATCTCACATTTGTACATGCACATTTGAGTGTATGAGTAAAATGCATATATTTTTTAAAAAGTATACATACTCGAATCTCCCCTTTTTTTTTTTTTTTTTACCTGTTAGGCCTTGTACGCACCTAAATGACTCAGTGTTGAGTCCTGAATGACTTTGTAGAAGTCCACTATGACCTATTGTTTATTTCACTTTGACCCCAGAAGCTTTGGAAAGGACTTTGGTATGTTTACTTTCAAGTTACTCATCTTGTATGCCCATGGTTTGTTTATCCACTGTAGTCTATTGAAATTTCCCTCTTTTCTTTTAGTTAAAGAAATAGGCCAAAGGTGATTTCAGGGTCCCTATCTGGACATGCATAACCAGTTCAATCAAAGACCTTTGGCTTTCTCTAGTAAATCAGGGGCATCCTAGATACTATCTTGCTCTCACATTTCTCTGGTGAGTGAGAGAAATCTCCATCCACCACAAGAATAATTGACCCTCACTTTAATGCTACCATGGACACTGTAATTAGATCAAGGTGAGTCCTGGTGTAATCATGCATTTCTGTCTCACACTTGCTAATCTAGGGGGTTTTCCCCCTAGATTAAACCCACCAATATTTATATTCAAGGTTTCCAGTGGCAGTAGTTTAGGTAGTTGTTTAACTGGGGAAGGGAAAAGCACATAATTGTACATTTCTATCAGGAATGATCCCCCACTCCTGGACATCCTCCAGCTTCACTTGGGTTATTTAGGCTGAGCAGAGCCAAGGTGCCAGGGAAGTGTATATGGTAAGTAAATTTATTAGTAGTGAAACATGCCAGAAACCTGTATCTTAATCGTGTTCTACTAAACTATTACTTATTCAGCTAAATAAAGGCTCATGAGTCCTGAGGAAAGATTATATAGGTAAAATGATTGTCATTATTTACCAGTGTGTCTCAACTTTGATCCCTCACTTTCTGCCATAAATCAGAACTCAGTCTTTATGCTTCTCCTTATAATCTGTGGGGTTTTTGTATTGGATAAAGCATGTTAAGAAAGACATGGAAACCCCAGGAGAAAAACTATTAATATTCTTCCTGAAGTACAAGCGTTTCAGCACACACTTTGCTAGGCAGCAATCAAGGAAGCAAATTTCTGCACAACATTACTTAAGAAGTTCATGCCACATCATTGATACTCCTTCCTCAGAAACCGGAAATAGTTTTTAAAAGTAGAATTACAAAGTTATGTCTCTTTTATTTTTTTAATCATATTGGATTCATAATCAAGATGTTTTCCATGATGAGGAAACCAACTCTGCTTTGCAGCCTAGTTTGACCCCTGATAAGAGGTGCAGCCTACCAAGTGAGCACCAGTAGCCCTCCTGTTCAGCTCCTCTGGATATGATAATTATAGCAATGACATGATTGTATGTCATTTAACTGTGCAAGATTTTTCTGTGAGTGCAGAAGGAGAATTTTGCAAGGTGGTGTTACAAGAAGAGGCTCTCTTACCCCAGCTGACCTGATTAAGCAATATAAAGCACAAGGTGCACCTGGCTGAACAAGCAGCCCTCATCCTTCCTTCCAAAACACAAGATAATTATCCACTGTTGCTTCAGGGATACCAGTAATGTAGTGCTGCGGTACTAGAAGCAGCAGTTTGGTGCTTTTCACATGGATGTGAATGCATGACTATTAAAAAATGACCATTTATTATAACAATTTCTTTATTTGAAAAAAGATAATTTTATAAGTTAAAAAAGCCAACTCATTTTTAAGATCCATTTATTAAAAAGTAATCAGTATACCCATGTAGCCCAGTACCTGTATCTACATTAACAATTACAAGCATAAATAACTCGTGAATAAACCCATTAATCAGATTTTTCTCCATGTTCCAAAGTCTGATTTCTTCTAAGCAACCCTACCATATAGCTTTATATTTAAAAATAGTTTCTAAAATTATCTCACTTGAAGCATTATAATGTAAGTAAACTAATTAAGCAACCTCTAGAAATGAGCTTCAGCCCAGAAAAAGATCTTAAAACACTTAGTCTTCATGACAGTAAAACATACACCAATATAGCCATCACCACTACACACATTTCAGCATGAAGCTGGTTTAAGCAATTTCAGCTGCAATTTTGGCTGTCTCTTTTACCATGTGTGGCTAACTGAGGACTCAGAGCAGCCTCATCACAGAAAGACCCATCCTTCGACTGCCCCAAGGCTCTGCTGCACCACATACGTGCAGGTGCTACTTATGCAGGATACCTCCTTCATCTACAGCCAGTTGACTTTTAGGAAAAAAATTCCTAGGAGAAAACTTGCCCTTAAGAAGAGTGCTGCTGTAAGCTTAAGTGGGGGAAGATACTGTTTGGGTTTATTTTTTTGTTTGTTTCCTCCTGCTTGTTTGGGGTTTTTTCCCACCCTTCACAGAGGGCGTGATGCTGGCAGTCAGCCCAGCAGTGGGGAGCTGCTCCCACTCTTGAGCAGTGGCCTCCAGCCACACAGGCTGCTTCTCAGGCACTGAGAAAAAGAACAGCCTCCCTACAAACCCAACTGCCTCTCTGCCAGAGTGTTGTACTCATCTTCCCCTTGTCTATGCAGTTTTGGACATTACAGCTTTTCAGAGCACAGGACTAGCTGTTTTCTATGCATGACATAGACCATGAGAGCCAGAGCTTGTGTGATTCCCACCTACAGAGTTTGTAATGACAGGAACAACTATGCTAATAAAAGCTTCAAATGTTCAGACCCACCCAACTGTAATCTAACCATGACAGACAGGTCTTCTTGCATTAAGGAAGGGAAAAACAATGATAATTGCAGCAATTGCCTGAAATGCTTGTCTTCTGTGCTAACAAAATACTTTTATTTTCTGCGTAGGAGGTAGCACTCTTCCTTCAGTTCCTGCTGCCCAGCTGTTGCTTGGCTTGCCTGCAATGATTGTTAATCAAAATAGCTGCTAATTTCCCAATATTTATGTCTCAGCAATCCAAATTTTTTCGACATTCATTCTGCATCTATTTCACTTTTCAATTCTTAAACCTATCCATTACAATACCTACATCATGGTGTGCCTTCCGCCTTTCACAAAGGAGAGTCTGTCTTTTTCCTGTGGTTTTGTAACTACACCTTTGTCTTATTTGCAGATCCTCAGCTGGAAATGATGTTTTACTTTGATGTTTGATTCTACTCTAGATCCTACTGAGAACTGCAGATGATTAAATGCCTCTAGCTCCATAATCTAATAATTTATCCTACTTGATTAGGTTTCACACAGAAACTATTGATCTCTCAAATGACACACGCTGATCTTTCGTGACACTGTGCCAGCTCCATGGTCAGTGTGAGAACTGTTACCGGCTCGAAGCTGTATTTTTCAGCACTAAGAAAAATATTTCTGCATTTCAGAAAATGTTGTCTGAAATGTAGTACAGCTTCTTCTCAACTGATTTAGTTGTTAAGCATTTATTTCCATTTTCTTTAGACTAATGCTAAAGTAATGTTTCTACTAGGATGCCTTTGCAAAAGTGTCAGGTCTGACCATGCATTATTCATTATTTATAAGACAGCCTCCTGAGTTGGCATTCTCAGGTGTTCAATCTACTTTGTTACTGCTGAATGCTCCACATGGAGTAAAACTGCTCAAGCGTCATGCCAGCATGTAGGGATAATATATCTCTAATCAAGGATGCAAAGACAAATGTGTTACATGAAGCTGTGCTTTCACTTGGCTCAATTCGAGATTGCAGGCAGATTAAATGTCATCATCAATGGCTCTAGTCAATCTTCTTATCCACCTACTAGGTGATTTGTGTCCACTTTAATGAACAGGTATTTCATTAAAAGGTCTAGGGAGACTGTCTGAGCAATATATCTTTTCTTCACATTCTTCTGCAACTTTGCAGTTCCCATAGCAGGGAAATATTAACTACTTTAGTCCCAAAGTCACAGTTTCTCAAACAACTTCTTTAATGGTTGTTTCCTTGTCTTTCAAGCAACACTCTCAATAATGTTTTCTTGCAATTGTCTTCACAGCTGGGAAAAGGCACCATCATTTTGCCCCACATATATTTGTTCAGAGTTGTATCAGATACATATTCTAGGACTGACTTTTATTGTCAGAAGCTGAACTACTGCACAGCACTATAGACTGCTCTGCAGTGACCATAAGTTATTTTTCTTTCCTGATGTTATTGCGTGGCAGGTAGTACACTCGTCTTTCCCCAACAGGGAAATGCTACCATGCATGAGCCTGCAAAGGCATTTCAAGAGGAAGACAGGAGATGTCTGAAAAGGAGAAATATTGCAGGCTTCTTTACTCAGCAGCTAGATTTTCATGTGTTGAGGTCAAGATGTGCTGATTCCTGAGGTGCAGTTCTGGGATGAGGAGAACAGGACAGGCTGTATGTTCCCTGTGGCTTAGGAGGATTGTCCCTGCCATGCCCTCCCTGTGTCCCCCTCCCTCCTCTAGAAATGGGGAATAGGGGATATGGAAACTCTATTTTGAAGGAGACACAGTATTCATTTGCCAAACAGACCAATCATCCAACAACTCACCTCCTCACAGAGACGAAATCTAAGATACTACCAAGTATTATTAAGTATCACACAGCCCCGGCTACCTTAGAAAACACCTGCACTAGGTGTGCCAGCACTGAAGACTTGTGGAGCCAATGATGAAGGAGCCAGGAATGGGGAGTACTGGACAATCCTCCAGTCTATTTGCTAAAAAAAAGGAAGGGAATTCAAGTACAACAGCTTGCAAATCTAGGGAGGAAAAGTTTAAGGTAAAAACGGACAGTAACTAAAGTCAGTGAGTTAAAAACGTGGTGACCTGTCCAAAGGCTGAGGGAAAATAAGGAGAATAACTGGGCAGTCTTACAAACTTCAGAGGTCTCTCCTTGCAGAGTTCAGAAGTGCAAGGCTAATAAGGAAAAAATGAAAGCAATGAGGATTCCAGGAAGAAATTCCAGGAAATGGAAGGTAGGGTATTTGTGAAGATAATCTAAGGGATAAAAGATTGCAGGGAGTCTGTCTGTTTGAAAACCAAACCAGCTACAAGTACTTGTTCTGATTAGAAGTATAGAAGACATCCTCAGACATATGTGGCTTGTCTTATTCACAAGCACATAAAGACCCGTGGTGTAATGGAGAGCATTCCGGTCTCTGAATCCCAAGGTTGCGAGTTTGAGTCTCAGTACGGACCATCCCCTGGCAGTTCAATGCCTCCCTGCCATCCCATCCCATGCCATCTCGGATGCTCAGCAGGGTCAGCCCCGGTTAGTACCGGGTGCTGTGACAGTCCCAAGGACTTCACTGTCACTGTCCAAGCTCGCTTGGCCGTGGCAAATGAACCTTAGGACTTAAACGGTGGGGCCAGTTCTGCACACGCTGTGCCTCACCTAAAAAATCCACTGTGCAGGCTGGAAGGGCACACCCATGTGGGGAGAGCTCTGCCCAAATCTTCGTTCGCGAAGATTGGCCATTAGATTAGAAAGACCTACATTAGGTGAGAAAAAAAACAGATAGAAGCATAGCTCAGACAAGGAAAGGAATAAGTGAAATATATTTTAGAAAAAGATGTGTGGCAGAACCTAATGAAATTTGCTGTGATGCCCACCAGGCCATTGCAAAAGCAATTTGACATGATCAGTGATTTTCCTTCAGCTCATGGAGAGGACAGGGCAGTCCTACACTGGTAAAGAGCACATGTCTGACCAGAAAGAGGTTAAAAACAACCCAGCAAACTATAACACAAACGGCCTAATTCTCATATGCAAACAAAACTCTGCTCAAATAATTTATTAAGCTATCAGTTAATGTTCACTCAGGGAACAACACGCTTAAAAGTACACCTGGACTTCTCAAGAACAACTCAGAATCACAGAATATTCTGAGTTGATCACAAAGATCAAGTCCAGCTCCTAAGTGAATGACCTATACAGGGATGGAACCCACAACCTTGACATTATGACATTATTAGCACCAAGCTCTAATCAACTGAGCTAATTAGGCTGACTAATCTCACTTATATCAAATAAGATTTTTCTATTGAACAGGCTAAAGGGGGTAAAGGAAAAGCTATTAATATGATAAATTAAGGGATTCTTTTTTTATGGACTTCAACATCCTTATAAGAAACCTAAAAAACCCAGTATGCAAACAAAAGCACTATAAATAAAGAACAAAAGCAAACTTCAAACCCTTGCTAGCTGGTTTTGTTGTGTAACTGGTAGAGCCTGTCATGTGGGACTGCTTTCTTCTGGGCTTGTTTCTAGTTAATGGTTTTTCCATTAACTACTTTAAAAAGTGGGATACTCTCAAAATTGGAGAAGTGTATTGCACTGCTGGTAAGGCTTTGAGTGAGACATGGTGACCCTTGGCTATGCCTTAAGAAAGCTGTAAACACAAATGGAGTAGGCAAAAGGTTAAAAGATTTAAAAGGCACAGACTGTGAGAAAAGGCTTAAAGAACTTGTTTATTCCAGGAAGAAAGACTAAAGAACAATACCTTCCAACGAAGACAGATTCTTTCTTTTTTGTTTTCTTTTTTCTCCATGCATAGAGTTAAGAAAGAAAAAAATATAAATTTACAGTAAAGGAGAATAAGACTACATTTTTAGCCTTATTCTACCAGGCTAAAAATGTATGTTAAAACTGTATAGCTCTAACATTACTGACTAAGCTGACTTCCATAGACGTTCCTTCTGTCAGTGCCTGTCGAATCAACCAGAACAAATGACTCTTTGAGACCTCATTCAGATTCACATTGCTGCTTTTAAATAGGAGCCTAAATAGTGCACAGAAATATGCTGGGCTACATTTGGGCTTTTCATAACACAATAAACCAAGGGGATCTAAACTCCTCCTCCCACACAGCAAAGCCAGGAGTGGCTAAGGGGTGTTATGTCATATGCTGCATATATAGAAGAAGGAGGTGATACCAAACACTTTTCCTAAAACTTGCTGCTCTCTGAACAAGCAATGGGGGAAAAAGGATGAGGGGCATTTTTTTTTAGTTTTTTTGGGGGGTGTTTTTGTTGTTGCTGTTATTGGTTTGGGTTTTTGAATCTGAGATCCTGCAGGGAAGTGGGAAGCAGAAGGAAATGAAGCAGCCATGGCCTCCAAGGGCTCCTTGCAGAGCCAAGGCGTGCCCCAGGCTGCACTCTCAGCCCAGCTCTAGGCTGTAAAAACTGAGGCTGCAAGTCTTTGGAATGGAGTAGATAAACATCCATTTTCACTATCTCTAGTGCACGGAGCAAAGATAAAGACATAGTGCACATAGAGGTATTTGTTTGTATGGTCCAAATTTTATGGAGATAGTATTAGCAAGGTTAGAGTTTATCTTCCCTTCTACATAAGCAACCTCTGCTCAGGAATGAAATGGAAAGTGCTGGTGAGGGATGGAATCTCAGACCACTACAGGAAAAATCGCTGAGGCGACTATGACAGAACAACGGAACTGTCAGGGTTGGAAGGGGCCTCTGGAGATCCCCTACGGCAGCTCCTGCCGGGGCAGGGACACCTCGAGCAGGTGACACAGGAGCGCGCTCAGGTGAGTTCGGAATGTCTCCCGACAGGGAGTCTCCACCACTCCTGGGGCAGCCCGTTCCGGTTCCCCGTTCCCGTGCCCATTCCCGTGCCGCATTCCCGTGCTGTGCCGCATTCCCGTGCTGTGCCGCATTCCCGCACGGCCCCATTCCCTCACACCCCTGCCACGCCCCTGCCACGCGCCGCTTCGGGGGCGGGGCCATGCGCCGCGAGGAGCGGGGTTGGGCAATGGGAACCC
>VWZD01011762.1:145429-164410 GCA_013396695.1 Sakesphorus luctuosus
TGCGCCGAGGGCACCATGGCGGGGTCGCTGGCTCGCAAGGCCGCGGACTATGTGCGAAGCAAGGAGTTCAGGGACTATCTGATGAGGTGAGCGCGGCGCGGGAGGGGCGTCATCGCCCGGGCGGCGACGGCGACCAGCGTCCCTTCCGCTCCCCAGCCCCCGCAGGCTCGAGGGGCGCTTGGTGCCATTTGCGCTCTGCGGGACTCGCCCTCGGCGGCGGCGGGGAGGCAGCAGGAGCCCGGCCTGGAGCTGCCGCAGTCCCGCCGCGCCCCTGGTCGCGCCCGTCGTCGCCGCGGCCCGAGGGGCTGCCAGGGTTGTCAGTGTCGTCAGTGTCCTGCTCCGCCCCGGGGAAACCGGGCGTGACCTTGAAGCGAAGCGACGCGGTTTGAAGCTGCCGCGGCAGCTGCGCCCCTCTGTGACCTTCCCTGTCCCGCCTGGGACAGGGCGGCCCCGGGAGCTGCCGCCCCGCACCGGGCAGGGCTCGCTCGGGACCGGCACAGCGTGAGCCCTGTCTGCGACATGGGCAGAAGGAGCCGGGGTTGTCGTGGGCAAAAGCGATTTTAGTCACAGATGCCATCTGAAGACCGCATTTTTAAATCTCTGAGTATGTGTAAGGGGGTGCTGCTTTTCAGAGGCTTGTTAGAGTCCCACTGTCGTGGGAATGTGGCTGAAGTCCCCTCCCAGAGAGCGCAGTACTTCTGTCGAACTTCGCCTTGCGTGCCGTGCAAGGGATATGGCACCTTGCACTGAAATCGCAAGACTGTCTTAAGGAACAATTGCAGCATACTCAAATCTGGTTGAACCACTGTACAGGAGCAGTCTCGAGTAGGCAGACTGAAGTTCTTCTGGCTGACAGGCTGTTTGACAAAACTGAACAAATAAAAATGGGCTCTTCTAATAAAGGTCGTTGAGCAACCTTTCACTATAACTGTTGCTTGCTGTTTTACCTACATCCATTGCAACTGGTGTTTGACGTTGAGCAAGCATGTAGGAGGACATCTGTTTACCTGAGAAATGTAGCCTTGACTAAAGTAGCAGGAGATGGTGTAAGTCTGCGTGGAAGAGCAATTATAATATAAAGGCTCAGTAAGGCCTTAAGCTTATGGAGAGTAGGTTTAGATTAGATTTTAGGAAGAAATTCTTTACTGTGAGGGTAGTGAGGCGCTGGAAGAGATTACCCAAAGAGCTTGTGGTTTCCTCATCCCTGTAAGTGTTCAAAGCCAGGCTGGATGGGGCTTTGAGCAACTTGGTCTAGCAGAAGGTGTCCCTGCCCATGGCAGGGGAGTTGGAGCTGGGTGATCTCAAGGTCCATTTCAACCGAACTACTCTGTGATTCTAAGCAGACTGTGGGTTTGGCATTTACAAAATCAAGATTCATAGAAACAGCAAGGCAAAAAAATGAGTAAAATATGAGATGGAAGAGAACATCCTTGAAGCAAATGAAGAAAGCCCAGAGCAGGCTTCTGTGATTTGGGTTGAAAGTCTTGAGGATATTATGTAAGCTTGATAGATTGTACTTGGGCAGTTGGCATTTTGCCAGCCTCCAGTCTCCTCTGGAGGCCTGGGTTCGAATCCCACTGCTGCCACCAAAAATAGTGTCTGGGTTTGGCCTAGTCCTTTTACCAACCCTGGACTGCCTTCCTCCCTCCTCCCAAAGTCTTCCCAGCAAAGGAAAAAAAAATGAAAAGAAAAGCAAGAACTCAAAAGAAACTGAACTGAATTAAATCAGAAATTATATTTTCTAACATCTACAACCACGTGTGCAATTTGTACTCACTATTTGGGGTCCTCCCCCAACGGAAAAGGGAAGAGGGAACGGGTAACAAGGAATAAGGAGGGACAAAACCAAACCAAAACAAACAAAACAGACAAATACAATCAAAAACTTTAGGAAAGGAGGGCAACAGGCAAAGATACAGTCTCACCACGATACCATGAGGAAACCAACTGAAACAAGGGACCGTCTAGGTTCTTCCTGCTCCCCCAAGCTTTGCCGGAAGAAGGAAGACTAAACTACTTCCTATCTCCCCTCCTCCTACTCTTACGTGGAAAACACATGTGAAATAATTATGTAATGTCCACTTCCTTAGTTACACCTGGTTACTGAAGAAGTCATGCATCAACCCCATCGCATTCATGCATATTAATGTTAATATTTATTTAATTGTAACAGGATTCACGTCAAGTATGTAAATGGCCATTAGAACAGTAGTGTGCTTCAGAATTATAAAAACAAACAAAAATCCAGAAGAGGTAACAGCTGCTTCCTAATGCCACCACAGTAACTGGAAGGATCTCTGTCCTCACCAAAATTGAGAAGGTTTTGGAAAAAAAAAAAAAAAACCAACACTTTTTCAGATGTATTTCATCTAGTTTTCAAACAAACTATATAAATAAGACAGTATTGTTAAAAAAAAGGCATTCCACGGTTCTACCATTGTGGAATGTGTTCTGCCTTGGTATGTACAAAGATACTTGCTTAATTTTTACTTCTATTACTGGGTGTGTCATGAAGGGCAAAAGTCAGTTGCTCCATCTGGTATGGCCTTTCAGCATCATTTCTTGCTTAGCAGGAGGCAAGTGTTTTTATGTTGAGTTTAAAATTTAGATAACTGTCCATAACTGTTGCCTGTCTTCTCCATAGAAGAAATGGAGAGTTAACTCTGCATTTCTTTGTGAAGATAATTGTTTCTTCAGGCTACAGGACTCCATCTTGAAGAAAATTTACTTCTTTATTTGCACATAGAGAAGAAGTTTTCTCAAAGTTCTGAGACTGTGGTGTCCGTTTTAAAAATCAGTATCTAATCAGTGCTTGTTTGTGGGAAATGAATTGGAGTATTGTTTGGAATACCATTGTTGTGCTTTAAATTGCTTGATCCTCAGTAGAATAATTGAAGTTACCCAAAGTGGTGGAATTAACTGCTCCGTTGTTATAGCTTGGGGCAATCAAAACTTGCAGACATGTATTGGAATAAGTAGCTTCAGCTTCATAACTTGAAAACATGAAAGCAAGCGTAATGAATGTATGCTGCTTTTCTCAGGTGGATATATCTGGCATTAGAGTTGCATTACATCATGGGTTGCTTTTGGATCTTGCACAAAGAAACGAGAGAAATCGCTTTTAAAACTGTCATTGATAATTAATTGTCCTGCCAGTTTCACATCTGGCTTTTCTCAAGTGGTGATTAATAGGGATCTGAATGACTGTAAATCATAAATACAAATTTCCCCTAACCATGTCTTAATACTTTAAAAAGAGCACAGTAAAAGCATAAGCTGTAGGTAGACTTTTCCTGCTTCTTGTAAAACGTTAATTTAAAACTAGCTGATTAGCATATGCAAGTTTGGTAGCTCTATATATTGTAAACTTGAAGTTGCATTTTTTCTAAAGATCCTAAAAATGGAACCTGTCCCTAGAGTTGATTATCTAAGCCACTAACAGTAGACAACTGCATCCTCTTACTTCTTATCCTATTGATTTAAAACAACATCTTCTGAAAAACATCCAATAAAACAGCTTCCTTCCTCTTTTGAGAGAGAAGACATATAGGCCATTCTAGACAGCTTCCTTTTCTTGTGGTGGAAGCCTAAATTATTTTAATCTCGTAATGAATCCCAGGGAGTCCCAAAATCTTCTGGTAACAGAAAACTAAGCATGGAGGTTACAGTCTTGTGGGGCACTTCTGAAATGTCTCTTCCTGATGACTCAGCAGTAACGGAGATGTTGTGACTGTTCATGTGGAGGGCTTTGAAATAGATAGATAGTTCATTCCTTGTAAACCCTGAGCACTTTTGTTCTGTAAGCTGTCTAGGAGCTTTTTTTTTAATTGAAATGAACTTCAGAAGAATTAGCATCAATAATATAACTAGAATTAGCTAATCTTTAGTTCTCATTAGTAAATATTTAAACATGAGGACATAAAGTTCTTATGTCCTCTCTGGTCTGTTCTAGAAACAGGAGGACAGAACATCTGCTTCCCCTGTGTGCCCTGAGAACTAAACAACCCAGCTGTTTTGTGGAAGAGTAGTGCCCTTTACACTTCCAGGGTGGCAGTGTAGGAGAAACAGAGTGTGAGAGTTGACCTATATTTGGGACATGGCCTCTGGTCTCCTAACATCTTCATTGCCAGAATGAGGAAAATACATGCAGAAATTTGAAAAACACATCATCCCCTCTATAGCCTTTTTGGAATGACCTGTAGTACCAATATAAGATATTGATCAGCTGTGGGTTCCTCTTGTGATGTCTACACACTTATAGAGAAAGGTGACACTTGGAAACTGAGTAAATCCAACAATTGTTGTCCACAGTTCAAGAGACAGTAGTGCAATGTTTTCTTTGTCAGTGGATTGAATGTAATTCGTGAAGTTCTTGGAAACTACTATTTTGGGATGGAGTCACTTCAGAAACAGGTCTGTGGACGTGCTGCAGTATCCTCTCTGTTGGATAAGGTGCATTTATTGCTGCTCTACTGGCTACAGGGTTTTGGGGCTGGATGCCTGCTTTTGCAAGAGTCTATATGCCCTTGATTGCCCTCTTCTAGGAATATAATAACTGTTCCAGTCTCGTGATTGTGAGGACAACCTTGCAAAACCTTAGCCAGAGCTGCCTACTCACTGTTAAAATAGCATCAGTTTGATTCTATTTTAGGCTTTCACCTCCCTGAAAACAACTTCCACTTTCAAAATTAAGGCTGCCTCCTGCTGGCACAAAAACATTGTACCAGGAGACACATCTGAACTTGTTGAGGTTTTATGAAAAAAAATTTAAGTACGTGCTTGTCTTGTGGACTTTAACTATTGCTGCAGATCAGTTAAAAAGAAAACAAAAAACAAGTGGTTAGAGTAGTCTGGGGCATCCTAACAAAGCACCTTGAACCAGTCTGTGGCTTGTTAACGAAGACTCACTGAAATGCACAGCCAGTGTGATTTCCTAAGTAGACCTGACTGTTCCCTTACGGTAGCTATTTATAACACAGTACTCTAAGAAGATGGAAATCAGTGTGAGGGAAGTGATGAAGTGTTCTGCAGCTCAGAACAGCAGTAGGCTTTCTATAAGCCTACCTGTTAGCTGGCTTCTTGAAATTCAGAGCTAAGTCCTATCAGTATCCTTGTTAGAAAAAAAGTGTTTAAAAAGTTCTGCAGTATTTCAAAAGGTCGAGTGGCAAACAATCTTAAATACATGCTGTAGTTCAGCTGTCATGCATTGAAGTTGTTACATAAATTAGTACCTAGATGACCACTTAAGTGAACCCCATACATGACCAAAGTGTAATTGAATGTTATAAAAGTGTGTTATAGCTGCTGTTTGGTACAGTCACACTTGGCCTGAACTTAGTGACAGTAAGATCTCTGGCAGTCTTTGGTTTGACCTACTTATATAGGTACGTAAAGCATTCCAGGTGACTTCAAAGATTGAGGAATTTTAGCTGTTTAGCTTATCATGGCAAAACTTGATGGCCTTTGGCATCCTTTAAAACTAGTTGGGGTGGGATCCTGGATGCTTTGAAGGGTTGAATGTCCTCCACAGACCATAATGGGATTTTATATTGGTAGGAAAAGGAGAGCAGCAAGCATTTGTCACAATGACAGCTCTTGAGGGAAATGGAATTTTTTAAATACTAATTCAGTAATCAAAGTTAATGCCATGACAGCTTCCTGACTTCTCCCTATCTTCTATTTGTTGTACACTTCTCTCTATGCAGATTATGAAAGAAACTAACATTTTTTTCTTCTTTTTTCCATGTGTTTTTTGACTGCAAAACAATGATGATGCCCTTGAACAGTACGGTAAGAAAAGGGAGGGGATTTCTGGTTTTACATTCTTCCTGACTTCCATAACTTGCTGTCTTTTTGCCTCAGCACTGTTATGCCCTTGTCTGCCCTTGAAAAACATCCTGCAAACGTCCAGGAGTGATGCACTAGTAACATTTAATTACAAGTCTGAGATTAAGGTGGCCAAATGTAAGTGCCTTCAGAATGCCTTAAATTAAAGGGGCTTCATTTTTTCCGTACTCTTTGCTAAGGAGCTCAGAGCAGTCTGGAACCCACTCTTAACAGCAATACCAGTACAGCACCAAGCTATGTGGCTTATCTTTATTGGCCTTTATGCCAGATGGTAAGTGTGTACCATATAACTCTCACTAGAGACTCTTCTGTCCTTGAGCCCTTCAGTTTGCTCCATAAACTGGGAGTGGATCTTTTATGCCTGTTATGTTGTGAGTCATAATGTTATGGAAGACTTGCTCTTCTACATAGGCAGAAGACAAACTGTATAGGTGTAGTTTAAGTTCAAAGGGCTGCCAGCCTGAAGGGCACTTAAAACCAGATAGCCATCTCAAGTGAGAAGGTTCCAAATCCAACTCCCTGGTCAGCAGAGGAAAGCAAATGCTGCAGCACTTTTGGGATGGGAACTGATGACTCTTCAAATTGAGCAGCCTGAACTTGGGTGGTGCATAGTCTATAGTGAATTATTTGGTTATGCTCTAGTGGCAGTTAATTAAGTAAAAATGCCAAGATGACTTAATTTACGTTTCAAAACAGAAGTCATCACTAGGATTCTTAAAGCTGTAAATGTTTCATAGATTCAGGAAAGTCAAGCTTAATTTTCTGAAACAGTTGTTCAGATGAGACTCCTGAAATTCTTTAACAACCTCACCAAGTACATATAGTGCCTCACCACTTAAGTTTGCAGTCTGCTTTATTGTGGTGTTGCCAACACAAGTTGGCTTGCTGTCTCACTGTGCATATAATCATAGTTGTGACTAGTTGTTTGTTTTCTGGTCCTCTTGTTGTCCTTGAAAACTATTTAAATGACTACATGAAACCTCTATATCAACATCTTGTATCTTGCTGACTTCATTTTCTGTGAATGTTCTTTTTCTCTTGCTACGTATCTTGTATATAAGTGGCATTGTAGGTACACATAGCTGTGCAGGGTAAATTCTCCCAGGCACTCAGCAATAGGACAAGGGGGCACGGGCTCAAGCTCTGCCAGGGGAAATTTAAGTTGGAGATCAGAAAAAAAATTCTTTACAGAGAAAGTAATCAGGCATTGGAATGGGCTGCCCAGAGAGGTGGTGGATTCACCATCCCTGGAGGTTTTTAAACTGAGACTGGACGTGGCACTGAGTTCCATGATCTGGTAAATGGACTGGAGTTGGACCAAGGGTTGGACTTGATGCTCTCAGAGGTCTTTTCCAACCCAATCGATTCTATGATTCCATGTAGCCATGCAACTCTTCTCAGTTATGCCATGTTACCTCTGACGTGCTTGAGAGGCTTTAATCTGAGTTTAGACAATTGCACATTCTGTACACACTTGCAGAAATACTGCATTGTTTTGCATATCACACTAAGATTCAGTTATCACAATAGTATGTCTCACTTAAACTCACTTTTTTTAGTTAACTTTCTTGTATTGCAACCCAAATCGGCAGGGAGCAAGTGTGGTTTTAATCTTACTGTATTGTTACAAGCTAATATCCAGAGTGGCAAGAGTATCTTGGAATTAAAAGTGCAAGAAATTTAAATATCCCCTCCTAATTTCAAATTATTAAACATGTTACAGTTGGAGAAAGTGTCAAAAGAATGGATATAATTGGTATCTACAAAACTTTTTCATGCAAGATCTATCTCTTTTGCCATATGTGGCCAAGTTACTTTTAAGAATCCTTAGTTTCCTATTAGAAGAAGCTGATGCAAATACTGTGTGCATCATCTGTGGAAAGAATTCCAGCAAAGCCTTGTTACTCACAATGGTAGTAGAAATTGGATTTATCATACTGTTTTTCTCAGTTTGGAGTCTTGTAGATAATACCCACTGAACTGAACTCTTGTTGGTTTTTCTGACTTGATTCTTTCCACTTTTTGTCTCTTCAGGAGGTCTTTGGTTTTGTTTAACTTTTTCATTTTCCCTCTTTACAGCACTTTTGGGGGCCAGTTGCCAACTGGGGACTTCCTGTTGCTGCTTTTAATGATATGAAGAAATCACCAGAAATTGTTAGTGGCAGAATGACATTTGGTAAGACCTGAGACAAGCTTCTTCTTAGTGACTGAAGAACACAGTTTGTCTTTCAAGCAGTGGTATATTATTAGTTGTCTGCAAACTTGTGATCAAAGTAGATGGAGATATCAAATATCTTGTTATATAACTTCAGAGGCCACTTGAATTGAGGTACTGAGAAAATGCAGAGCTCTTTTTTTGGAGAGCTTTCAAGTCATTTGGGAGGGAAGAGGGAGGCAGGTCTTTAGCCTTAGCAGTTTTTATCACCAGACTGTCTCCTAAGGTATAATTCTTGTGGTGTCCTATACTATTGCACACACTTGTTCAAAATGCATCTTTTTACCCAGTTTTATTCTTTATATAAAGAGCAATGATGTTTTATGGTTGGGGTAAGATTTAAATATTTATCAACAGTGACCAAGTGAAGAAATGGCAATGCTTGGACAGCAGGGTGCAAGAAGCAGCTAAGGAGATCTTAACTCCCTGCAAAGCAGTTGCCTATGAGAGGCTGGTGTGATTACTTTTAAAAGAGATATTATTTTTAAGTGCACAAGCAGTAATTTTTCCACCTTTCTTTGGAACATGTATAGCTTTTGCCTAGATGGCTGCTTCAATTTTATGTTCAATAGCTTTAATTTATTAGCTTAACTTTGGCATTATGTCTCTTCTTTAACTAACTTAATAACTAACTTAATTCTGAGTAATTCTTCTTGCTTCAAGCAAAATACCTTTGGTTTAAGGAAATTTATAGCCTCATCATCATTAGGCTCTGCTTAGAGTAATTCAATCTTTTAGTCAGCTTCCTTGAGAAGGAAGAGTAGTTTAAATTGTCTCCAGTATAGTGAAACTGTTTTACCAGTAACATTTTGGTGACAGCTGCCTAGCTCAGCAAAGTAGAGACACTTGAGTTTTTGCAAGTATGTATAGTTTGGTATGTATACAGTCTTTTTTTTCATCTCCTAGGCTCTGTACTTTTAAAAAGGCTGTTTTCCTTGAGCAATTAATTCCCTCTTTTTTTCCCTTCAAGCCTGTCACAGCTTTGCAAAACTAGTGAATTCTTGGGTTGTAATTTAGTGTGCTTAAATGCAATTATGATAGAAAAATAGATTAAAATAATTTCTCATCTTTCTGGAAAGCAGATAACAAAGCTTCATGCTTCTGAATGTTCTTGTGATCCCAGGGATGGAAACTTGCTTCTCTTAAAGTTTATTTTAAAATGTTCCCAGCAAGATCTGTATTTAAGTAATTAGTATCTTTAAAAATACTCTGTCTTATACAGATATTCTGACACTTTCTAGGACAGGCCATATCTCATGGGGATTAACTCTTTATTTTCTGGCTGAGATAGTTCAGGTGATAAAAAGGCTTCAGGTTCATCACATGGTAGTGTATAAGCAAACTAAATTTTTCTAGGAAGCTGCAGCCCTATAGATTTTCTTGTATAGGAGAAATGAGCACTGTTGTGTGTTTTCTTGCACTGGATCTTTGAAGTCAACATACTTACAAGACTATTGGAAAACTGAAAAGCAGCAAGAAATGTTCTACTTGTCATTACGTTCCATTAGTAGGAAAATTATGCCTCAGTAAATGCAGGTATTTTATTTACAATCTATTAAAAATATCTATTGTCTTTTGCAGCACTGTGTTGTTACTCCTTGACTTTCATGAGATTTGCCTACAAAGTGCAGCCAAGGAATTGGCTTCTCTTTGCATGCCACTTCACTAATGAAGTTGCACAACTTATTCAAGGAGGACGACTGATCAAATACAGGCAAGTCACATTTTAAAATGGCAAAGTCATAAATTGATGAGTAATACTCTATTAGTGGTTTTTAACTGTGGTGCAAACCTCTGCATGATTTCTGAGCTTATTTTAACTTCACTACCTTTTGCAAACATATTAACAAGCTTGTTGCCAGTAGGCTGAACTTGTTGCCTTGCACCTCCCTTGAACCTTCTGAGATGTGCACACAGAAAAGGCAGGAAGCCCTTGTGGTCATGGGTGGGTGTAGACAGGGCTTTCAACAGCTGCTGGCTATTTTGGGGGTTGTTTTATGCATTATGTTGATGAGTCTGCATGTGCCCATCTTGGTAACTAATTCCTGAGGTGGAAACATCCATAAAACTGGTCTATGTCTGGAAGAGAAGTCAAGCAAGACCTCTCAGAGCTGACGGTTCTATACATGAGGTAAAGTCCACCAGGTGTGACTGGGGAACACACTGCAATCAGTCTCACACCCTCATTGTGTAGCAAGTAGTGTAGACACTGCCCCAGGCAATCTTAATGAGTCAGGATTATGGCTTTTCTCTCTTCTGCTCCAAGAAATTACCGTGGAGAAGTGAGAAGATGAATCTTCCTGAACTATAAATTAAAAAATGAGACTGAGCAAAACTGCAAGTGGACTTGCCTTTGTGTAAATCACTGTGACCAATGTAATTCATTCATTCTTCTACTAATTTTGTTCAGATTTTTTTTTAATAACCATTCAGTATTCACTCTTACAAAAGCTGTTCTTCTCTTGGCAGGCTGGAGAAAAAGAACTAAATATATAACTTGAAATAAGCCAGGGAATGTATTCATCCTGAATTACAACCAAGGAAGACTTGCCATCTACAGTTGCTGTGACAGTTACAGTGGGGATAAAACAGAATCATCTATTATGAATACAACCCCACCAAAAATCTTCTACTAATTTTTTTATCTTGCCTTTTAAAAAGTCCTATTCAGCAATGTAAACCATTACATTTAAAGTCTTGTTGCCTTACAGATCCTTAATAACTACCCTTTTAATAAATAGTTAAGTCACACAAATAACAAGCAATATTTGAAACCCAACTTTTTATCTGACAGTCTACAAAAGCAGCCCATGATAGTTTGGCAAAACTTGTTTTCAATCAACATGAACAGAGGTTGGTAAACAGAACTGTAGGTGGTATGTATTAACATATTCTTAAAAGCCATTTAACTTGAATGCATTCATTCCTATTCTGTCTCTCTTTTTTTAACTTAAGCACTGGCTTGCTCATCAACAAGAACAAATATGTAGATGGGCAGCCTGGAAGTGACCAGCCATCCCTCTTCCCTTACTGCATGCCTTGTCTCAATAAGAGACTTCATTAACATACATTTTTAAGTCGCACATTATTTAAAGAAGGCTTGGAAAAACGAGAGCATAGCACTGAATGAAGGAAGGCAACAAAGTTTGGTACTGTTCTTTAAGTTCTAAATGGATTTTATTTTTTTCCAACTGTTTGAGTTTTTCTAGATGTATGTAGTCCTTACACAGGCAAAAACTTAACTTGTTTGGAGCATAAGATCTGAAGGACACAAAGTGCTTTTCAGTAGTTCTTGACTTCATTGTGAGAGTGGTTTTCCTGCATGACCTGCCTGAAAGTTACATTGCTCTAAAGATAAAAATGACAAAGAATGTAAGAGTGTATGTTACAGATTTTTCTTCAGTGCAGTGGTTTTGAACAATAAACATGTTCCAAATGGCAATAAATCTCTTGAACACTTGGAAAAGTTTTGGGTTTTGTATTGTGATATCAGATCCTAAAGTGAGATTTTAGTATGGAGTGTCACTTTATTACTGTCCCAGCATGAAGCAAAACCAATAAATTATATGTACTGAGTTTAGGTGAGTGTCCCCTGGATCCTAATACCTAGCACTTCTTCCCCCTTGCTACTGTGTTCCAAATTGCATCATGGCAACATTTTTTAATGGGCATACAAGCAAATGGTTTATAGGGGCCTGTCTTCTGGGTGGGTAAAACAAGTACTGATGCTACTTGTTGCTTTACAGAAGTTACTGCAAAAAGCTGCCCCTTTAGTACTGCTGTCTTGTCACAAAAGTATCATCTGCTCTGGCTCACTCCCTCACTATCTATCTCCTTGGAATAGAAGTAACATTAGACGTCCGTGTGAGTAGTGAGATATAAGCAGTCAAGGATGACTGATTATCTTGGCACCTTACAGTTTGTAATATTATTTCTGGAGAGAAAATAAGTTACAGGTGAGTTTGAACTTCATAGGTATGAAATGTGGTGTGTTGGTTGCTCTTGGGTAAAGCTTGCATTATGTGATGTACTCTAGCCTCAGCTGGTGCTTTGATCACTCACTGTTCATTATCTCCTCATTGTCTTAACTTCCCTACCCAGGGAATACCAGTTAGAGGTTTATTTTCTTATTTTTCTGGTAGTTGCACCATGCTTTCTCATGTATTTCTTTCTACCTTTGTCCTTCCTTTCTTCCCTCTATCTATTCACTGTGACAAGGCTCCAAGTTCCTTTCATACTAGATGAGTGCAAGAATGAATTGCAAGTAGAAAGTGGGCTAAAACTTGCTTTGATCAGATTTTAAACCAGTGATGCTTCTTTCAGTCCATACAGATTTCTTAAACAAGGGGAAGGGGTGCAGCAAAACATTTTTCATGGCATGAGGAGTCTGGTCTGGGGTGGATTTCCACAGCCTGTTAATCTGCCTAGTGACAAAAACAGTTTATATGGGCAGAGTGGCTTAAGGCCTGTGTCCTTCAAAGCATTATTTATCAATCCATTTACATACCATTTTTTTGTTTAAATAATGGTGCTGGGAGCAAGGGGACACCTTAAGGAGGAGAAATGAGGAATTACTGCACTAAATAATGGTATGATTAATCTGCACCCTCCTCCTCTGCCACAAAACACTGAAACATATTGGCATATGGCCATTTTGGGATGGGGCTGCTTGGGCTAATCCAAAGAGGAACATTTTAAGGAAACAGTGGAGATTAATGGCTTCCTTTTTTTTTTCTTTCTTCCTCACCCCACTCAGTTAGCATTGGATGAAAGAATGGGGCTACACTAGTTGCACTGATTAGTAATAATCCAAAGTTAGAGCTTAGAATTTGCATTTGATTTATAAGATTGCAGGGCTTGTTTCTACATGCCAGTATCCTGGAATGCCTATTTGATTTTAATTTCACAGCTTGCTTTAATAAGAACAACTCTGTGCTGTAGGCTGTGTCCTGCCACTAGAAACCTGTGCTGCCCTGGTTCCCAGGCATTGTCCTGAGTTTACTGCTTCTGTTCACTGAAGTAAGACTGATGTGGCCTTTCCTCTCTTGCTGCAGTGGCTAACGCTGTAGCTACAGCTGCTGTCTTCTTTCATCTTTTCAGGCAGAAAAGAATTTCTCACCTTTATAGGCGAGTGCTGCTAGACTGCTGGTATGGAATGCAACACCCTTAGGAATTCAAGGGGGAGACAGTACCAGCTAAGGTGTTGATCTGTCTGTCTTTTCCCCCTTTTCTCCCCAGTCTGAGCTTGTGATTTCTTTACTCACTTTTTCAAGTGGGAAATAGACTGTAAATTACTACAGCATTAAAGTAGCTCCCAATCTCTTCTGCTGTTGCAAGGTTTAAATGACCTTGATCTGGAAGCTTCATGATTTATGGTTCAAATGTGGAAGTCATTTGGTAGCATGATAATTAACGGACAGAAAGGAATAACCATAATTGTGGTGTCAGAAGAGAAGAAAGAATTAAAAGACTTAAAAGAATTATTTAATGAGTGTAAAACCACCTAGTGATAGTGAGTTTTATCACAACTGTCTCAAGCTTTATAATAATTTCAGCTACTGCTGCTATGTATGGTATCTGTCGCATTGCCTAACCCTGACCATGATATTGGTCTCTTCTTTTTCTCCTTCCCCCTCCCTTCCCACCTTCTTTAACAGTAGGTTTCGAGTAACTATGGCAACAAGGCTGGGAATTTTCCTCTTGTTCTGTTCATCTGAAATCTGGGTCATGTCTTTCTTATTAAGTGAAACTATTGTATGGGGATAACTGGGCCAAACTCAGCCCTTGGTGCAAGAGAAAGCAGTTTCGGTTATGGCAGCACTTGCAAGTATTTACAAGACGGCTGTATTTGATCCACTGTGTTAGAAACATGTAAAGGTACCAAGCAAGCCACTTAAAAATTTGAAAGTATTTAATAATTTTGAAAGCATTGAACACATAAGTTACTCGGGGGAGATTCATGCTGTAACTTGCTTTAATTTGTGTTAATTTGTAGGCTGGTTGGAATAATTTCATATCATATTTGTTGTTCTAAGGTATGTATTAATGGAAGGGATGCCTTCTTGGCATGGTGTTGAGAAATGCAAATGATTCTTTGAAGAGAAAACATGGTGGTGTGCAATCTTCAAGGTGTCTCCTGACAGGACAAAATATTATTCTCTAGTCTGTTGCTGCAGTCTGCCTGGATCTGAGATCACAGCTTAAAGACAGAAAGTTCTCCAAGTTTTAACTTGTAGCAGTGCCAAGGGAGTAGTAAGATTGTCTCAAATGTTCCTGTCTTACCTGTTCAAATATACCATGTCTCCTTGCCCCTAGGATCACTTAAAATTCCACAACAATTACTGTATTTGTTCACGGGGAAGCCATGCAAAGCAATAGTTACAAGGTATGTTTGTATGCACTTGATGCTATGGGCCACCTGGAAGGAAAGCACAAAGCCAGCAGTGTGATCAGTAACCTCTATTACTTTGTGTTTCTTATACTGTAACTTGGTAAACATCAGCATCAGCTCTCAGATCGATTGTTAGTAACAGGAATGGATTCAAAGATCTGGCAAGGTATCCAGTAGTGTATCAGTTAACCAAGCATCTGTGCTGCCTGAACTGAATGTATGATGCCACACAGAGATGAGCTCACAAGGCTGTTTGGTACTTCCTTGCAAGTGTTGGCCATTATGAGCCAATAAAAGTTACTGCCTTTCCCTCCAAAGCTTTGCAGTAGCTCACAATGTTCCTGTGAATGACAAACACACCTAGCTACAAGTTCCCTACCAAGCACTTGGAAACAGCGAGACCTATGAGTGAGGTTACTTTGTGTCACCAATAAAGTGATGACTGGATCTGGAAAGGTTTGACTCACAGCAGAAACAATTTACCATGAAGCTGTATGGAGCCACCAAGTGGTCTGTGACTTGGGGTGGTGTGCAGAAAGTGTCAGACAAATTAGAAGAGATGGGTTTCCTGAACTGAGGCATAAGAAAGGGGATGTATTTTTCAGCTTTTGCTTCGTTGCTGCTTTTTTGGATCACCTCTTGTTTTTGTCACTGACAGTGGTGCAGGGTTGATGGAGGATGTTGATAATTGCATTTTCAGGAACACAGGATCTTTTCAAAGATATGAGGGGCATTGATTCCCCACTGGTAAGCTCCCTTCCTTTCAGTGGGCTCCAGAGCTGCTGCTTTATTTGATGTGACATGTTTGCACCAAGCAGCAGGATTAAGGTGGGGTCTTATCAACTGGAATAGGCAATTCCCTGAAGCAGCTCTACATTTTCTGTTTTCTACCATGTTCCCTGTTGGTCTCTGTAAGAGCTTTTGCTTAACATTCCTTGTAACCCCTGACTTTCACCTTTCAGCAATATTCATTCAGATATTGTGTTTCCAAAGGTGAAGAATGCAAAGGTGAGGAGGGATGCAGGACATTAGAGCCCTGACATGTGACCAGAGCAATGGTAGAACTGTTATTCTTACAGAATAAGGCTTACAGGTTTACAGCCGAGAGAGCTACAAGACTGAAGGGTACAGATGCTGCTCTACGAACATTTAAATTCCACCACCAACTGCACCAATTCAGCAAGTTGGCTGAATTGATGGATTTTTCAGGAAGTCAACATTACTTAGCAGATTTTCTGGCTAGCTTCAAATTTAGATGTGGATACATGCAAACTAGTACGGTCAAGAATCAATGAAACTTGTAAACAAACCACACCATACCTTACAAATAGAGAAACTGAGGCTTT
Source organism: Sakesphorus luctuosus (assembly GCA_013396695.1). NCBI lineage: Eukaryota > Metazoa > Chordata > Aves > Passeriformes > Thamnophilidae > Sakesphorus > Sakesphorus luctuosus. The sequence goes on from VWZD01011762.1 coordinate 161,229, forward strand.
GTAAATCCACAAATGAGAAATTAGCTCCAGATGTGGTAGGTTTGGATCTAAAGGCAAAATGATATTTGTACCAGTGATTTTGACTTGTTATCAAAAGAATTTGAGATTTTTGGAAAATAACAACTTTTTGATCCTACTGCCTTATCAGCCAAAGTTCATCAGCACAGAAACACTGAACAACATAAGCTTTCTGAGTTCCCTGTTTTTCATGGCAAGGTAATGACCATCTCATGGTATTTGAACATAGTACAGAGAATTAAGAATTTCTGTTGAGCAGAGGAACTAGGAAAAAATAAATTAGGGGTGACTATGCCAACCTTCTACTCAAGAAAATAGCAGGGAAGCAAAAAACACCATTTGCCTCATTCAGGAGTGGGTGTCAAGTGGGCAGCACAGCCCAGGCAGCAAGAGGTGGGAAGAAGGGGCAGTGGTAGGATGCAAGCTGGACCAGCCTCTCACTAACCCAGATGTGCACTGCTCTTCTCTGCTTTATAGCATTGAGTCTGTGCACTTGTTCAAACAGAAACAAAAATACAGCTTGGGCTTGGTCTCCACCAGATGCTTACATGTTTATATTCCCTATACAAGCAGAAAGCCAACAGTAGTGCAAGGCAAAGCCAAACACTCCTGCCTAAAGTCATGCAGACCAGAAGGGTAATCCCAGAAATAAATTGTCTCTATCTATCCATACTTATAAATTTGGAGAGGTGGAGGGGGGAAAACCCCAAAGAACATTTTTTTCCTTGTTTTTATACTTTGCTCTCAGATTTGCTTTGGAATTAAGACACTTTTGTAACAAATATTGTTACAATTCTAGGAGCTACTACTAATGGGCATTTTGGACTTTATCTTTCCCCTGCTTAAAGTAACAGTTCTATCTTGCTCACTACATATATATATATATATGTATTTGTAAAAGTAAATAAAAATTATATCCTATAAAGGCTGGTCCTGCCTATATTTAAATTAAAAGAGGTATGATGTGAGGTTCATTACCCTAATTCATCAGACTGAAACTTATGTATCTGGTCTGACCTAGTCACCCATGCTTCCTCTGTAGCCACGAGAGAGCAGAAGGCAATCTCTCCTTTACTAAAATAACTGCTTTAGATGAGAACTGCTCCCTGAAAGTGCCACTTTCTCTCTCTGGACTGTAGCAATTGCAAAAAAATTTCTAAATCTTGGCCTTCATTTTTTGGCAGCATCTAATTAAATTAGTAAAAGAATTTAATTACAAAGCCTTGAAGAGGGCAGCTGTGATTTTGAAAATCCCAACAAATGCTTGATGGAGGTAGAAAAGGTGATATGCCCCTGTTACGAAGCTCTTGAACCAATCACCTGTTGAGATCTACATTTGGAAGCTATCAGTACGTCCTGGAGGTATACTGGAAACTGAAAGCAGGTAATAGTCTTTCAGGATAATACCTTGCTGCTCCTTGTCTCCCCTTCAAATGCCCCAGCCATGAAAAGGCCATGTACTGCCACTCTGAAGATCAGACATAGCATCTCAAGTGGGTCAATTGAGCAATCAGTGGAGTCAGGGCTTTGTGGGAAGGTTATGGAGGTACAGAAGGGCTTGCACACCTTTGGCTTTAGTGGGGATCCCAAAGATTTCCGCTGTGGATTGTATGTTACTTGGGAAGAGGTGGGAAAGTGCTGTGCTCTGACAGGTTTGTTGTCATGCCACCATTTCCAGTGGAAGCATGAGCCCACAACATTTCTATGGAACAGAGGAACTAGTAAAAGTAAACTGCTGTGCATCATTTTTGCCATCCTTCTGCAAATGCAAATAGCAGTGAAGAAAAAAAACTCTTAGCATCATGCAGCCATGAGCAGGATGCAATGTCTGCTGGGTACTGTACTGACAAGGTCTCATTGACCATCTCCAGAGGCACCTGAAGCATCAGGAACCTCTCTCTCCTTTTCCAATTCAGTTCAAAACTGACAAAGCTACTTTCTGCTCCCACCAGCTGAGGTCTGCTCCCTGCCTCACAGGTCCAAATGCCCGGTGCTTCCAGCTATTCTGCTTCTGCAGGAGTAGATGGGCCACAGGGGAAAAAGCTTCCTGGCGTTTGAGCTGTATAGATGTAACCTCCCAGGCCCTGTTGTGTCAAATTCTTCAAAGCTTCACTTCCCTTCCTCACAAGCAGAAGTCAGGGCAAAGATGAGTCTGACCTAGTACATCCACCAATCTGCAGAAAACAGTGTCCTCAGAAAGAGAGGAGCTGTGGGAGGGCAGCTACTGCCTTGGCTTCCTCCAGGACACACAGGCATGTTTTCCTCTCACCTATCAGGTCCTCTGGTGAAGGGAGGCCCTGAAGAGACAGGAGTGTTCTTCCAGGGGCAGAGGTTAACAGACCACACAGTGACACACTGAAAATTTCTGGAGAAAGATGTTTATACCTAATCCCATTTCTCTCTGCCCCACTCATTCCTAGCTGCAAAAGCATTTGCTGTGGTGTGCAGGCCACCCATAGTTCAAGGAGGGGTGAGGCTGTTTGCCTCCACAACCTCTTTGGGCAATCTGTTCCAGTGTGCACTCACTCACACAATAAAGTTCTTCCTCATATTCAGCTGGAACTTTCACACATTAGGTTCAGCCCATTGTTTCACGTCCTAGTGGTTGGCACCCCCAAGAAGGACCTGACTCCATCCTCTTGACACCTCTCCTTTAGGTATTTATACACATTGATACAATGCATAATATATAATAAATCAATGTTAGTATTAATTATGATAAATGTTCTAGTACTAATATACGGCTCATTTATGCTACATAATCTTACATTTCTATTGTATGTTGCTTTATTATATATTACGGTATTAACTTTTATTATATAGTCACTTCTTATGAATATCATGTACACATCGATAAGGTGTATAAATATGTAAAGGACGGGTGCCAAGAAGGTGAGGCCAAGGCTCTGCTCTACCTCTGCGAGGCAATGGACAGATCCCGCTGCACAGGAGTTTCACCTGAACACGCGGTGCCCTCACACGGTCCTGCCGGGGCCCTGCCCACCCGCGGGGCTGTGCTTTGTGCTCTGTGCTCTGTATCTGCCTCGGGGCCTTATTCAGCCCCCGCCTCGCACCACGGGGCCCATGCAAATCACGCAGCGGTGCGCAGCGATTCCGAGGGCAGAGACGCCGCCGGGACAGGCTGAAAAATCCCCTCTTCCTCC
>VWZD01011762.1:164449-186489 GCA_013396695.1 Sakesphorus luctuosus
TGCAGCGAGTGCGGCGCGGCCCCCGCCCCGGCCCGGCCCTGCCGTATCCCGCAGGAGGGTTTCCCGAGAGCGGCTGCCGCGATGCCCCGGCTCGGCGCCGTTGCCCCAGCGCGCAGGCGCGGCCCCCGCAGAGCGCGCGTCACTTCCCGGCGGTGCCGGCGGCGCGCGCTCCCGGCCGTCCCGCTCCCGGCCCGGCGCTGCCGAGGCACGGCGGCGCAATGGAGAAGCTGCGGAGGGTGCTGGCCGGGCAGGACGACGAGGAGCAGGGACTGACGGCGCAGGTACCGCCCGCACAGGGCCCATTCTCCCTCCCGCTCCGCGGTGCGAGGGGCCGAACGGCGCTGGAGCCTCTCTGCCCCGGGCCCGCACCGTGTCCGCGGCTCGGCCACCGCCGCGTTCCCCGCGCTCCCTGCCCCGCTCCCCGGCCTGCGCACACACTCACACACACAGAGACACACACACACACACACACAGAGAGGCGCACACAGAGGCGCACACACAGGCACACCCCTCTCCCCGGTGACCGCCCGCCCGTGTCTGTGAGCGGGAGAGAAGGCAGGCAAAGGAGACACCGAAGTTTGCTGCGTTCGCCGAAGGACCAAGGGCTGTGGGCACCAGACCCTGCCCCGAGTATGAGTTTTGGCGAATTGCTGTTGGCGTGAAGCTTTGGACTGTGTTGGAGGCTTGGGGTCCTTTGGTTTCGTTTGTCACGTCCGGCCTTGGGATAGCAGGATTTCCTTGTGTCGTGAGTCCTCTTCCTCCTGCCTGGCCTTGGTACTTGGTCAGTCAGACAAGAGGTTTTCGTTCCAAAAAAAGTTTGCTTGTGCTTTTTTCGTTCCAAAAAAAGTTTGCAGGGCGACCCTGCTTAAGCAGGGAGTTTGGACCAGATCACCCACCATGGCCCCTTCTAACCTGACCGGTTCTGTGATTCTGTGTAAATTGCTTCTCCATTTCTTTGTGCCTTCAAATTTGCAAAAGCAAAAAAGGATTTTCTTTAGACAAAGATCGTTTTATGTATATTGTGCTGAAGTTACTTTTTGCCCTATACTCCTCAACTACAACCTAATTTTTGTATTTCTTTCCCACTATCTTCCTCATCTCTTTGTTTCAGATTTACTGGGTTAGAACACCATACATTCCTGAGAATTAATCTCTAGGTTGAAGCAAAGCCAAGCATATTTACAAAGAACCATTTATTCCATCAGCTCCTGCTTAATCAGTGTGACTGCAGGTCAAAGTGCTCCACATCAAGGAGTATCTTGATACTGTTTGCTCCAGGGTGCTGGAGCGTGGTGGAGGAAGCTGGAATGTGGAGCAGCTTTGTGTGAGCTGCAGCTGACAAACCTCGGTGAACCAGCACAGCCTGAGCACAGCTGGCATAATATTAGTACCAGCAGCTTGGTGCTCACATGCTTCACTTGGTTTTGCACTGAGTTGCTGCTCGTCTTTGAAGTTTATGAATCTATGATGTTTATGGCCTCTTTGCCACAGTAAAGCAGCTAAATTTTGTCCACACCTAATTCTGGAAGCAGTGTGGCATCTGTGCTTTCACACTAGAACTGGCTGCCAGCATTTGGGAGGGATTCTTCACCTTCTGATCTTGTTTCAAGATTATCAAAGAAATACTTACATTTCCGTTAATCTCAGTTCAGCTCCAAGAGCATTAATGAATCTGCCATCACTACATGCATTTCACATGAGGCACATGACAGTGACATGGAGTTTTCCTTTACTTGATGCTGTGATGTTTGTTTTAAAGCAGCAGACAATAGATCAAAAGTCTTATAATATTTTTATATTTGAGGTCTATATCCTGAGAAGGAGAGAACTGAGCTAATAATATGTTATTGGTTAAATGTCAGTAATTAAACTATATATGATTTCACTGTTGCATGTAATGATATTGTTACAGACAGAGAAGACTTTAAATAAGAAAAATGTGCCTATATTTAAAGTGTATCCAGGACATGGTAGAAGAAAACATATAAATGTGTTTTTGATTCTGTGCAAAGGAGCTTCCTGCTGAGATGAACCAGAAAGATCTTGAAATAAATACCTACTGGAGAAAAAAAAATCAAGTCTTTAGGTCAGGCAATTTCTCAGCTGTTGGTTTCTCTCATTGTAGCACTGTGTATGTAGAACACTGGAAATCAAACCTCTTTTTAGTGAGGAAATTCATACGTGACATTCACTAAAGCTCTAGGTGAATGGTGCTGACTATTTTTAAAATGTATTAGAGTAAAAAAGGATATGTGTCCATGCAGAGAAGGACATTTTTTAAGAGCTAAGATTGTGAAAGGAGGTATAAGGTTATGCATTTTGTGTGTAAAATCCTCAACTGTTGTAATGGTCTTTCTGGAATAGAATCGTGTTTGGTTAAAAACAATGGCCCTCTCTTTGAACTAGCTGATAGTTGTGTGATAGCCATCATAGGCTTCATGTCTATAGATACCTCTGTATTCTCCTTGTTTTTTGCAGAACCATTATCTTGAAGTCAGAGTAATCCTACTAAGTAGAAGGAAAATATATAATGAAACAACTGTGTTACGATTCAGTGAAGCCTTTCTGTACTTTCTAAAGTCTTCAGATGACCAACTGTTGTTTCTTGCTGCAATTAGATCCATTACTCTATATTATAAAAAAATGAACTAAGGGAATTCATTAACAAAAAGCTCAATAATAAATTGTAACTATGCCAGTGTAGCCAGTGTTGTTAGGGCACCATTATGCTTTTTAGTTTTATCAACACCAAAACCAAAATAAAATCAGTCCATGTGACATGTTGGCTATAGTTCCATGTCAGCTGACAATTGACAGCTGCTTAAAGCATTCAACAAGATTTCAGTGAGGAGGAATAGATCAGATATTTACATTTCTTATATTTTAATTTCTAGTGATGATACAAATACATACAAGGAAGCCCGTTAGGGAAAGATGGAGATATCTCTGAAAATATTTTTACAATATTGCTTAGAAATTCAGTTTTGCAAATTTACTCACTATTTGTTTGAATTTTCTCCATTACTTGCATATTCTTAAATTTACCATCAAGAAAAGATTGTTAACTTGTAGAATCTTTCTTAAAACTTGTAAAATAAAGTATCTCTGTTTTTCTCTTTGCCCACATGGCAAACTTTTGTAAGGTCATTAATATATGGGAGGAGCTTAGGCGGATGTTCAGAACAATAAAAAATATTTTTTATCAAAGGCAGCCTTGCAGATTGTGATTTTGTTGTGTGCCCTTTGCAAACTGGCCAGCAGAGATGCTGTTCCCTGTCACTTGCAACTTGTGTATCGGACCATTGCAAGACTGTTCCTTATGATTCAGGAAGTCTCTCCTAGGGATTTCAGTTTCCATTTAGGGTTTCCTCTTGATTTCTGGGTGTCTTGATCATTTTTTGATATATTATTAGCTTGAAATAACCTGTGAGCAAAAATCTTTGCTTCTTGCCCAGGAGTGTGGCATTAAAGTTCAGCTACAGAGGACTAAAGATTTCCATTTGTTGATTTCGGTTTCATTTTTCCTGCTTAGAAATAAACTGATAAGCAGTACAGCAAGAGGGGTAGGTGTTACAGGAACTCCCTTGCCACCACTACTGTGCATTCTCCATATAAATTTTTCCCCAGATGTGGTACTTGCCTGGCAGTTTTTTCAGTCTTTTACTTAAAAGCTTCTGCTAATGCAAATATAATAGATTGCAATACCAGCTCTTTTTATCTGAAATCTGGGATTAGGTGGACAATTTATATCAGACACACAAAAAAAATCCTAATCACTCTTACATTGTTTCCTGCTTTTGTTGCACGGGCCGTTTAGACTTACTTATTCCAGGGTTCTGGTTCATTGTCTCTGAGAAACGAAGCTGTTACTTCAAGGCATCTCATGGTCCCTTGCATAGAAATTACTGCTCCTGCAGCACATGTGGCAGAATAGACTGTGGCACTGTGACAGATCCTCAGCTTTTACAGATTGTTGCCTGGCATTTTAGCACAATCTGATGCCAAGCTGTGGTTTACGTAGTTGAATTATGTATCTGTTACTCAACTTTTGTAGCAAGGTGCTTCACTATAGGGATGAAACATGCATTTTGGAAAGGTAACGAGTTCCATTGCTTCCATGAAACCTAAAAAGTATTAATCATAGAATATCCTGAGTTGGAAGGGACACCCATAAGGATCATAGAGTCCAATTCCTAATCCTGCACAGGACCATCCCTGGGAGTCTCACTGTGTGTCTCAGGGCATTGTCCACACGCGTCTTGAATTCTGTCAGGCTTGGGGCCATGATGATTGGCTCCCCTGGGGAGCCTGTTCAGTGCCCAGCTACCCTCTGGGTGAAGAACCTATTCCTAATATACTGCCTAAGCCTCCTCTGACACAGCTTTATGCCATTCTCTCAGGTCCTGTCACTGGTTACCAGAGAGAAGAAACAAGTGCCTGCCCCTCCTGTTCCCCCCATGAGGCAGCTGTAGACTGCAATGAGGTCTCCCCTCAGTCTCCTCTTCTAGAAGAGATACCCTAAGAAAATGCATTACCAAATCTCCAGTTTCAGGATTTCAAACACTGCATAAACTAGATTCAGCTTTGTAACATAAATGGTGACAGCTTCAAGAATGGTTGGAATATCAGCCTTCATATTACTGCAAATTCATTTGTTATTACAGAGAATGCTGTGTTGTGGTGCTCTGGCAGCTCTCGTGCCACAGCTTATCTTCCTGTAGTTCACGTGCATGTGTGGTCAATCTCAGGTTTTAGAAATTAAATCCATGAAATGTATCAAACTAGTTTTAAAATAATATTTTAAATCTTGTGATATTTTGTGCTCCAAGCCCTTGTGTGGTTATGTCTTGTGTTTGTATTTTTTTTTACCTCTTAACTGTTAGGGATTTAAATGAAGATAAAGTTGTTTTCAGATTTATATGAAGAATTAAATCTCCTGGTAGTCATTTTAGGAGCATCGTAGATGTTAAGATTAGAAGTAAAATAGCGGTAAGTGGCAGCAATGTGCCTGATACATCTGAATAAATGATTTGTATTCATCTTTTCCATATTCTCTAGGCAATCTAAAATGTGTGTATTGGGTTAATTCATAGTATTAGCCCATCCACACTTGAGTTCTGAACAGGAATGGAAAGGATCTTTACTTTTTGTGTGTTTGTGCTTGTGATTAGTTGCATGAATAGATGTAACTAAAAACATGATTGAAATGGATATCTTCAGCCATGTCCTACCAGCTCTTCCAACACTTTGTACATGTATAGGCATTCAGGACTATGACTATCGAATATGATTTCAATACTAAACCATCTTTCAGTTACTGTTTTTGTCTGTTTCTTTAATGCGTGCATAAGGATAAATTGTGGACCTGACAAGGTAAGCTGTGTATTCTGACCTTTTGGAAGTTCCATTTTAAGTGCTGAATACAGAGAAGAGGAAAGAAAACTCAGAACAGTAGGGTATCCCACCTCTGTGTCTGCTGAGAAAGTAAGGCAGACTTTTAAAAGAATTTTTAGTACTCTACTCTCCCTTCTTAAATAAATATTCAAGCTATTTAATTTTATCAGATAAGGTGGTTAATTTTTTTATAAAGTTGATAAAGAAAATAGTCCAAGCTATCCCTTGTTGACTTACCTTGAGATGATGATTCATCCCAGCACACATATGTGTGCTTGCATGTGGCACTTTTTTATTAAACTAGATATGGATTCTTCATTTGTAGAGATGTGAAATTGTTCTAAGCAGTAACCAAATTTCCTTGGTTCACTTACCACTGCCGGAAAGAGAAATTTCTCAAGAGAGTAGGAGAAACATACTCATTGGCTGGGGAAGGCCTAACTAGTATATTTGGTTAATAAGACTTGATTAAAATATCTGTAGACTAGACAACAAGAGGGCGAGTTTGCTCATGTCATCTGAACAAATAGGAAAGTTGGCTTTTTGTAGTCATCTCATATAGGCTGAAACAACACTTAATAGACCAGTTTAAAACAGAAAGTATATTTAATTGTAGTGACTTGGTGTAAGCTGAAATACATTGTTCTTACTGAATGGGTGGAGAAGATGACCTGAGCATATCTACCAAGTCACTTCTGCTGAAAGCAGCTGTTCTGCCAGATATGTGGCCCTGCCTCTATCCTTTCATCAGCCCCATCCCTTTTCTGACAGCTTGCAGAGCTGATTTGGCTCGTTAGTTTAGTACAGGACTAAGTCATCAGAATAGAAGGAACACAAGTTCTCTTCCCCCGTTGTGACTTGTATCAGCTGGCTCAGCTCATTGGGGGGTCTTACAGGTTCTAGAGTCCCTCTGGAGAAGCAGGAAGTAAAATAATCCTTTTCAGCAAGTTAGCTGTCTGATGAGACAAGCTGTGTTAATCTGACTACACCTTCACCCTGTAAGGAGCAGTAATTGAAGTGGAGTCATAATGCTTGCAGTGGATACGGATAATAGTATGTACAAGGGAGCCTCTCTAGTAACAGAAAAAAGCAGTAATGTTTATAGGAACCTACAGTGCTGCACAAATAGATATATTCCTCTGCAAATTGCTAGAAGGTTCATCCATTCTTTTGTTTTGGTACAATTGTGATAACTTTCACTTTTGTGATAAAAAGAAAGTCTGTTGAAAAGTGGAGTATTAGCACTTGAATGTGAGGATAAGCCTTCATGGTTTGTGTCTTTTTGTTTGTTTGTTTTGGAAATATGTTTCCAGATTTCTAATAAATTTTGTAATATGGAAGAATTAATATGCAAGTGACTGTTAAGCAAGGTAAAATGATTGTTTCTGGCTAAAAAATTATTTTGTTTGAAGTTAAGTACTTCAGTGGTAAAGAATAAAATGTCCTTTAGATTGTTCAAAACTGGATTTGTAATACCTTTTTTCCCTCTCTTCCTGTTAAGGTCCTTGATGCCTCAACACTCAGCTTTGGTACTCGAGTCAGATGGTTTGCCATATGCTTTGTTGCTGGCATTGTGTGCTCTTTTCTTGTAAGTAAAGTGTGGTTTTTTCCCTGTCTTTTATTACTGTTCTACAGTAGAACCTCATTCATAGATGTAAGGTTTTTCCCCCCCCACATATTTAACCAGTATAATCACAAATTTTAGTACACACTACATTTGTGCTTTAACATCTGTTTCTGGGCAGGTTCGCATCACTGGGTTTGCTGCTGCTTTTTTAGTATTTAATCCTTGTGTCTTTTCTGTAGCACATGGTGTAAATTTATGAAACAATGGATGAAAGGCTTTAGGATGTTGGTTTTTTGAAGTTTCCTTGTGTTATCTTGAGCTTGATAAGAGTCAAAACTCTCAATAGTGTGTTTGTGGACTTCACATCTTGTAGAATTTAGCTTCCTGGCTGGCAACTTCACCTTTTTCTCATTCAGATTGCAGACCTTTTGGTATATTTACTATGCTCTTGGCTGATGAAAGTTGCATGTGGTGTTTTTTCTTTTATCAAGTCTTTGGAAAATGTAGGCTTTCATTGTAGAATACAGTTACACTCTTGCAGCTCTCCATGGCTGCTTGTTCTGTGCAAAGTGACACCACAGATTTGCACTGAAACTGCAATTACCTAGAATATCGTTGCTTTTGTTCATTTTTTTTTCAGGACAGTGTCCACATCACAGCTTGTTTTGCTTCTAGTTTAGGCTCCATTTAGGCTCTGACAGGCTGCCAAATTTGGGGCTGTTCAGCCTGGAGAAGAGAAGGTTGCATGGAGACCTCATAGCAGCCTTCCAGCATCTGAAAGCACCTACAAGGAAGCCAAGGAGGGACTCTTCATCAGGAACTGTAGTGACACAACAAGGAGTGATGGGTGGTACAACTTGGAAGTGGGGATATTTAGGTTAGATATATGGAGAAATTCTTTACTGTGAGATGCTGGAACAGGTGGCCCAGAGAAATGTTCAAGGCCAGGTTGGATGGGATATTTAGCAGCTTGGTCTAGTGGGAAGTGTCCCCGCCTATGGTAGGGGGATGGGAACTGGATGATCTTTAAGGTCCATTCTAACCCAAACCATTCTATGATTCCATTTCTCTTTGATAATGGTAAGTAACTGTGATCAGCAGAAAGATTTGGATTTTTTTTTTAGTGGAAATAAGAGATGTCTGGAAGGAAGAGTTCTAAAATATTTTTATTCAGCCTCAGTGTGTATTGGACTGCAAGTCCAGATGGTTGATTGGAGGATAAAGGAGATGTCACGTGAATAGTAGTGTGGGTTTATGATATTTTATCCTTTGTGTGCGGAGGTGCAGAATGTACAGTGGGGCACTGTAACAAAACTGAAAGTGTTGTTAATAAAATATAAACAGTACAAATAAACGTGTTAAACACTATAAACAAACATTGCCTAGTTGTAAGGATATTGTGAAATGCAGTACACCAATACATTGTTTTGCCAGTAGGTGGCAATACAATTATGCTGAGTAGTGACTGCTGCAACTCTGAGAGTAATGTACTCTGCTGTTGTATGTCACAATGGTGTTCTTCATAGTCTGAAAATACATTGATAGCCTATAAAATCTAAATAGATTGAACTAACTAATTGCAAACCTTAAAATAACCTATCTTTTATAGGGAACAGCATTGCTATGGCTCCCAAAGGGAATCAAGCTTTTTGCAGTATTCTACACGCTGGGAAATATTGCTGCATTAGCCAGGTATGATTTTAGTTATTGATATTAAAAGACTATCCTCCTTTTCATCTACATTTCCATTTGCTTTTACTCTAGTATGGTGTCTGGTTTTGTTGTATGTAAACAACATTGTTTTCATATTGAAATGATAATAGCGTAAAAAACTTGTTTTACAGTTTTATCACTGTCATAATTATTGAATATCAGTTATCTTACATGCTTGTTTTGTGGACACATCACAACTGCTATCTGAAGTAAGAGTAACAGATTGCTGGTTGAACGTTCTGTACTTTTTACAGCCAAGTCCTTCCAGGTACGGAAGTACCTCAGTTTCAGGGGCAAGCTGCTGGTCTGCCCACTATAAAGATGCTTTGTACCTGGAAGGAGCTTCTTGCTTTTAACAGAGACCCCATCCTCTTTCTCTCTCAAGAGAAAAAGAGTTCAGGAAATCCTTGTTTTGACTGTAAGGCCAAAGGCAGAACCTAAAAATGGTTCACAGTGTATTTTTAAACACTATGTTTGATTCTTTGAAGTACTCCAAATAACAGTCTTAAAAGATTTGCTGAAGGGACCTGTTAGGATCAAAGCCTTTTCTTTCACAGTGTGAAAAACATGTAAGAAACAACTTAATGTCCATAAAGTATTTTCAGTTTCTCTTTGTCCTTTTTCTCTTACTATCTTAGTGTAGTAGATGCATGGTCATGGGACTCAAACCCCATGGAGTATGGTCTTGATTTTCATGGGCTCTGTTACTTTAGTCAAGTGACCTAACTCTTGAATCAAAACAGTGTTAATGTGACACTAACATTTGAGAAATGTGAAGGTGTACTGCTTTTCCTCAACAAATTTGTTAGGAGACAAAAATGTCTACATTGAAATTGAGTCTCATTTGTAGAACTATTGCATCTCATACTAAAAAAAGACAAAATAATACTGGAGGTAGGCAAAGCTAAATGTTTCCCTTTCTCTCCCTTACCTTACTCTTTATTCTTTGTTTTTCATTTGGGGAGAGGGGGTTCTTTGTTTTTTTTTTAACTAGTACTTTGGGTTTGTTTTCACTGCTTCAAATTAAATTAGCATTTTAGAAACTTAGTACTAACCGACTTTAATTAAGAGTAAAGTTTTTACAGACTGTTATTCCTTTTAAGAGAATGCTGAAAAACTTTAGTCTGGAATCCAACTAAAATTAGAAGAAAAAAGAGGCCCCCTATTCCTTCAGTAGTCCTTTTAGATATAAACAACAGGCACCTGTGTTCTAAGAACAGTAGAAAATGACAATAAAGTCACAAAATGACAAGCAGATTTAAACATTTTCAGGCTTGTTTGCAAGTTTGCCTTTCAAACAAAATGCAGTTACTGGTCCTACTAGCTTGTTTAGTCCTCTCTGGCCTGTTTTTACTCTAATTTTCTAGTCATGGACATGAAAACAATGATACTTATTCTCAGTCATGATGACTGTATCTCCTACAGAATGTGTTGAACCTAAGAAAACTATCCTGTGTAAGTGGAGGACCTCTAGAATTGTTTTCCAGCCTTTCTTTCTGCTCCCTATGGTGTCTTCATCTCTGGAGAAGCTCTTGTGATGTCTGTTTTCAGTGCATTTTGCTTTATCTACCTTTTCTGCCTACTTTTTGTGGCCTAAACTTTACTCTTTTTTACCACCATATTTTCAACATCCCTATCCTTCCGCTAGCTAATTAATTTTTCTTCTAGTTCCTCAGATTCCCTTTTTTTGTCTTAATGTAATTTTATGGCTCAGCAGACAAGATGAAAAAATACTGAGAAAAAGTTAGTTAGGATTGCAGTTAATTTAAAACATTTTTTCCAATTGAACATCTGGATGTGGAAGATTGAGTTCTATTTATACTGTTTGGGATGTGGATTCCCATATTTCCTCTGTCTTAGAAAGCTTGTAACTGGTCTCAGGAGGGAGCTCTATCAAACTCTTTCCTGCTACAGATTGTCTAATTTCATGTAAGTAACTATTAACTAGAAAAGGTGTTAAATTAGGTTTTCTGCTATGTAGTAAAACATTCAGACCACCACAAGATTACAGGCATTCTATTCTAACTCTCACTAAATTGTTGTGTTTTCAACAAAGCAAAATTACTTCGATGATAGGGAAGAAAGAGACTCATCTCAGAATATTTGAAGTGAGAGAATTATTCCTGTGGTTGTGAATTCTTAGTTCAGATGGCATTTCTTTCCATGAACAGGTACAGCACAGTGTTGCTGATGGTTTTTGTTCTCCCTTCAATTTAACTACAGAGTAGACAAAAGCAGGAGGATTAGTACAAACTACTGAACTTTTTCCTTCCTTTTTGCTTGCTGAGTCTGACCAAAAAGTTAGAGCTACCCTGTAATCCTGATTGTAGCTACCTGCATGCTGCCTGGCTAAAAAAGTTTAATGTTACACAGAAATTTTCTGCAGAAGTTTGGTCTTTATAATCTTTACATTATTTTGGCAAGTCAGTTCTGAAAACAGCTTCAACATGAAATTCACTGGACTTCAACTTGATAACCCTCCGCTATACTTAGAGCATTATGGTTTTTGTTTTGTAAAAAGCCTTCAGTTGTTGTTCCTCTAACCACTCTATTTGTTCCCATTGTCTTTCCCCGTATCTTGGGTATGATCTTCATTTTCTTCTGTTGAGTTTTCTCATCTTATTTTCTTTCCTGTATTATGGTTCTTGCTATCTTAAAATAACAGTCAAAACATCTTTGACTACCCACACATGTCTAAATTAATGTAGGGCTACTTATAGTCATTGTTGATCTTCTCCCATTTTGTCTCTGACATGATTTAAATTTAACTGTAACTGCACTGCTTTCTTAAATGTCTTTATTTATAAATGGCATTCAACATCATCAAACAGATTATTATTAGAAATGTGTTTTTTCTTAGATGATAAAAGAGTTCATGAAAACTGATTTGGTTCTGCTCTCTTTTTGTTATTCCTTAAGTATATCCTTGTCACACCCCCTGTCCCCTCTGACCTTGGCAATCTAATATTCTTGTTCTTGTATTTGCCTATTACTTCTTTTACTATGTTAATGTTTTGGAAAGAATTTTGTGACCAAGGGTGAGTCAAACTGCTTCCAGGGCTAAATTCATGGAGTATTTCATCTTCTGTTCCAGTGAATCTCTGTTGCTAAACACTGAAATACCCTTTTTTAAGCCTTTATAGTTATCTAACTGTTGGAAAACTGGTTAATTACCTACTGCCTTTAGCCAAGAGTTATTTAAAAGTGATTTACCATTTATTTTTTTTTCTTTCCTATTAGTACATGTTTCCTGATGGGGCCACTGAAGCAATTGAAAGCAATGTTTGATCCAAAACGATTAATAGCTACAATTGTGATGTTGGTAAATATAATATCTTTGCATCCTTTTACTAAAAAGTTTTCCTTTAGCCCCAGAGCTAAATTTGATGCTTTTCTAAAGGGAGGTTATTTCTCAGTCCACCTCTTTGTTGGCTGCAGCTCTGTCTGTAACGGTTGGTGGTTCAGCACTTCCAAGGCAATGGAGAAAATTAATTTATTTCCCCCAAAGTCTGGGAAGTCACATGTTCAGCTTTGTGATTCTCCATTGTGACACCCGGGCTCCTTTAGTTCCATGACCATCATTTCTTCTTCCAGGAGGAGGGAAAAAAACCCTTCCCAAATATCAGAATTCCTATCCTAAAGCTCTACATTAGGTACTTAAAAACAACTTGTTGCCCTTGCTGCTCCTCTGTTTTGTGCTTCTCTCTTTTTCCTCCTGATTTGTTTCAACTTTTTATTTTTTAAATGTAGTTTGCTGTCCTCTTCTCCCTATAAGTTTTTTTTCTAGTTGATTAAAGCTGATGTGGGTATGAAATTCTTTCTGGGTGGCTGTCTTACGGGTTGTATGTTTTTCCTCCCATACACCCACATTACAAAAAAACATTATAATCTTACTTAGGAAGCTCATGTTTGTCCATATCTTTTGGGAAAGTCACTTAATCCTTAGCTTGGACTCCAAGCTTTGTTCAAGAGGTTTGTTTGGTTTGGTTTGGGTTTTTTGGCTTGGGATTTTTTGTTTATTTTGTTTTGCCATCTTTTACAACCAAGTTACAAGTCCTAGGGAAGTTATGTTTTGCAGGCTTCCAGTAGAAATGTCCAAGAATATCTCCACTTCTCTAGAGTCTGTGTTTGCTGAGCATGAATTCTCCAGCTTATAGCTGTGAGCTTTTCCTGGTGAAACTGAGACCCTAAGCCAGACACTTAAAACAGCAGGCACAAAATTCATTTTGCTTTGATAATCCTGTCACCCACCATGTCAGACATTGACATAGAAAATAACTTGCTTTGAAGACTGTAGAAACAATACACATCAGGGAAATGGAAAGAGAAAAGAGAATAGAACAAACATCACAGACTTACCTACCTGTGCAGAGGAGCTAACAACCAGGCTGGGAAAAGACAGAATGAAAGGTTTCATGTAATAGTGAATGTGAACATTGGGTAAGAGCTTAAGACAATTAGGATAGAAAATTTCAGTAAAACGGAGAGGAACTGGAAAATTTACAATGTTTTGAAAACTTTGGATGGATTTGAGTGTTTTAATCTCCATCCTAACACAAAGCTAAAATTCTAGGCTTTTCAGGAGTCAAAACATGTTTGGAAAAATTCAAGAGTCTGTTACTTTTCTTTCTTTCAATAAAACACCAAATTTTTTTTCTGGGTTTTTTTAAAGTTTTTTTTCTGTTTTCTACTATGTGTAATGACAAATGGAGGAAGCCAGATGAGGTTTAGTGGAAAAGCTCAAAGTGATGGTTAAGCTTGCACAAATGGTGTGGTTATTTGGCATGGTAAACCAAATACATCATTGTAATGTTCCATCAAAAGTGTATAAGTACCTTGAATAAAGCTTCACATGAGCGTTTTCACTATGTCTGAGGCAGCTGCTCCCTAGTGGGCTCTTCATTACTGTCAGAAGATAAAAAAGCACTGGCAAATGAAGCATAGCCTGTGTTTTTCCAGATACCATAATTGTGAATGGATGTTTTTAATAATGAGTTGTTCATAGTGATGCACATACCTTTCTTGACAGAGATGGTTGTTACGAATACTAGATTCAAAATGATAGTATGTACTGAAATAACAGAGTAGCAGTTTGCAGACTAGTTGGTTGCTTTCAATCAAGCTTTATCATCTAAGCCCACCTCTTAACAGACCTGCACATAAGGTGCACACACCTGGTTATACTCCCCTTGGCTCCTAAAGTTAGCTCCTGCTTCCTCTTTCTTCCAAGACTTATCCCAGCCCTTCTGGCCATGAATACCTCATGCTGTGTTTTGGAAAACACCACTTTACATGGAGTTCAGCATTTAGTCACCGTGTGACATGCTTTGGCTTTGCTTGTTTCGTAAGT
Source organism: Sakesphorus luctuosus (assembly GCA_013396695.1). Taxonomy (NCBI): domain Eukaryota; kingdom Metazoa; phylum Chordata; class Aves; order Passeriformes; family Thamnophilidae; genus Sakesphorus; species Sakesphorus luctuosus. The sequence goes on from VWZD01011762.1 coordinate 178,474, forward strand.
CAGTTCTGAAAATGATGGTTGCCCATTGCAAACATGAAAACAGTAAACTGTATTTGCTTTGTTGTGTATTTGAGTATTCATTCTTTTTTTTGTGTCTCTCATCTCACCCCAGCTTTGCCTAGTGTTGACTCTTTGTGCTGTATTCTGGGTAAGTGAGAATTCTTCATTCCTCTAAAAAGCAATCCAGCTTCCTTGGTTTGTTAATTGTGTCATGGCTTTAAGATACAGTTCATTTGTGGAGGAAAGATGAACTCGTGTGTGTGTTGCTCCTGTTGTCAGGTGCAGTTGAGCTCAGGTGGAGTGGTGAGCCTGCTGGCTGTAAAGCAAACATACCCTTCCACCTGCTTGTGATGTAGATGAGAATACCAAAGCTAGAGCATCGGGTTCAGTCTGCAGACCTCTGGAATAAAAACTAAGAAAAGCAAGTTAAAATATAGTTTCATTTTAGTGATGCATACTTACGTCAGAAAATATCAGAGAATATGTAGTGGTCTTTAGAAGCCACGTATTTGGAATATTAAGCTGATTAAGACAACAGAAAGGAAACAGAATAAGGACTTTGAAGCATCTTGATTGAAATTTGGCTGTAGTTATGTTCCATAGAAGTAAATATGTCACTGGAGTGAACTTCTGTATTTACAGAAGTGCAGTCCCATGAGTGAGTGTTAGCACCAATGCTGTTAAGTATTTTCAAAGCTAGAAAAGGTCTTCATAGAATGTTGCTAATGAAGTGATGGATAAAATGAATGGACAGCTGTTAGAGAGGAAAGAAGCAGCATATTAAGTCAAGGAGATTTAGGCATTGTCAGCTCAATTTTTAATTGAACAGACTGTTCCAATTGTTTAAAGTATAGAATGGTGCAAAATTATCTAACTTGCAGTATTTGCTTTATTTTTACTTAGTGGGACAAAAAAGGTTTGGCAATGTTATTCTGCATATTGCAGTTCTTGGCAATGACCTGGTAAGATTCTTAAAATTCCTTTTAATTTCTTTTCCCTGCCCCTACATCCGCATGATTATAAATATATATATATATGCTTTGCATGCAAGTGTGCCCAAATGCCAGCCTCAATCTGTTCTTTTAAGATAGGTTGTGTAACTCCAGCAAAAATGGTAATTTTAAGTATATTCTGCAATGTGTGAACTTATCTGAAGCATTATGAAAGGAATATATATATGCAAAAAAAACTCATGCCTTTTCTGTAATGTGAAAGTAACAGTATAATCGTACGTTCTGCTCATATCCCTCTTTTTTGAGTTCTAACCTTTCATTTTTGAAGTAAAACTTAACAACATTTTCATAGGGTATGTCCTGCCCCAAAGATACACAGTGGCACTGGGTAAAGAGAGGGTGGATGTGAGATGGTAAATTTAGGGCAGCAGGTACTATGACGACCATCCAAATGCGCTCAGGGGTTGGGCTTGGTAATGTGTGAGTGCATTTAGATGACTGCTTGAAAGCCTGGCAGAAGTTTTGGAAGCTACTGCTTTCTCCATAGAGATACATACTTCATCTCCTTGTCCCAGGTGAATTACTTGGTGCTAACTCTCAGGCAACCCAAGGTGACCACAGTTCTTGTTTGAACTTGCCCTGAACACACAGAATCTATACTGAACTTGAGTTTGGGGACAAGTTACCAGTCCAGGATAGGGGACTGTTGGGCATTCTGCTGTGCCCAGGCAAATGCTTGGTGTTAGACAGAGGAAAGACGACTAACTCAGACTGTGCTCTGCATGTTTTCAGCAGACAGTTCACATTGGTTAAGTGTCCTAGAGTCTGATCAGGCTGGGCATGAGAACAAAACACCACCTGGAGGATTGTGAGAAGCAAGTTTCAGAGAACAGCAGAATTATCAGCTGTTTGAATGTCACAATTTGTGGCGTATTATTCATGCTGGAGCATATACCTGTATTTAGAGTTACATAAATATTAGATGTATATTTGCATAGTAATTTAAATTCTCTTTTAAACTAGAAGTGGTCTCTATCATCTTCAATACAGTTTTCCCAGAAGTCTCCATTCATTTTGTGTCTGGTGATAGTAAATCTGGGGTTTTTTAAGTTCATGTGCATTAGAAGGTATGAATTACATTAACAAAAAGGCCAAGGAAAAAGTAAACCACCAAATCCTTGTCAGTATGTTTAGTTCCTATCCAAACATGTAATCTTTTCTCGGGTAAGCATTAAATTAAATAGGTAATCTCGTTTAAAGTTCTGTTACATCAGGTTGTTTTCATTAATGCTGGACTATAGTGAAATGATTTAGTTCAAGGAGATGCATGAACACTCTGCAAATATACTATTTTCCTCTTTTTTTCAGGTATAGTCTGTCTTATATTCCTTTTGCAAGGTGAGTCTGCATAATAATTTTCATCTTAACAAAAGTCAGTTACCTTTATGCTGGGGAGTAAGAATGTGAGGAAAACGTAACATCATTCCTCCAGTTTTGAGAAAATGACATAGCTGAACTCAAAAGTAATGCTTAATACAAGCTTTCAATACAAGTGAAGTGCATAGTAATTCTCATTGATAAATTTCTCTCTAGTTTTCATCTCTCAAAATAAAGGAAGGTTCTGCTTAAATTCTCCCGTGATTTAAAAATACAGTGATACAATAGTGACTTCTGTGGTATTAAAATTAAGGGTAACTTACAGATCTGAGATCTTAGTTAAAAGGAATGAACAATATAGTTTCAGCTGCTAAGTCTGTTTCTGAATTCCTCCATCATATTTTGGAGAGGCAAAGGCAATGCTCTATGTTGATTTTCATTTTGGCAAGCTTCTCTTTGTTTTCACTCTCGTGTACAAAAAGGGAATGAAAGCTAGCCAAACACAGAGTGAAAACACATGCAAGGAATCAAATATAAGAATCTTATTTTTTCTATGATTCATGTAAAATGCAGTTTAGTCTTTCAACAGTGGATGTTTTTGTGAAAAAAAACACAAACAACCAAAACATTTTTAAAGCTTCAGATTTCATCTAGGAAGGATTTTTTTTAATATAGTAGTTGATAGTCACAGTGGAGAAGATACTTTACCTGAACTCAGGCTTCAAGTTGTCATCTTACTACTTCTGACAACCCCAGCTGAAAAAGTAGTGAAAAGTAGTGTTCTGTGTTCTCGTAGTGCCAGTGGCCAGTGGCCAGTCTCAGTAGGCTCTGTTGCCTAAAACAGAAGAACTTTCCAGACAATATTAGTATAGATAAAAGAGAGAGCAGGACTCATAATGAAAATACTTTCAGGTGAACAAAATACGTAAGTGCACACCCAGTAAAAGGTTCTTACAAATTTGTAACACTAAGTCATTATCGTATCTAATGGATACATCCAACCTGAGAATATCTGCCCCTCTGGAGTTTCTCTAAGGGTTTTAGGCCTTCTGTCTTGCTTTGACAACAGTATATCTTCTATGTCCATGTGTCCCAAACAAGATGTCCTTGCTAAAATCTTTTTCCTTGAAAGGAACATTAAACAGAGTTTCAAGAATGTGGCAAAAACTGCGAGAAAGAGGTTTAGAAACTGCCACCTGTTGCCTTAAGTGTGAGAAACTATACAGCTATATTAAAATCTAAAAATATATAAAAATCTTAAGGCATCAGCTCCTTCCTTTTATTTTTTTTTAATGTTCTGCTCTGTACAGAAAGCAAGTTGAGCTTCCAGTCACTGTTTGGGGTTTTTTCCCTACCGAGAGTACTTCAAGTTTTGGGCAGAAAAAGGTTGGATTACATGCATCAGTTAATTCTTTGGGTTTATTTATCTCTTAGATTTTATGAGCTAAACAATTGAATTTTATACAGACTGCTTTTAGTAATACAGTGAATTCTTCAAGGATTATTGAGTTATTTGCTATCATAAATTTTTTATATAGGCTGCTTTACTTACAGAAACAGTGATCTAAACCATATTAAGTGCCAAAGAAGAGTATTATGTCATTTGTTTCAAGTATGCGTTGCTCTTGATTTCAACAAAATTATCATTCCTTTGTTTAACTGTATTAATGGTTTACTCTTAACTTACTTGTTCATGGCTTTGTTGGGGAGTTTTGTTGGTTTGTGTTTGGTTTCTTTAGTTAATTGTGGTTCTGGCAGAAAAGAGCTCCCCTAAACCAAACTCAAATGAAAACAACAAAAAATGAAAAAAAACCAAAACTCATACCTACAGTGACTTTAAAGAGTCATGATGGGTGTGTTTCTTCAAACTGATTAACACCAGAATACAAATTCCACTCCTCAGTAAGTTGTTACTTTTCTGAGAAAATGAAAAATAAAGGAGACTGAAGTGAGTGATCGAAGTATAACAGTCAGAAAACATCTTATTGTGATTTAAAAAAATACAGCCCTTCATGTCTTTCAAAACTTACAGCTGAACCAGCTCTCCATCCTGCGCTGTCAGTACATGCACTTTAAACCCTTCAGCCTGTGCTTTATTTCCTTCACTGTGATGGTCTAACTCCAGTGTGCTTGGGTTCAGGCACCTGTGCCTTGCTGGCTGTCTGGGTTTGGTGCACTCCTCAGCCACGTCCTTGCTGTCCAGCCTTTGTGAAACAAGGCTGTGACCTTTGCTAGGCCTCCATGTGTGCTGCAGAGCAGTTCTCAACACTGTGTCTGCATTTTAGCATGTGCTGGAACCTAAACAGAGTGGGAGATGAGATTCAGATTGGGCTTGAGCCTTTGCTCTGACTGGTTCAGCAGAGATACTCACACACAGGTCCTGCATTTAATAAACTACTGATATTTGTCTTCAGTTTCTGTCATATTTTTAATTTAAATATGTGATGATTGAGATGTCTATAAAGAAAATAACAACTGACTTTTCTTTTCTTTTTAAAGGGATGCTGTGATAAAGTGCTTCTCATCCTGTCTAGGGTAAATTAAAACCAGGAACCCCTGTCCACTTTAAAAGCCAACTTTTTTCCTCAGTAAATTTTGCTCAGAAAACTGTATTTTTCCACTCCTGAAGTAACCAGTAACAATTTTCCTTGCCTTTTGCATTTAGGAGATGAAATAATTTTTACTAGAGTTTTAAAAATAAATTTAGTGCATTGTTCGTGTTTACCCTGGAACTTCAAAGCTTTTCTTTTAACCAAAAAAGTACATTTAAATACTTCATGCAGAGTAATCTTAAAACTACTTTGCATCCAGTAACAGTTTATTCCTCAGTGGAGGCAAGTCACTAAGACCTGGGTAGTATACATAAAGATTTCATTTACAGTTCTGTCTAAAATTTGCAATGTGCCATTCATGTTTGTACATTATCCATTGTATGTTTTTCCAAAGACAGAGTTTTATAAATGTTGTAAAAATTTGGTAAGTTATAATTAACTTCTCCTTTGAAATGTGTATACATGTGCCTTATGGAAAAAGCTTAATGAGAATATGTGAAAGGTCTGTTTAATGCTTGTTGGATTTTATTAAAAAACTGTATTTTAAACGATTTTTTAAAATTTTCATACTTAAATACTTTTTACTAAAAGAACTTATGGCAAATGTATAAATGAGACTTGTGAAATAAATTCATTTTAAAGGTGCCTAAATTTTTTTTTATTTAGGAATCGGCTGTAGAGGGCTGAAAATTTCAGCCTTACACTTGAATAAATATGAAAGTAGAAAAAGTGGGATATGTATATAACTACATCCAAATTTGGTTATTAGATTTGCAGAAGTGACTTAAAGTTTCTTTGGTTTTAGTATTTAGACAGACTGTTCATCGTGACTTAAACTGGTAACAGATTGAAGTGAAATACTTTCATACTTTGCCTGGCTTCAGTAAGAGGTTCTCATTTCTAATTTTTTTCAACTAAGAGCTATTCAGTTACTCTGGAGCCCAGTTAAATCCGTAATGCTTGGTAGTTGATACTATATTGCAGAGGTTCTTTCACACAGGATAGATGTGCATGACTCAAATGTCCAAACCCTGTTTTGGAATTTTTTTTTCTATTAATCCACAAATACAGAAGGAATGGCTTTTAAAGACACAAGCTGCAGCGTCAGGAAGGGGAAACCCCAGCCTTAATATTCAGGGTTCAGGCTAAAGAGATGAATTGCAGTACAGCACATTCCTGTAAATGTCAGTGTGTGTTGCACAACATAGCAACATCTTTTGGGGAAACTGTATACAGGGTGATTGCATGATTTTGCATCTAAACTGCCAACCAAGGCACACCTTTTAACTGATCAGTAACAATAAATTGCCAGCAAGGCATCCTTAATGCTGGTGATGGGGGCCAGGTAGTCCTGGCCATGCAGCAGGCTCTTGGGCTCACCAGTTAATTGTGTGGTGACACTAGTGACAGCTGCTCCAGCTCTGCCCACCACAGCCTTTGGGTGCTGGGCGACCCTTGAGTGAAGTTTTGAGTGAGTTTCTTTTAGTTTTCAGTTTGTATTTGAACATGAAGTAGCATGAATGTAGGTGGTGATACATGTCATCCAGGAAATGGCCACCACCGCCCTTCCCGTTGCTGCTGCTGGTCACAGCTGACCCTGGGGAGATCCCTTCCTACTCACTTGTCAGTGCTTCAGGTCTGGCCCTTCAGTTGCTCCAGAGCTGGTTTTGCACATCATATATCAGTTCTGATGGCAAACAATTCAGCACTGTAGTTTTTAATTAAAGTGGTAGTGGTTATTCAGATTTTTTTTAAAATTTATTTATGCTCTTATGGCAAATAATAAAGTTAACACTTAAATCACCAGGAGAGAATGGGTTCAGGAACCGAGGTCCAAAAGTTTGACATACTGGTATGCCTTTATATGCAGTTAGGTCTGTTACATCACGTGATTTGTCTCCTGAACATTTAAGGATTTACTTCCTCCATCTGCATGCAAAGCACACACACTGTGTTGTTTTTGTCTGTATCTTTGGTTCCTCCACATCCTGTCTTTTTTACTGAGTATTCCAAAAGCTCACAGTTGATGAATCCTCATAGTTGTATAATATCCTTCATGAAAGTGTGGAACCATAGGTGTGAAGATCTCTGTTCTTGTGGATTGCATATATCCTACCCATTTTTTTAAATAAAGTTTTGGTACACTAATTAAAATAGTACTGTGAAGTAAATGCTGTAGAAATCCATGACTTCTTACGCTGAATTCTTGAGTGGTTGTAATCTTGGATTCATGGGATATGTATGTTTACTTACTACTGTCCCATGAAACCTCTCCAAACCTCTGTTGTTGTGTAGGGTACTTGGAAAGGTACAAAATTATTGCTGCCATCAGAAAAAAATTAACAACAAAAAAACCCCAAAAAACTCCATAACAAAACAAACCAAAACCCCATAACAAAAGAAGTGTTGAACGATGCACTTTGCCTCAATATGCTTGGAAGAAGGATCTCTGGCCTATGCTCTTCATGACTAAGCCAGCAGCTTTGTTCTCCAAGTGGCTTCAGCATTTTGGCATTCCGTGTAGATGCAAGTTTGCCCTAGGTCTGAGTGCGGCTGACAGCACCCGTGTCCTGTATGCCTGCCCTTATTCATGGCAGTTCAAGTCAAAATAACATTTAATGTTTTGAAGGTGGCAAGAAGGTGTTAGTTTAACGTGACATTAAAATGCTGCCCTTTTACGCTTGGCCGCTTGAGGACTTTGGGAGGAATTTGGAGCCTGTTTTCCCTGGGGGAGTGCATGAGCCTCGCCATACCCTTCCTTCCCTTGGGCTCTGGTGTGGGCCGGGCGGAAGAGGACCGGGAAAAGGCGACGAAGCGCCACTCGCAACGAGCCGGAGGGGCTCGCCCGGCAGGGCCGGCCAGTCCCCGCAAGCCTCCCGTCCTTGCCCGCACTCCCACCCCGCGCCGGGAAAGGGTGTTCCCGGGGCGGGCGAAGGGCGGGAAGGGGGGCGGGTTATCGAGAGGGAAAAGCCGCGGCTGTGGCACAGAGCGCGCTCGCATCCATCGCCGGCGGCTGGGGCTACTTGTGTGCCTGTTACCATGGGGCTGCAGCCCCGGCGCGCCGCGGGGCCCTGCCCGCCCGCGGGGAGAGGCGCCGCCCTGCCCGGAGCGCGGCCCGCCGCGCCCTGGGCCAG
>VWZD01011762.1:186668-243197 GCA_013396695.1 Sakesphorus luctuosus
CCCCGCGCCCGGCGGCAGAGCCGCCCTGGCCCGGCGCGGCGGCGGCGACCTGCGCGCCTTGCTGAAGGTTTCGCTGCTCAACGACCAGCACCGCTACGACGACGAGGAGTACGAGGAGGAGGAGGAGGCGGCGGCCGCAGCGGACGAGGGACTGGTGCGGAAATGCACCGAGTGGCTGCGCGGCGTGGAGAGCGCGGTCGGCCGCGACCACCCCGACCGACTGGAGACGCTGCCGCACCTGGGCACGCTCTGAGCTGCCCGGGGCGGAGCGGGGGCCGCCGTGTGCCGCTGTCATGTCCTTTTTGGTGCCGTTGGCGAGCCCCGGCGCGGGCGGGGGGGGCCGGGAGGCGAAGCCCCCGGTCCGGAGCCATAGCCGGGGCGGTGCCGCCGCCGGGGCGAGGGACAAAGGACTGTCGCCGGCTTCGGGCCGGCGGTGCCCGGTGCTGCGAGGGAGGGCAGCCGGCTTTGGGCGGCCTGCACCCACCCTCGGTTTGTTTTGGTTTTGGTTTTGGTTTTTTTGGGGTTTTTTTTAAGACTTCTGAGTACTTTATAAGATGTGCGTCATGGTTTTGTATATTTGTACATAAAAAGTTCATTTTTATTTATTTGAATAAACGACGCTTGTGTTGCGGTAGCCTTTGCGCCTTGGTAGCTTCGCGTCCCCAGCAGCGGGAGCGTGTGTTGTGTGTTGTCTGTCTCGGTGTGCTCAGGGTAAGGATGGCGGGACAGTCGCCGTGCGAAGAGCCTGATGTCTTTCACGTGTTTGCTTGTTGATTCAGACACCGACAGCTCGGCTCCAAGGAAAACGCTGAGGCGGTGGAGCCGGGGCGGCGGAGGCGGATATGGAGCAGGTGGGGGCGAACCCGTCCCGGCCGTGGGGGCAGATGGCGGCAGCGCCGGCCAGCGGGGAGCGCCTCTCCCCATCCCTCCCGGGGAGAGACATGGACAACGGGAGGAGGAGGGGGCAGTGCGGGCGGCCGCAGAGTGGGCAAAGGCTTAGCCGGTCCCCTGCGCCCGGGACCGCGTCCGCGCCGGGCAACGGGAGGGGAGCGGCTGGGTCTGTGCGCGGACAGCGGGATTTTACTCCTTCTCATGCAGTAATTCAGACACATCCGACCTTTGGAGCTGCTGCCAATTTACGAGGTGGAGGAGGAAGGAAGGAGGGAGGGCAGCGGCAGCATCATCCTTTGTCAGCGTGCCCCAGCCTCCCATTGCCAGGGCAGCCCGCGGCCTTCCTTGCTCTGATCTGTGGCCGTACCTGGTGCTCATCAGAGTTCTGTGTCGAGGGAGAGGCGGGGAGGGGGCCACCAAGGGCTAAATGTACAAAAATTACCAGCAGAAAGGGAAAGGTAAATCTTCAATAGACTGATGGTTGTCTCAGCTACCTGCTGCCACCCTTACATTGTTGTTATCCAGTTTCTCAGAACAAGTCAGACCTAAGCATTTACTGTGATTCTAGAAACATTTTGCAAATGAATGTTAGAGCATGTTAACTTTAAATACTCTTAGCAGAATAAAACAAAGTTTAGTGCCACAAGTTGGGTCTTAGACATCTCTCACTTAGATGTCAGTTGTTTACATCAAGTGATGTTTGTGTTGACTGTTCCCTTAAATCATGGCAGATAAACCTTTCTAGATACTAGTTGCATGATGTAGTGATGTGCAACATTTCATCTTGCTCCAGGTTTGTTCAAGCGCTTTTATCCATTTTTTTGCCTAAAATTTCAGGAATGATGGGAGACATGCTTTGCGAAAATATTTATTTATTAAATGTATTGAGGCTGCCATTGAAAAAAATTATGAACCAATGTAAGACAAGTGTGAAATAGCTATTCTCAAAGTCCACAGAGAAGACCAAGGGCCATGAGAATTTATGAAGACTAATTCTGTTTTATTTCAGAAAATGTAACGAGTCATCTGTAGTGCTAGCTGTGAAATACATACATCTTCTTATCACTTTAGCTGAGATTGCATGTTGTTCTGCTGTAGTTACCAATTTTCAGTAATGTCTTCAAGCAAATTGGCCTCAAGAATTGCAAATTTCCTGTGAAATTTAATATATGGCAGCTTGGTATCAGATTCAATTTTTGTTGTTTTTCCCTGCTCTAACAATAATGAAAATGGTAGTAGTTGAACTATAGGTGAATTTTCCTTTTGTGTCTCCTTTGGAAATGCAAGTTCATAAATAGACATACTGGAGTCCTAAATGTTGTTCCTTAAAACCACTCTGTGGTTTCATATAGACTATAATCAGTATCTCCAATTGCAACAAAAAGTGATGCACTCACTATAGGCTGAAGTATGTTAAAGCTTGTGAGGCTGAAAGCTGTTTTGTTCAGAGTCTGAAGTGTGGCAAAAAAATTCAATAAATTTGAATGCACAGCAGCAGCAAATAACAGCATGAGCTGGGGGGATGTGCATTTGAAGAAGACTGCCAACTCTGACAAAGGAGGAACCTGCTCACAATACACTAGAAAGAAGAATTTGAGAACTTGGGAATAACCTTTTTTTTCCCTTAAGAAATTTATTAGAACAAAGCTGCCCAGAGGTCATGCAGTTAAGATCTTTTGTGTTAGATAAGTCATTGTGCATGGTAACTGGAAGTTGGACAGATGGGCTCATCCTGAGTTAAGGTTATGCAGTTCTACTTTTGGGCTGGATGTTAAGAGCTGCTGGACTCTCTGAAGTAATATAAACTAAGGTCTGATTGTAATAATACCTCCTTCACTAAATGGTAACATCAAGATTTATTGTTTTGTTTATCTGTTCCCTTTCTGTTCTCTTTGAATGATAAATGATGCCCCTAGTGTTCTGAATACTTTCAGTTGAAATGCCTATAAATCTTAGAAGCCGTATTAGAGGAAGCTACTTCCTACATACTAACAGTAACTTCTGTTAATTTTGCTCATAGCTTGCCTATCAGTATTTTTTCAGTTCAAAAGAAAACTGCTGAATTCTAGTATCTAAAAATTGTAGATGAATTAAACATAATAAAACTATTTAAGTCGTTAATGTGTGTCACAATAGACATTTGAGCTCATTGACAGGCTTCAGAAGACGAAAATCCCTTCAGAAATTCAAACAGCAGTGAAAACCCTGAAATAAGCCACTGCAAAACTTAGTGCAGCACTGCTACTGCTAAGATCCATTATTTAATTATATGACCATAGGCACTGTATCATGACCTATTGACTGTTCCTTTCCTGGACAAAAGAGAAAGACCCTTCTGAAGTGCTGAGAACCAAAGCTTCCCATCCCACTGGTCTCCTCCCAGTCAGCCTGAGCCTTTGTCTGTCTGAGACATGGGTTCAGAACAGGTTGCTTTTGGCATGACTGGAAAATGTGAGATACTGTGAAACAGCATTTCTCCTTGTCCCTCTGCTGTCCATGTGGTAACTAAGGTGAGACAGCTTTCCCTCAACAGATAAGGCCACTGCTGCTTCCCCTCCATCCTCAGCCTCTGGAGCTGCATGTACAACCCACTGTGAGTACTGACATAAATAAAACCCCTTCTTCTGTACTGATGAACAGACTAGGTGTGTTCAGGAATACTCAGGTAGCGTAGGTCTGATTTTACCACAAGAACCAGCAAGCAGTGTGGAAGTCACTACATCTGCATTTTACAGTATATTAGCCATCTCCAAAGTGCCTCAGCCAAAGCCTCCCATTCATAACCCTTTTAGCTACTGAAAGAGAGTTAGGAGCAGCTGGTGCCATGGATGCTTAAAATAATCGATAATTACTTCAGGGTAGATAGCTTCTTCCTCCGAACACATCAGTATGATTTATGGTGGAAAAAACCCACCCAACTGACATATATTCTGGCTCTTTTTTTTTTCTTTCAGTAAAGTAGCTAATAAGTATTGTCAGCCTTACTGCTGTTTCTGGGCAAGCCTGAGAGGCCAGCACAGGTGACACCAATGTTTCTCTAACTGAACAGTCGAGCCCTGTGCATCGCTGACTTTACTCTTGGGTTCTAGCCCAAATCTCAGCTTTCCAACCCACTGACTATTAGTACCATATTAGTCTCAAAGCTGAGGGGAGAGTGCATTGTTGCCCTGTTTTTATGAGTTTTTGTGGTCTTGTAGAACTCAGACAAGTGGTATTCCCTGAGCTGTTGTCAAATATCTCCACCTGGTCTTCTCAGCTGTGCCTAAGGGATCTGACACACAGCTGAATCAGTTTGAGGGTTGCTGTCCTGAGAGGACTAGTGAGGTAGTGTCCATCTTGACCAGCAACTGTCCTTACAGTTGGGAGGCTTTTTCTTTGGTTTTATGGGTTGTTTTTGTGAGGTACTTAAAGGCACATTCTGTTTTTGTTGTGAATGGTTTCTTTTCCCTTCCCAGGGAGCAAAACCTGAAGCAATATTCTCTTGAAACAGTGCTGGTAGTTTGTTATTCGTGGGTGCTCCTGCTCCTTCTGAGACTATGGGACAAACCTGACAAACCTTGTGATCCTCAACTGAATGGATGCCTGCAAGCAGGGCTGCTCAGCTGATGGGCTCTGGTCTGGATCTCACCCAGCTTCAGGACCAAGCCAGCAAAGGGATGTGGTATGGATTAGTATCTATTCATTTATTAGAAGCTGGTTCCCAGTGATAATGGTAAGATGAATGTATTGACAATGACATAAGGTCTTTAACCCCTTTTAATTTTATTGAAAGAGTTGAAGGTTATTTTGGAAGGATATTATTTATATCCATTTTTTTCCTCTCCCTTGCAATGTGCAATGAGGGTGTAAGAGTTCTGGGATGGCTTAAAGGTTTCTTGGTTGTTTGTTGGGCTGGTTTGGGGTTTTTTTTTAAATAAAATTGAAGGTATCAAAAGCATGCAGTCTGTGTTTTGCAGTCAGTTGTCTTGAGATAATGACTGTCCTGGTTTCAGGTGGAATAGTTAATTTCTTCTCAGTACAGTGTTGTGTTTTGTATTCATCATGAGAGTAATGTTGATAACACCTTGATGTTTTGGTTTTTGTTAAGTCAAGGTATCTTTCCTTGTGTTTCATGCTCTGCCAGTGAGGAGGTACACAAAGAAAAACTGGGAGGGAGCATAGGCATGACAGGTGACCCAAACTGGCCACAGGGATATTCCATACCACAAAACATCATGCCCAGTGTATAAACTGGGGGAGTTACCAAGAGCAGGGCCAATCTGAGTTCAGGGTCTGACATCAATTGCCCTATGGTGAGCAATTGTATTGTGCATCACTTGTTTTGTGGGTTGAGATTTTTTTTATTATCATTACATTTTACTTTGATTCAATTATTAAACTTCCCTTATCAACCTACAAGTTTTACTTTTGATTGTCCTCTTCATTCCACTGGTGGGGGTGGGGAGGGTGCTGAGTGAGTGGCTGCGTGGTGTTTAGTTGCCAGATGGGCTTAAAACACGAAGTTCTATGAGTAATAAAAACTCTAAGAATTATTTCTTCTCCAGAAATATGTTTTGCTTTTTGGTCAAATGAACTGTTCAGTGAGAGTCAACTGATATGCACCTCTCAGCATTCTGACTAAAAGGAATGTAATACTTCCATTATCTTTCCTGCTGCCATCACAATTCTGAGTGCTGGTGAGAGCTGAGCTTTGAATGAAAAGAAAAAAAAAGTTCCTTATTAAGCATAAAAATAAACTACCACAGAAGCTATTACCTTCTTAGCAGTTAGCACAGGAGAGAGTGAATTGTAGTAAATTCCGGTATTCTGGTTTTTTTTTCGCTTAAGCATTCTCTTGGCTTCGTGAGAGTCATCCACCAGCGCGGTCCCAACAGCCAGGCAGGTACGTCGCACAGTGAGGAGCTGGGAAATGATTCACGGCATTTGCTTTGCCAGCGAATTTTCCGAATAGCAAAACCTGAGTGGGAGCAGCACTAAACGATTCTCAGTGCTTTAAACTAAAACCTATCAGAGGCTATTTAGGACTCTAGGAGAGAAATAGAAGGAAATAAAGGCAAAATTCTGCAGAAAATGCGCTTGGTGCGTGAGGTGCCTGAGAGCAATTGGCAAGCAAAAAACGAGTGGGCAGGGCTGGGGCTGTAAGGCAGGGCTGTCCTGTCCCCAGGCGTGAGGTGCCCCCGGTGGGGGCTGTGCCGCTCCCCCGGGATGGGCAACCGTGCGGAGCTGCCAGGGCTGCCAGCGGACATGGAACGGTGGCTGCTCCACTGTGGAGCCCCATCGCCCCCGCCCTGCCCGCGCCCTGGAAACTGGTAATACTTCTCAGTAAGAAGCTGTAGCTTTAACTTTCTCTCTCGTTTTTTGTGAGTGTTTTGTTGATGTTGTTGTTGTTTTCTGACACAATCCCTATAGTCATTATGGGTATGTTCTTTGAAAACTTTTGCTTAGTGCCTAGTATGTGAAAATCTTAACAGAGATCCAGCCATTTTAATAGATGCTCAGATAGTACAATCCTACCTTTTTTTTTCTCCTGAAAAAACTATTAAAATTTCTCATATCATTCCTGATAGTGAGCTAAACTAAACCCTTGCCATGCAAAGTTTCAAAGCCAAAAGAGTCAACAGTTGAATAAATGTTTCTGTGAGGCTGTTGAGTGGGACTGTGTGTCATTGGGATTTATTCTTTTACCACCATGTGAAGTGCTGAACAGCTCTTAAGAGTGCATTTCGTGCCTCTAACCAGGTGGGCTGTCCTGCCCGTTCACATGCCTTCTCCGTATCAGTTTGCAATGCCTGAAATCTCTTCTTGGGACAGGCTCACTCAGCACAAACATGATTAAAAAGGACCACTATGATGCCCTGGTGTTAAGTATTTGTTACAAAGATACTTTGGTCACTGTAGTTAACCAGGCAGTCTGTGGGGAATAGGTATTTTTCTATTTATAGGTAGTCACTGAGCTGCTTTTAACTTTGAGGAAAATGCTGTGTGTAGACTTTATGCAGGTCATTTTAGGGTAGAAATAATTTGTCTTGGCAGATGTATGTGGGGGATAATGCACAAGATGTCATTAGCAAGTGATTCCTTTAAATTACAAATACATGGAAAACATTAATCTCTTGCTTTCAATCTCATGGCTTCTTAATTGTTCCCAGTGACGTTACAAAAAGATTCTGTCAAAATGGGAAGCAGTCTGACCCAGATACTGTTAATGATCACCATGATATCTTTAATTTAAAACTGGCAATATTGCAGGGGGAAATTACTGTGAAATAGCAAATATTGAATTAATACTGATGCTTACAATGTCTTTCATAGTGGTTTTTTTGGTTCCTGGCATGTTTGGGAAGGTTTACTGTGCAAGATAGGGCATTCACATGCCTGTTGCTAACCTTGTTATGGGTCATACTGACAGTTTACTGATGGGGGTGCCTTCTTTTTTCTTTTTCTGGAGTTCTTATGAAATGTATGTCTCTATAGTGGTTCTCTCTGCTGCTTGAGATACAAAAATGCTGTAATTTGTGAGTTATTTGGAATATGACAGGGGTTTAGTGACATTTCTGAAAAAAGCAAACCAGTGACACATAGGCTGAAATCTGGTAATCAGGAATCTCTACCTTCACTGGCAAGTTATTTAAAAAATGCTGAAAGCCACCAGAATGTGCATTGAGAATGTGCAGCTGTCAAAACTACAGACTAGGGACAGGCAAAGGAGAAAGAAAAATTAGTTGCCTAGGACAGTACTGAAGTGTAAGTAGAACCACGGACTACAGAAAGTCATCCACAAAATGGTGCTCTCATTGGAATAAGCAACTGGAGAACTGCAGCGTAGCAAGTTAGAAATCCAAAAACACACCCTTCTTGAGTTTGAAGAGTTGATTTTTTTGGGGAAAACTGCTCTGTGATTTTATTTTTTTTCTAATTTCAGAATGGTGAATCTCAAAAGAAATTTTAGGGCAGTAACTGTGCCTCTAACCTCTGGTGGATGAATATAGATTGCAAGCAGAACAGAAGGAGCTCAGCAAACTGGTTGCAGACAGCTGTGCCACCACTGGCTGATCCCTAGCTGGGGAAAGGCTCCCTGCTTGGCTCAGCTGGCTGAGCTGCTTAACATGCCTGCTTCCTAAACCATCAGATCCCATGGGTTGGAAACCTTTGCTCATCTGGTTTGCTTTGACTGATACAACCAGGGAGAGCTTCCACAAGGGGCTGAATTAGTAGATGCAAATGAGATGTTTTGCTATAAATCTTGACTGTGCCCAGCAGGTCGGAATATGATTCGTATTGCACTGACCACCTGAAGAGTTTACTCTGCACCCCGTTTTTTTTCTCTTTGATGGGGGCAAAGGGCTTAAATCATTGCTAGTTAGAAGCACATGAATAGAGAGGAGGTGGTGTTAGTAGTCATGCAGGAGCCTATTTCCATGTCTCTTGGATGAGGTCACATAAAAAGTGGGATTTCATCACACCTGATGCTCATAAACATGCCTACATTACTGGGTTAGTTCTTTTCAAGGGAAGCAGCAAATTGTGTGATTGATCCTTGCTCTCAGCATTGTCTGGATACTGC
Organism: Sakesphorus luctuosus; assembly: GCA_013396695.1. Lineage (NCBI taxonomy): Eukaryota > Metazoa > Chordata > Aves > Passeriformes > Thamnophilidae > Sakesphorus > Sakesphorus luctuosus. The sequence continues at coordinate 195,124 of VWZD01011762.1, forward strand.
TAGACAGTAAAGGGATTCAGTGTTGCTTGAGAAGCAAGCAGAGTGGGTCACAAAGTCATCTTTTTGTTTTTGAGGGTTTGGGGTTTTTTGTTTGTTTTGTTTTGGGTTTTTTCCATCATGAAAAGAAGGAAAGCAGTTTGCAAGAACATATCTGAAGTTCTTTGGTGTTTGTATCTCATTCATAGACCTGTAATTTATCCTCAGTTAATAAAACAACAAAGTTAATAAAATAACCTTCATTTTGATTCTCTGAATGATTCACCATCCCTCTTTGTTGCCGTTTAGTTCAAAAATAAAAGGGGAGAGGGAGAGTATATTCTGAGTACAAAGGCAGAGGATAAAAGCATCAGTCTGTTTCTGTACCTCCTACATAATATTGCCATAGTAACAAGGAGCTGAATGTGGCTGTTCATCACTGAATGTTGAGGTAAAGCAGACACTCTTCTTATTCAAAGGAATATTAGTAAAATAGAGATTTTTAAGATGTCAATAAGAAATTAGGAAAAAATTATCTGCCTTACATAGCACACTTTGTAAGCTAATAATAAAGTGCCACTTTGAAAGAAGATAGGGCAATTAAAGCCTTTAGCAAACATTTATAATGCTGTAAATCAGAGCATTTTATCTTCAGCACAAAGCAATGCTGAGGTGTAATGTGCAGTCACAGATAATATATTTTGACATAAAATTTACACGATACAAGCAGCTAGCTTTTCTTCAGTCAAATACATTTCTAGCATGGCAGTTGGCTGTGGCTATTCTAAATATTTGTACTGTAGCATTGACTGGCTATGCTCTAATCCAGATTAAAGTATAAGTGGGTAAAGTATTTTTTGTATTTAGAACTGCATGGTGTCTCCTAGATCCCGGTGCTATTTTTTAACCATTAAACCACCTCCAGAGGAGATTAAATTCTGTTCCAGGTGTGTGCATCAGGTAAATATATATATCTTTGACATTTCAGTGGAAAAAGGAATAGCTCAATTGGTTGTAGGAAAAATTTGGGAAGGATAAAGAAGTGCACCGATTTCAGTGCACTATTACCAGTGTAACTTAACTGTTACTCTACTATAACCTCTCTTTGCTTTGCAGTAAGAATTTGACATTAAACTTGTTGCATTTCTGTGTCAAATAGCAGCTGTTTTTTTCTTTTATTAACTGTTTTGTATTTGGGCAAATGATGGTTTAAAAAGGAAACTTGTTTCTCTGCACACACTCTCAAAGCCTTATTAAATTGAAAGTTGCTTGTTCTGGTTTTCTTTTCTGAAGGTTTTTTATTCTCGAGTATGCTTAAAATGAGGGCTTGAAGCATGGAGAAGAACTTTGCTATCAGCCACGGCTGCCTTCTGGGATCAGGAGGTGGGAAGGGGCTGCAGGAACAGCTTTTCCTACACCATCAGTGTTCTCTGCCAGTCTCTCATGCCTCTGGTTGGGATTATAACAAGGATTAGAGCTGGAGGCAACAGCTTCGGGGAAAGTCATCTGTACTCAGATGCCTGGGAAATGGTACAGGTTCAGGTCAGAGCCAGGCTGAAGGGATGGAAAGACTCAGCCAGGAGGAGCAATAGCCGGAGGCTGTTACTGTTGGAGCTTGTGGAAGTGGAGACTGAGCTGAGAGTGCTGGCAAATCCCTGTGAAATGCCAAAGTAAACGGATGTCCTCACCCCTTCTGTGATTGACTCATGTAGCAGGTGACAAACTGGCTCCACAGGCAGAGACTTTCTTTACTCAGCTCTGTGCTGGAACCCAGGCAATCCTACCCATGCTGACAGCTGTTGGGGCAGACAAGGTGGTACATACAGTGCCATTTCTTTGAGAAGGCAGGCAGGAGGGTAGCATTCACTTTCTCCTCTTTGAAAAGAGCACCCTAGACAGTCACACACATGTGCACACCATGGTTTGTGGGGTCAAACACTGAAGTTAGGTATGAAGAAGTTCACCCATCCCCCTTTATTTATGTGCTCATGTAGCCTTTTTGTAATCTCAACATCACTTACTGCCTAGGACTTGCTCTTCCTTGTGCAGCCTGGTTGTGTAAGTTTGTTATGCCTCACCAGCATGGGTTTTACAACAGCTCCCTGCACTGGCCACTGGAAAATGCCAGAACCTGCCTAATTATGCAGCCTATTGGGCTGCCCATAACATGTTCTGGTTGATATTGACTGTGTTGCCTGGTAAAAGGCTGGCAAACCCAAACTTTCACCTGATGAGCATACTAATGGGCGCTTTTTTGTGTTTCCTCTGGCAGGGAGTCTGTGTAGGTAGGGAGCAAATAAAGATCTTGTAACTTGGTCTCTTTCCACAGTTTGAACAATTGCCTGAATGGCATTTTTATTGCTTGTCTGTGTGAGTAGTAAATACTTTTTTTTTCCTGAGAGACTTTGTCCTATCTGACTTATGGAGTTCCAGTTTCACAAACAGTTCAGTGTTTCAAGGGCAGATTTGTGTGCATGTGTTCATGGGGAGAAAGGAAACAAAGATTTGGAAGAGGGAAATTTAGTTGTGAGATACTGATTCTTGTCCAACTGGTGTAACTGAAAGAAAAATGGATAGTCTTAGGAGCAAATGAAGTGCAGGATTCCTCTCTACCTGGTTCACTGTCTGTGTCTTATGGAAGAGTTATTGCTTCATGTATGTTCTCTTTGCCTTGTATAGTAGTCTCAAAAGAGAAGTTAAATATTCTCCCTAAATGTAGTCAATAGCCTGGTTGTTACGTTGCTCTCCTGGAAGTTGAGAGGATGTGGGTGTGAACACCTTCAGGCAGAGGAGGTGAATGTGGTGACCACTACTAGGCTGTTACTCAAAGTCTGCCATTTTGTAGACCAATTATTTTGTAGGGCTATCAGAGAGATGCCAATGAAATACTTTTACTTGCAAGGAAACCCAGGTCTTACAGAAGTCTAATTGACAGCTAATTCACTACAATAATGTTTAATGCAACATCTGTGTAGATTTGAGAAACATTTTTCTTAAGTACTTCTTTATTACTTTAGGGTTTTTTAAATTCTTTCCTCCTCACTTCTGCAGCCAGAGTATGAAAAAAAGTCAGTGCTCCTGTGGGAGGGCGAATCTCCAGCCCTTAAGCCCCAGGCTCTGTTGGATTTTGTTGTCTGGCTTGGATTTGTGAATGCTAGTCTATGAACTGAATACCTAAAAACTAGATGGAGCAATGCCAAATGTTGCCTCACTGCAAGTGTATCCCTCTTTTGACTGGTGTGGATCAGGCCCTTGCCTTAATTTATGTGTGCTATCATGCAGGTGCTTTTCCACAACAACAATCTTTTTGTGTAGGGAAAAAGATAAGGTACTGAAGTTGGGACTATAATGTGTACTTTCTGTGGATATTTGTTTAAATTCTTCAGAAAAAGTAGATAATACATCATGCAACAGATGGATGAAGCAATGTTGACACAAGGCAGTGTTGGTTTGTGTTGGGTCCACATGGTATCTTATGTAGAGCCAGAAATTAACCCAACACGTGAATGGCCGGTTAAGAACACTAGCACACAAAAGGGCAGATTTGAACTTGGATTTAACACTACCTTTACAGTGATTTCTCAGCAGTTGTGTTTATTTGGGGTAAGATTTGGGTCACATAGAGGAAGGATAGATATGCCAACATACCTATTTGGTTTTTCATCTGCTGCATACTTTTTCTGGTTTTCCTTGTGTACGTGCCAGGATGCTGCACACACACTGTAAGTCATCCTTGTGTGAGGCAGCCTTGTATTACTTATGCTGTTTCCTCTTTTTTAAACCACTGGTTGATTTATTCCTCACCATCTCAAGGCTGAATGAGGTATGGAAACTCAACAGTAAGAGATACGCTGCACACAAAGTCTTTGCTCACACTGTCTTTGCAGGTGGACAGTTGCGTGAGCTTAAAAGGAGTCTTAGACTGTCGTGTTGCAGAAAGTTTTCTCCTGGTAGTTTAATTACTTCTTTGTTTAACTTTCTGCACTTTGCTGTGGTGTCTTCAAGCCCCTTTGATGCTGGATCAGAAATGAACTTCACAGCTGTGTTGGTAGGGAAGAGGTGAATAGCCACTGACTCACAACAATGCTTCTTCATGTAAGCTTATCTGTATGTCTGTTCTATATGTTCACTGTAGACTGAAGCTCTGAGCTCACCTCCAGGAAGCTTCCTGAATTGTCTGAGTACAGTGCTGTTGGGAACCTCTGTGTGGGAAGAGGCAAATGGGATATCACCAGGGAGCTGCTGCAAGATGGAGTGGGGGAGGGGGAAATAGAAAAATAAGGTTGATGTGAAGAAGAGTAGACAGGAGCTTAGGGACATGGCACAACAACAAAATACCTCAGTCTGTGGCATGGTTCCATTTCACTCTCATAAATCTTGTACGGCACTCACGGTTCTCAGTAGCATCATCTTGCCTCTAGAGAATGCGAGCACCTGCACCATCTGTCAGCCTCGACCTCTCTGAGGCAGATCTCTGGCAGTTTCATGGTAACTCTGTGTGGATATACATTGATTTGAAACCGTAGTATAATCAGTGCTTTTCTCCCTTGCTGATTTTGACAGAAATGTAGAGGTTTGCTTCTCTTTGCTGCTCAGTACCCTTCAAATGTTGGATTTAAAAATGAGAGGAGAATAGGCATGAGTGGAATTACTGCTGCTGGTTTTAACTTTCTCCCTTTAGCCGTCTCACTTAAAAAACACTGTCAGTGCTGTAAGGTGTTACTGCTGTGTTTCTTCACGCTGGGCACTGTTACTGCCTCATACTTGGACAGTGAAGGCTGTGAGGTGGGTGCCAAGGCTGCCTTTCACTCTTCTCAGCACAGCATGTGCCTGCAGGCCTTTCTGCAGGGTGGGAACCACCAGGATTATGCATGTTTGCTCGTGTCCTTGGTAGCAAAGTATTACTTACAGTGAAAGAGAGATTCTTCCCACTTTGAGCAATTTTCCTCTTGAGCAGTGCTTTGGTGTTTAACCAATGAGATGAATTTTGCAAAGAAGCTGGAGGAGGAAGGAGTGGTGCTTTATGCTTATGCTTTTGCATTTTCTTTTTATTGTTGTTTTCTTTTAACAAAACAAAGCTTCTTTTTAAATGTCAGTCATTTTTATTGCACTGTCATTTTTGTTGCTGTCACATCTGCCTCATTTTGCTACTTATTAGATACACATTAGATATTCACTGGCTTTCAAAATCAATCACTGGCATTCTTGAGATTTCAGAGTAACAAATTGTACTAGTGAGAGAGAAGCAGTACTGCACAGGAATAACGTCAGTGATGCCAGATATTTCTTTGAGATGGTAACTGTTTTCTTTGCAGGTGTCAGTCTCTTGCAAATAAGAAAGACATGGTCAGACTTAATCTCAAATAGCACTTGTGAGGGACAAATGAATGTGCATGTTAACTGTTTTGTGTTGCCTCTTGACCTCTGGTGTGGGAGCTTGTACCACCTCAGAAGCATTGCCACAAAAACTATGGTTTGTATAATTTGAGATGAGAGGATGCTTTCTGAAAGGGCTGTTTCTTGGAATGACACTTAGAAATTTGGTGAGCCCAGAAAGGCATCAGGCTTAGCCAGAGTTGGATGCTGAGCCATTGATAATTTAGAATAAACCAAGAAAATCATCTTGCAGATAGAAGACATTAACATAGAATTGTTCTGTATCTGGTACATGAATTCTTAAGTTTCTCAAGCCACATCTGAAGTAACAGGTCCGTGCAGGACAAAGAGCTGACCTGTTTTATGCTCCTGCCACTAAACAACCCATTCCAACCCAGACCTCAAAAATGAGAGCACATGAGGGGCTTAACCTGAACCTGCATGTCAGTAAGTATGCACAGCTTCCACTCCAGTTTACTGGAGATGTCTGAGAACCAGAAGCAGGTTCTTGGCATTTAAGTGCGTGTAGTGTGGATAAGTGCATTATGGCCACCTATATTCTAGCTTCATTCTGGTTATTAGCTGTAGCTAGCCCTGAGTTTCATACCTAGGGGTATGAACAGACGCGTTGAGTCAGTTGCTCAAAGCCTTAGAAACAAAGGCTCAAAGCCTTAGTGTGAGTCAGTTGCTCACACTAGTTCTTTATAGTTTGAAGTAGTATCTTAGCATGTATTATTGCTTCATAGTAGCAAAATGAAAAGTATTTATGAATTAAAACTTACATGCTCAAATAGATGCTTGAATTGCACATGTTTTAGCAGGGTGTGAATTATATATTGGCAAAGACAAACCAAGAAGGTGGCCATTGCCACAGTTGCACAGTCTCTCTTTATTTGGCACTAATTTGTTTTTTGTGCAGAATAGCCACAGAAGGAGACTGTCAAAGATGGCAAAGACAAGAGGATAAATGACAAATGAGCATTTAGTGAGGATGATGAGGAAGGTATGATGAATTAAGCCCCGATGGATCAAGTAAATGCCACTATGGCAGGTAATGCCATTATGACAGTACTGTATTTCAGGATTTCTGATCAAGTAGCAAGGAAATGGTTCTGTTCCAAGGGCTGGAACTCCCTATTTAATACCCAGATGCCGAAAGAGTTTCTGTGTTGATGGAGCTCCTTGGTTTAGCTGGTAAGAGAATGGATTATGATATCAGTTGTGGTTACTCTAGTGTTCATTTTTATTCTTTGTTTATGTCTGTGAGGGCAAGGGAAAACTTGACTATATAGCCTAAAATGCTGAAGGCAGCCTTCAAAAAAAAACTACTACAAACTAAGGGAAATGAGATTTTTAGGTATGGTATTTTGCTGATCTCTTGGTGCAGTGCTTATTGTTTTCAACAGCTACCAGGTGAGAGTCTGCAGAGCAAGGCTGGTGAGGAGCTCTTTGGTCAATATCCCTATAGAATATTCACCTGTGTGTCAAATGAGAATTGACCTTAAACTGAGACATTAGATAGGTGGTATTCAACAGTATTTACTTGCATAATGGCACATACAAATATGTGCTATGTCAGAAGACACCTTTTAAAAAAATGTTTGTACTGAGTGTTGTGGGATACGCTCAGTATTTTCTTACTGTTGATGCTCACCTCTAATGTTTACTCTCCATCAAGGTGCAGTTTGATGCAGGTGGGTCTCAGCTCATGCCTTGCTGATAACTAAAATAATTTTCCTTTCACTTCAAGTACCATCATGTCATTTGCAGGACAGTGGCATGGAGCAGTATGGCAGCTATAATTCTGTATTGCCAGAGGCAGTAATTTCATGCAGTTGAAAAGACACCATATATTCAAACTTCTTAGCAGGCCCTGTTGAGACAGACAAGGGGTAATGGTTTGAAACTGAAGGGCAGTCAGTTTAGATTAGATATAAGGAAGAAGTTTTTGAAAATGAGGGTGATGAACCACTGGAACAGGTTGCCCAGAGAGGTGGTGGATGCGCCATCCCTGGAAACATTCAAGGTCAGGCTGGACAGGTCTCTGAATAACCTGGGCTAGTTGAAGATGTCCCTGCTCATTGCAATGGGGATGGACAAAATGTCCCTTCCAACTCAAACAATTGTATGATTCTGCAATTCTGCTGACAGTTCGAATGTACTTTTCTTTCAGAAAGTTGATTCCCGTGGCTTTTCTTTTCCTCCTTTTACTGTTTCTCTGATCATGCATCACTATGTGATGTTTGGCATATCACGCAGCCCGAAATCACTTCTTTGTACATTAAGGCAGCGAATGACCCAAACTCCCTGAGCCTCGGGCAGGACACAGAAACAAGCTGTAGGTGTCACTCCAAGTCCCCTGACGGCAGTGCAGGTCGCAGGCAAGTTGGTGCCAGGGCTCAGGGAAGGCGATAGGGCTCTGAAGGACATCCAAGTCAATGTTGCCATCTACTGGGGCGCAGCAGGAGTAGCCAGTTGCTTACATCTGGAAAATCCTGCTGGCTGGCATTTGTTGCCCAGAGCTGGAAAGTATGTAGATAGCAGCATGTACATGCCAGCAGCTAAAAAATAAAAGCCTCCCACCCAGGTTATTTCAAGCTGAGTTTAGAGAGAAGAGGCTTTCAGAAACTGGAGAAGGAAAAGTTTTCTTGGGCTACATCTGGTGATGTCTTCCTCTTTCCCCAGGAAAAACAAACAAACAATCAAACAAACCTACCACGACTATGGACATTTCCTTCGAGCAGTTACTACTGGCCTGTGCTTTGTCATACTTGTAAAGTATTCTGAGTAAAGTGGTTTTCCTCATATTCATTGCTCTGTGCCTTGAACGTCTCAATTTCCAAATTAGCCAACCAGTACTTGCACCAAATCAAAGTGTAAGTATGTTTGTGCTCCTAAGAGGCCCATAGCATTATGAGGAAAGTAAAATTATGCCTCATCTTCTTTGTTGCATTAATTAGTTTCTTTTTACTGTGTAATGCAGATAAATTTCTTAGGTGTATACCGGAGACCAGTCTGTCTTTTCCATTTTAAAGACACAATAAAACAAGTATGCGAAATGACATTTCAAAGGGTTTATTGTTTAAAAAGTTTCAACTTGCTAAAAAAATTGATCTCAGTTAGCTTTTCCCTTTATTTTCCATCTATCCAGGATATAGATTTTTTTTTATATGTTCATAAAACCTGAAAAATACATATATTTAACAACAACAACAACAACAAAATAATCTGCCAGGGGCAAGTTAGTGAGACTTCTTCCCACCCAGTGCCAGCTTAAAATGTAGTAGGATCTCTGTACAGGAGGAGAAATACTATTTTTCCTGCTACTGGGACTTGCTGAAGAGGGAAATTCAAAAGCAGAGTATTCAAATCTTCATGTCTGATTTTAGTGTCAAACAAAATCTTGAAGAGCAAAAGAAGGAAAAAAGTACCCAGTGGAGGGGCAGGAGGATGTTGGCCAAAGGGGTAGCCACTATTTATATATGAAATTCTTTGAATTACAAGTAGAAGCTTGTTTTCAGAAAGACTTTATTTATATTTTCCTCTGAATGTTTTCTTGGTGCAAGAAAGGATTTTCTATCTCCAGTTCAGCTAAAATGTACCAATTGTCACTGAGAACTGGGATTATTAAGGTGCAATTTCAGCATAGATGCATGTATGTCTCAACAATACATGCATTATAATAATAATAAGCAGGTTTAAAAGCAGAAAATAATGACTACATGAAGTATAATAAAAGTAAAACAAATCAGACAAAAGGAAGGTGATAGTAACAGTAAGAAAGACAACTGTAACAGTAACTACAAGAGTAACTATATTTTTCCAATGAGAGGTGCAAAGATAGGTGAGATATTAAAACCACTTTTGTAGTTATGCAGTCACTGAAAAACTAACCTAGTAAGTGGTATGATTTGTTCTGTTTCTTGCTTTACTTTGATACATGAAGAAATTTCGAAATAAATAGGATCTTCTAGTAACACACAGAATTAAACTGCTGTCACTAGAAGCTGTAGACAACCCAGCAATCTCCAAACAGTTTTTATAGCTTGCAATTCACCAAATGCCAATTGTGGAAATCTCCTTCCTGTCTGTCACTCAGGTTGCTACCAGTGGCATCCGTTTATGGACTCTTACCCTTTGCAGTTGCTATTCTTTTTTTTTCTTCAGAAGAGGAAAAAAGGTTTTCCAAAATTTTAATGGGTGATGCATGCCATATTTTCAGGAAGCATTGGAGAACTATCCTGCCTGGTGTGAAATAACACATTTATTTTGGTGATTTGCCAGTCTGCAAAATCCCTGTGTACATCAATATCTAAATGTTAGGCATTGTAGGTTTGGTCTGTCAGCTTGGCTGTACAACAGCTTTGTTACTTGGTAAGAATTCTCTCCCCTGTATGCATTAAGGTTTTCATTCCTGATGGTATTATTTTGTTTAGCTATGAATTTCCACATGCTGTCTTGGGCTGTTATTGCCCAGCTTGTGATTCTGTTTTTACAAAATCTTGTTAAGCTGGCTAGCCAACAGAAACACAGTCAGAGCAGTGAGCTGAATTTTGTTCATTTACTACTAGCCTGCAGGCAGAAACAGTTCTTTTCCTCCTTCTCATGTGTTATGGCTTCTGTCAGCTTGAGGATTTTGTGGTGAGGTGGCCTGTTGCCACTTAGCAAAGCTTTCCCTGGGGTATCCTTATTTCTTTGCACTATTTATTCCTCCAGCAGGGTTAGTGAAAACATGAACATGTTGGCCTCTGAAATAGATGCCACAAATCAGTCTAGCACTTCTTTCTAATTTTAATGGAAATGAACTACTAGTTGTAATTTCTTGAATCTCTCAGTTAAGATGTAGAGAGACCATAAATCTTAAAGCAACAAACATCCCCAAATACTGCACTTTGAAGTGAGTAGGAGCTCCTGGGTCATTACCACTTTTCAGAAACAGGCTGCTTAACTAGGTGTCTGAAGCCATTACAGTCTTTTTTCTTTCTGAAAACTTTGGTTTCACTGTTTGAGGAAATATACAACAAAAAGTTTGCACAGTGTCAGCAGTGCTTCTCTGAATAGCCTCATACAAAGCCAATGGATATTGTAGCATCCAAACTCAGCATTCCTGTTCTAGGCCAAGCATTTGGCTTGAAGATTCATTACATTTATTATTGTTAGATTTTGTTTGGTGGGAGGGATTCTGGGGTTTTGTTTACTTTCAACTTTATTAATAAAAAAGCCAAAACAAAGACAAGAAAACCTAACCTAAAATGTTAGGCTTGTTGTGTATTTTTTGTTTGTTTGTTTGATGTTTTTTTTTAAGTTTCTTCTATCAGGACTTTTCATCCCTTATCTTACATCTTCTCCTTTCATAACCTACTTGGGAATGGGATGTGATATCCTAAACCATTGCTATAAGCATTTGCTACAACACATTTCTTTGCAGAGTACAGCATAGCTAAATGTATGCAATATATTATTACATTCTTATTCTTGCTTCCTTATTTTTGTCTTAAGCTGAAAATTCAGTTTAACTCCATAGTCTCCATAGATAAATAATGAGTTAATCAAATTGTATGCTGTTACTTAAATTGGAGACTTTTTTTAAAAACTAGTATAGTTTTCCCATTACATGAACTATATAAGCTGTATAGTGAAACATAAGTGAAAAAAAGATACCAGTTTCTGATCAATTCTTTATTTAGTCAGTTAGGAAGGGAGAGGAATAAACAGGAAGGTAGTACCATAGCTTATCATCTATGAAGGGATCATATCATGGCACAAGTGGTAATGTTTTACCCCAGGGTAAACTCTCCAGCCTGTGTTGGCTGAATCTTGAGGGCTGACTCATCCTGGCAGCAGCCTTCAGCAGCCTGGCTAGTTGGAGTAACAGCCTTTGCAGTGTGCGACTCATGTTTTAATGGCATAGCTACACTTCCGCCATGGTATTTGAAATTAATTTCTATTGGGAGTTATTCTGTCTGAATAATCTTGTAGTAAGCCTTTGTAGGGGGCTCACACATAGGTACCCAAGCTCTGCAAAGAAGGAGGTAAGAGCTAAACTAACCTCATGGAGGAGGCAAGAGGTATTCCCTGTGCTGAGAAGTGTGGTGCTTCCCTATTGCTTGTAACTCTGCAGCACTATTTCTGTCAAGTTTTGCAGGCTGCAGCAGAACCATCAGCAATCTGATTTCTCCCTTTTTAACCACGTGATCTGGACCTTTGCTAGGTGGTGATGGATTTTGTGTTTTGTGGTGGTGAGTCCCTCAGGGTGGTGACTCTCCTGTCCAGAGGTCCCAGCATGATGATATTTGTGTCCTAGCAATTGCAGCCAGAAAGAGAGATGGAAATATGTAAGAGAATCAAAGCTGCATAAACCCAGGTCAGTGAAGGAGGAGGGGGAGGAGGAGCTCCAAGTGCTGGAACAGAGATTCCCCTGAAGCCTGTGGTGGAAACCGTGGTGAGCAGGCTGTCCACCACCAGCACATGGAGGTCCACAGGAGAGCAGAGATGTGCCTCCAGCCCCTGGATGACCCCATGTAAGAGCAAGTAGATACCTGAAGGAGGCTGTGGGCTTGCGCAAAGCCCAGACAGTGGTAAAGTTAAGCCTAAGAAGAATGGAGAGGTGAAGGGAAGGTGTTTTTAAGATCTGGTTTTATTTGCCACTATCCTACTCCAATCTGATTGGTAAAAAAAACTAAATTCATTTCCCTAAATCAAGTCTGGTTTTCCATGACAGTAACAGATGAGTGATTTCCTCCTGTCCTTAGATTGACCTATGAGACTTCATTGTATTTCCTTTCTCCTGTCCAACTAAGAAGGAGAGTGATAGAGCAGCTTTGGTAGACACTTGGTGTCCAGCCAGGGTCAACCCACACACAGTCTGAGAACGCTGGAAGAAAAAAAAAATCAAGTAAGCCAAAACAGATACATGATACTTCAGATATGCTCTCTCATCTTTCTTGTGCTTTTGCTTTCCCTCCTAGTTTACAGAATTCTGGTGCTGCTCATATCTTCAGACAAGCCTAGTCCTGACAGAGAGGGAATTGAAAAATCAAAGGAACAACGGTCAACATAGGGCAAGATAGACAAAGTTCATCACCTCTCACTGGCAAACCTTACAGTGGGCAGCAAAGCATGGTTAACATACCTGGGATATTGTAAGACAATTGAATAGATTTAGGATTTGGTATTTTGTTTGTGCATTAGAGTGAAGCCTCTTTGAAAAAGAAAAGCAAATAAAATTCAAAGAAAGGAGGTCTTCAAACAGAAGGTATTTTAATTTGTAAATAATGAAGAGCACTTCCACTTCTATTATCCAGGATTTAAATTCTAGACATTGCATAAATTATCTTTTTATACCCTAATGTCATCTGTCTTCTAAAATATGGCCTGTTCTCACAGGGGAGAAAAAAACATTTGTGGGTTTCACTTCTCCACTACTTTCACAAGGGAAAAATACACTTTTCATGATGCATGTGGAAGCAAGATTATTAATATGAACCTAAATAGCCTCAGATGAAATAAGCTAAGTTTTTGTAACTTGGGATTTCCTTTCTTAGTTTCTTTTTTTTCTTTGTTTATTTAGTTTTGCCCTAGAAAGGACAATATAGTTGCCAGTACTGCTCTCAGACCCTTTCAGATTCTTTTTGTGTGATGCCAAACTTCATTTCCACTGGTGAAAAATGTGTGGGTTTGTGTCAGAGCAGTTAGCAAACTTGGATTGTCCTGCGGTTCTGTGAAGTGAATTTGCCAGGATTAGTTTCCTTGTTGACTTCAGCATGTTCACCTCGAGATAAATCAGCATCTCATCTTCCCAAAAGCAATGCTTTATTATTATCTTGGGGTGTGCTCTGTATGTGATTATTTCAGAGACAGTTCTCCTGCACTACAGGCCAGTCCCAGGTGGGATGATGGAGGAATATGAACGCCTGCTGGCTCAGGTGTCAGACGTGGTCAGAGGCAGGGGAGCAGGACTCAGGCTGGGACTAGTGATGGTAAGATACACACTGTAGCCCAGAGGAGCTTTCATGAATTTCCTTAATGGTGGAATTGCTCCAGCCACTCTGATATTGGGGGCCCTGACAATAGAGATCAAAATTAACTTGTGTTTACACAGAAATGCTATAATTTTAGTTTCGATTGCAGGGTTGGCATCACCTACAGGTAATGTGCATTTCCTAATAGTTCGAATATCTTGGACACTTCCTCAAAAAGCATTCAGTGGATTCAATTAGTTCCATGTGTTCTTTAACAGCTGCTATGTATCAGAATTTGAACTGAGCCCATCAAGGTTGACAGAAATGTTTGGCACGACACTGGGATAAAGCTAGCTTGATTTTAGACATGTAGGATGACTTCTTGAGATCAAGGATGCTCTTAGGCAGAGAGTCAAAGACTGTATGTGTTTCAAAAGGTAGTCCTTGAATCAGGAAGACAGATGGCTTTGGAACATTGTCTGAATGATGCACAAAGTGATGGAGGACAGCTGCCCAGGTGTTGCAGGCATACATACCCTTCACATCTCAGCCCTACAGAACAGAATGTAACCAGTAGTGTATTTACATGTATTTTGTATGTTACACCCACGAGTGTATGTTTCTATATCCATAAGCAATCTGTATAATAACACAATACATTGAGCTCTGGTTCATGGTTTGCCTATTTTGTGAAGATTTAAATGTTTCTCTCTTGACACTGGCCTTTTAGGTCATACATCTAGAAAAATGAAGTAGATTTGCAAGAGATAATAGTAGTTTCTTGAGTTGTTGCTATTCTCTCAGTGTAACTGTAACCAGAAACGCAAGCTTCAGGCACAGCCTTCTAGACACTGTGATGGTCCCCTAAGAATTGGTCCTCCTCCCTCTGCAAGAGAATCCGATGCCTGAAGCTCTGGACCTTCATACTTGTCTTCTCAAAGCTGGACTTCCAGCAAGAGGAGGGTGAGAACCTCCAGCACAGAGATCATGTGAGCAGGTAAGATTTACAAAAGAACATCTTAGTATAAACTGTTTTGCCGTGATGGCTACAGTTGTGTAAGTGAGGAACAGCCCCTTTGGAGCAGGGCAGGGTGCCTCATTTCAGAATGCACTTGGTTACTTTTATGAATCCTTTGAAGACAGTTGCATGCACACCAGGGCATTTTGAATAATTTACAAAGCAGTCATGAAACATGTTTGGGTGACACTTTGCTTCCCTTTTCATTCTCTTGAGGAGAGGGTCAAGCAAATAGATGAAAATTTCCATGTAGAAATGACAGGAAAGGGGAGGGAAATTCCATTTAGTCAACATTCAAGTTTATAAACTGCTTTGTAATTTCAGAACTATACTCATTTATTTTGCATTAAAAATAGAAAGGCTGCAAGAATTTCTTCTTGCTGACAGATAAGAGGAACTGATGATTGACAATTGTCTGGGTTTTTTGTTGTTGACTGCCAAAATTATTGTCAGTACAGCCTTGAGCTGGCAGAAATAAGCCTAAAGCTGAGAACCTTCCCAGGGTAGGAGAAGATATTTGACAGAATTTTACTAGTAGCTACATACATATGTATTTGTCAATTGACCAGACTGGAAATATGAATATATATTGAAAGAAATCAGGCAAAATGCCTAGGTCATGTAGAATTTTTTTAAACAACAACAAAAATATTTGTTACGTTTTTTTTAACTTGCATTAAAACAACAGTTAATAAAAGGGAGAAGCTTCTGTGTCAACAGGCTAAGAACAATCACACTTTTCCAGCATTTTTAATTCAAATTCAAATGGAAATCACTTGTATGTCATTGTTTTAATTGGAGGTTTGTGGTTGTTGTTTGTGTGTTTTTTAATACCATTTTGCACATGATTTTTAAACAAAAAGCCTTTTTTGTTCATGTCTAAGGATGCTAGAAAAGTTGTGCTCTTCTATTAATTTTGTTCAAGAAATATGAAAGAAAAAACCTGAACTGGTGAAAGCCAAATTTGTTTGGGGGAGAAGGTGTATGGAAGACTTGTTTGAATGTGTGGTTAAATTAATTCTTAGGATACGTGGCACCAGATATACTTGATGTCATTTCTGGATTATTTACTTAATGGTAACTGCAAGTTAGAATAAATACATGGTTGAGATTAGTTTTACCTACTACTATTACCCTTTGTATGGCTTTTCTAAATTTTTCAAGTGTTGTTTAAAAAACCCTAAAATATTTAACTTTTCAATATCTCTGAAGTTTACAACTAGATAGGATCTCTCTCTCAGTTTTCCATGAGGTGCAGCAAACTGTTTAAATACATGCTACCAATTTCTGTGGTTTTGATACCAGGATTGTTTTCGTGACCTAGTAATTTATGCGGGTTTGTAACTGAGTGGCCTTATTTTGCATGTAAGATTACCAGTGAAAAGCAAAAACTGCTCCTAGTTAGTCTAAAATTTTTGGCTTCTATTTTAATTTTTTGAAGGTTGCTTTAACTGAGGAATGCACCAACAAAAATAAAAGCATAATTTTGCAAGACTTTTAATAAAAAATACATAGTCCGATTCACTCCCTGTGTGAGAGGGAAATAAATCTCTTGCTTAAGACAGCTATTATATCTGGTGCCACATATCAGGTTGTCTCTACAGGTCCCTGTTAAAGTGGAGTTGTAGGCTTATTAGCATCCTATTAATATGTGCATAAAATGTAGTCTGTGTCTGAGCCCAAATACACAAGCTGGGAAATCAAAGAGAAATCCTTCACACCTTTTGCTGGCTTCATCCTGAACTTTTATTTAGCTCAAAACAACTTCCTTAAGAGAATTTCCTCTTCTAAAGGAAACACTTTTCTCTATACTTAACAGGGGAATACTGCATTGAATTATTTTTGGAGTGGCACAGTCACCATTGGGAGAGAATTGCTTTAATCATGATATATGAATCTTAATTTTGTCTTGTGTAAAGTATCAATCAAATTGAAAAGCATGGACCCATCTGAGGTCTTTTTCTTTAGAGGTAAAAGTTAGGAAAATGTTAAGTAGACAGTATTTTCACTTGTATTTTATCAAAAGCTGATAGAGAAAGGACTACAAAGGCTGCACTGTGTTGTAGGCTTTTCTTCCTTACATGAAAAATAGTAGCATATTTGTTTCTGAGTACTTTAGGGCTTTGTGTGTAGTACAAAATTACCTCTAAAACTCGAGTTTATTTAATCCTGACTTAGATACTGCAGTGGAAAACCTTGTCTTTAACAATCATTGTAATTTAGAATTCCTTCTGTTTAGCTTAGGTTAGTAAGTATTGGATTTAGGCTGAATTAATATAAGCCACTATTAAACTGAAATAAGAGGCTTATACAAGTTTAAAATTAAATGCTTAATTTAAGTGTTTTCTGAACCAGTGAAACTTGGTGCTCTGAGACTGTTCAAGCTGTAAAAGTCAAATAGACTCAGTCTGCTGCTAGTTAAGCACCATCCTTTTTCCAGGCAGATAGAGAAATACCCTGTTAATTTTGTCAAGCAGAAAAGAAAAAAATGCTTCCCCAGTACATTACTGACTCTTTTATATTCACATTGTAATTTAGAAATATGATCTATAAGTGTTTTGTCAGCTCATACACATCTCTGATAGCAGCCTCCCCTGCACTAGTACTATCACTTGACTATTTACCGGTTTTTTAATTTGTGATGTTTTGGGAGCCAGTGGCAACTGGCTGTGGAAAAGTGCATTTCCTAACTCTTCTTGGTCCAAGCTGGTTTGAAAAGTTACACCTGAGGGCCTGGCCTGGGCTGTAGAATCATTTGAATGAGTCACCAGGAATTGTGGCATTCTGTGCATAGGAGAAGAGTTCAGAGAATGTGGCCAAAGTCTTGCCAGAATGGGAATCTTATTGAAGGTGGCATTTGTACAAAGCAAGTTGAGAGTTGCGCTAAGGGAGGTAATAGGATAGATTCTTGCATGCACTGTTTTGTCTGGTGCCTGGCAAAGCTCTCGGATGTGCCTCATGAACTGTTAGGAATTTTTTTTTTAAAGCCAGGGAATTCTGTTAGAGCTTAAGGATTGAGAAAAACTTCATTTGGCAATGGAAACTGAAGTGCTTTTAAAATCAAAAATCTGTATTTTGTTCTTCAAGATTATTTTTTTTCCAAAATATTTTCCTCCTTTATTTTTCTGACTTGCAGCTGCCAGTGAAAATGTCCCCTGAAGTGCTTGCAGCCTGTTGGTCACTGTCCTGCAGAACCAGCACCAGGAGCCTCCAGGCAAGCTCTTCCCACACTAGTGTGCCAATAGATCTGGTAAAGTTACTGTATCTAATGACTGACTTATCATAAAGATTTGTAAAATTATGCTAATTCTTCTTTTTACAGGAGTTTCTTGCACGTTATTGTTAAGGGCTTTCACAGCATATTTCCCGTTGTTTGTTAATGTCAAATAAATACATGGGTGACTGGAGAATGCAGACTTCCTCTGCAAGGGCCTGCACACACAAAATGGTTGGACTTTTGTAGCCTTGTCAACTGTGTCATGGGCGCCTTGAAGTCTAAAAAGAAACAGCAGCTCAAATTTTCTCCTCTTCCAGTATCTTAAGCTTGTTTAAAGTGTATGTTTTCCACAGTAAGTTGTATACATGTATTTAACACAAATATGGAAAGAAAATTAAATTTAAAAACCAGAATCCAACAATTTTATTTTCTGCCCAAGATCTATCTGTGAAGACTGTATTTGTAGAAAGGAATAGATCAGCTCAGATCTTTTGTTGTAAGGGGCCTGTAGATGTCTAATTTGCACTCATGTTCATTTGCAGGCATGTCTGCATTGTCATGGTGTGCCCTGGAGTGTTTTGGATATAGAGCAGGAAGACAGCAGTGGTGACGAAAATAAACACGTTTAAACAAGCAACTGTGGTTGCTGACAAGATTTAAATCAGCTTTATCCCTACCATTTAAAACCTGAAGTACTTGAGATATATTAAGATATTAATATTTATGTAGCCAAAGTCTTTAGAGCTAATTAGCTGAGACCTGCAACATACTTTGAAGTGAGCCTCCACTTGTGCCCCCTTGACACTTGGCAGCCCACATCATGAAGTGGGGCTGATGTTGGATTGATGGATGGAAGATGTGCTTCACCTTGTACGTGCCAGCTGCTAGTGGGCGTTTTGATCCACAGATCCAGATTAGAGGTAGCTCAAAGTAAAAAACCCAAAGTGAATGCTGGGTCCTTAGCACTGACTTTCATTCTGCAGGTTCAGCTTCCTCTGTGTGGTGCTACTGTATGTGTGGCCAGAGATGTGCCCCCAGATTGTGTTTGTTTCATTGCTCTTAACGTGTCCCTAGTGCGTCTTAGGAGGTGTGAAACTCTTGGTCCTTGTCATTTGTACTGATAAAATTTGTAAAAATGTATTAGGACTTAAAATCTTTAGTTTAGGTATGTAATTCTTTGGTATGTTAGCAGTTAATCACTCATTTTTAATATTGACAGCTATATATTGTGAGGAAATAAAATAAAGAGTGCAAGGGTGTTTGTGCCAGTCTGTGTTACAAAATGAAAGTCTGTAGGAGCAAAGGGTGGTAATTTTGGATTTTTTTCTCAGATGGTTTCTTCAGAAGAAAAAAATTTGGAGAGGAAAGGGGGAAAACTGACTGCAGGAGAAACTGAGAACCGGGTTCTGCTCTAGCAGAGGACCTGCATCCATTTCTCTGTTGAATTTAGCAGGTATTATGAGAAAACCCCCATAAAGTATGTCTGCAGTGAAGTGAGGCATTAAAATATGTGATTTAATGCTTGAAATTTGCCACCTTTCTGAACCCAGATCTCAGAGCTGCTCTGCGTAGACATGTACATATGGAACAGGTTATGGAGAGTGAAAGCAAGTGGGCATATACAGTGTAGACACTGCTTTGCTCTGCTCGCTGCCTGCAGATGTCCAGGCTATGACTGTCTGTGAGCTTGCATCATTGGAAACGGGCTGTAAAACTGTAGTGTGTGACCTGTTGATCTCCACGGTGTCTCCTGGTGATCCTGTTTTACAGTCCTTTTATACCTCTCTAGCCTTCCCAGTGCTTGCATTACTGGAATGCAGCACCAGACTCTGGGACAAGACAGGTGAAATTGATGTAAACTAAGACAGAAATGAAAGCTTTTGCTATTCTCACCCGTTTTAGATTTCAATGAGATTGTTAGTACGACAGGGTTATAGTTATGTTTAAAGGAACACAAAATGTGAATCACTGTGTGTAGGCTGCTGTTTCAGTTGTGATCGGGATGGTTACTAACACCTGAATATCAGTATAGTGCTGGTAGGTATCTATGAATCTTTTCAACCGGTCAGAGCAATGCAGAGAAAGGCAAATCTCATGTCAGGCTCTGATTTCTAGAATTTAGAGCCAGTTTTAACCAGATGCTCAATCGTGTTGGCTTTCTACCCATTTTGTAAGTAATTCATGTGAGAAGGGAAATCCTGAAGGAGGTGACAATAGGAAATGAGCAGAGGAAAATAGTAAATGCTTTGTCTGTCCCTTTCTCAACCTATTTTTGAGTTTAGTTTATCCAGAGTTTGTGAAGTAGCATGTTGTTTTTTCCATACAAGGAGAAACTGGGTACCCAGTGACTGAAGATTATGTATGTTACTAGTACAAGCCTGAATTCTTCAATTTCTTTAACAGGTAGCCTTGCAAGAATGCCCAGTGTGAATCTTATCAACGTATTAAATATTGCTCCCTATTTAATGTAAATAATAGTTGTTTAAAAGACCTTGCAAACTAAGCCCAATTGGTCTGAGCAGTTTTTTGTTCTGAGATGTTTGTTTGTATGGAATTACCTACATTTTTAGAGAGTAAATGCTGGTACATACTTAGCTGGCAGGGAGAAAAAGAAACTGTGCTATCAGTTTTAGTAGTGCAAGAGGTACCATTGAGAAATTCTTGAAAAAATAGTTGTTCTTACTGTTTGCATGAATATCGTGCAAAATCTAAACAGAACCTTGAACTCCTGAAGAACAACAGATGTGAAAGAACTATTGGCTCTAATTGACACTGTGGTGTCAGATGAATAGAAACAGTGAAGCTAAACAAGTTCCTCCTCTGGGTTAAGCTGCGTTTCTGATCTTTGGGGTGATGCCCTGTTTCCACCTTTCCCTTTGGCCAGCACTGAATAATCTGTCCTTTACTGGGTAACATGATCCCACTAAATGTTTCAGATTTTTCTTATATGTGTCGGTCAAAGTTAAATGGCTAACACATTTGCAACAAATAATTTCACACCATTCAAAATGTGAATCTCATTTCCCTGGGAAAATAGAACAGTATGAAAACACACAAAATCTCCCCAGATCTCTAATAGATTCAGTGATCTACAGTTTGAATTGATGGAGAGCATTAGATGATTTTGCTCCTATAGGAAATTTAAAGTTTTACTTTCTTCTTAAGCCCAAGTATAATGTGAATTTTTCACAAGTGTGTGAATCTTTATAATCCTGCCTAATCTTGTAGCATAGGATTTCTCTTAGCATTAACTGCTGAAAGCTAAATATCTTTCCTAAACTAGTAATCCGGGAAGTAATTTCCCACTCTCCCCCTACCTCCCCCAGCAGATAGTGCTGCCAGGGTGATTCCTCTCACCTGTTTTACTCACCTATCCTAGAATGGGATAAATGGCAATCTGGAGACACTTATCTCTCTTGCTTGACTACAGGAAGAGCCTTGTTGGCTGGCTTGGACAAGCCACCTGATTTCTAGGTGGCTATAGAGCAGAGAGAATACCTCTTTTGATCTCAAGGTATAACATGTAGTTTTCAAAGATGCTTTCTTAGTGCTGAAAGGATTTCTTATATTTATCCACAGTTTTCTCCAAATAACACCACTTTTCTTATTAAGTGGTCTTTTGTGCATGGATTTTTGTACACTTTAATGATTAGTACTCAAGTTTATAATTTTGTGTCCCCAATTTCTTTCTGAGAATCAGCAAGACAAAGTTGAAATGTGTGCACAAGGATAAGTTGTGCAGGCACAACAACTCTCTTCACACAGGGCAACAGGGAATCTCTTACTGTAAAGAAATAAAACTCCCATCAGTTTGGTATCTCAGAAAGACCAATCTAGGCTAATCTCAAATGGAATAAATAAACCTTATTCTGAAAATTCAGTGTAAATTGAATGCCCATAATCATTGTATCCTTTTAGCTGCAGAGGAGGATGTTCACATTTATTCATGGACTGACACATCAGCAGAGTCCACTCAGTTCAGTTCTCTGATAAGTCTAGATCTATGGAAATGAGTGAGCTGGTTAGGCTTCCTGTACTCAGGTTTTCCTAGTTGTAGTTTTTCTGTATTGTTGGGGAACATCAGTGCCTGCATTGTTTTGGTATGTTAACTTGCATTACGCAGCAGCGCTCCTGTCCCAGCATGACAGGAAACAATGATGCAGACCCTTCAGCAGCTGGTTCCCTGCTGAGCTGAGAGGAACCACACAGGCACTGAATTTCTCTACCTTGGTGGCCACACGGTCTCCTTGAAGTGCCAAGCTGCAAAGTGGCAGTGAGAAGTCAGTGCTACCACAGTACTCAGTGGGTCTTAGACATTCCCCGTGGCATGAGCACTGGACAGGTGAGCTGAGGGTGCACACAGGAACTGTGATTTTTTTGTCAATTATCTTTCTGGATTCTAGGCTGCCAATACCTGGGAACTATAAGTACACTTCTGTACCAACACACCTGTTTGCCAGTACCAAGACATGTCACAAGGCTTAAGGCAGATAGCTGGTTATTCTTCAGAACTCATCAAACAGATGTTCTGAGAACTCTCTGAGTACTCTGTTGCAGAGTTTATTTCTGTCACAGATGATTTTCAGTGCAGGTTGGAGGGGATGTTACATGCAAAGGCTGCATGTCTCTCATGCTACTGGATGAGCAGGATTTGGAAGCTTCAGTGAGAACTGTAGCAAAGGCAGTAGGGGGGAAAAAGGCAGGGTGGGTAACTGGGCACACCTTCGCCAAAAGCCAATATTTAAGATATAGTGCTATTGGAAACTAAGTCACTCCTCTGCTGATGTTTGCCTCGATTTTTTAAAATGTCAGAAATGGGAAAAAAAATATTAAAAATTAAGGAAAATCAGAAAGACATGGAGAATTCTGAATTTGCACAGTTGTGGCCTGCTTTCCTTGTTATCTTGTAATGCCAAAAGCATCGAGAAACTACCAAACTTCAACTGAGAATGTTTTGATTAACTTTCTTCTAACAGTGATGATGGAAGCTGAAATGGCACATGTGAGAACACCCTAGCTGTGGATGCTTGATGAGACAAGGTTAATTTAGTGAAGTAGATTGTTTCACCCATATTGCGTTATATCATGACACGTGCTAGAAAAAGCTCTCAGTTCTCTGGGCTGGACTCTGACTTTCCTCTGTTTTTTGCAATGCTATAATGCTGTGAAAGTACTTCATTTTGGAAAAAGAGTGGCAAGTTGGCAAAATCTTGGTTTGGGAGAGTGCAACCTGCTTTTTTATTTTTTTATCTTACAATCTCAGTGCAAAAGTGAGAATCCTATTTTGCATCACATTTCAATTAAACTCTGTACTTCATAATGGAAGAAAGATGTCAGGCACAATCTATGAGTGACTTTAAAAGGCTTGGGTAATTTATTGAGGTTCTTCATATAGTACATACAAAATATCTCACTGTTGACATAAGGACATCAACATTTCATATATTCTGTGCAATATTTTTGGCCGAAGTAGAATACATTTTTTTGTCACTCTTTGTCAATTGTTGAAGACCTTAATTTAATTTTAAGAACAATATCCTTTTCATTCGTTTCTACCAGAAGTGTTATGATTTGAAAAAGTACTGTTGTTGTTGCAAAAATATAAGAATTCACATATGTTTTCTCTGTGAGCCCATTTTCCTGACCTCAGCCATTGAGTTATGCTTTCTTCTCCAAAAGAGAAGTTGAAAAGGAGTGAGAGAGACAGAGACAAAGAGGAAAGGGATCACAGTATCTCAATTTTACTTTCTTTCCTGAAGAGTATTCTCTTCGGACAGACAGTAATTGTAGTTTCTAATGACACAAACTTGAAGGGAAATAGAAGAAGACTACAAACAGGTTTATGGGCCTATCAGCAGGAATATGTGGCTACAAATTGCTGAGTAAATGAAACAGCCTGTTGTTTCCTAAGCCTGAGTTTGTGAGTGTTATGCCAAAGTATTTGAGGAGGAGCTAGAGCACCAGGCGGTGTAAAGGATACCTGCTGGGCCCTAATTGGTGCCCACTGTTGTTAATGGCTTCCTGTGGCTGAATGTTTACTTGTCATTTGTTTTGTGCTTTGTTTCCCAGCTACTGGAAGGGAAAAAAAATACTGACCAAAACTTTATTTTGCTTTTAAGTGGACATCCCTGGACATCAAGTGCCATGCTGCAAATTGTCTCATAATGTTAAGTACCTTGAGACTATTCCTCAGTTCTCTTATTATCTGTTAGGCTTCAAAAGTTACATTTGCTTTGGCTATTGTTTTTGAATTTGAAAATTTACGTGACTTTTTGCAAAATATTTTTATTATATATTATATATGTAATACATATATAACTAAGAAAATTATGCAGTATAAATGTCTTGAGCTTTTTCTCCTGCAAGGCTTTGTGTGGCAAAACATTTTAAAAATAGCTCAGATAGTACCAGTCTATTTTTAGACATCTGTTTTCTTTAAATGTCCATTTTTCTTATAAATCTCATTTTTGTGGGATGCTTGCAAGTTGTCTGTTAAAGATGAAAAAAAGAATGAAAACTTGCATTCTCAGAATTTCCCTGCAAAAGAATTCCCTTCCTGTGTGTGATGCAGCTGCTGTCTTTTTTAGTGAGATTTTTTCCCTTTCCAATCCAAAGGCATTAAAAAAACCCAAAACCTATCCAGGTCAACGTTTCAGCCCCTTTGCTTACCCTGTCCTTGGTTTCTCTAACAAGACAGCCTGTTATTACCAGCTGTGGTGTGAACACCACCCTGCTGGGAAAAAGGAGTGAAACCGCTGTTTGGAACTAGGCCACCAAATAGTTTGTGGTGAATAACCGTGTACTCACATTACTGATGAAGAAGGAATTAGAACTAGTAAAAACATCCTAATCCTATAATCTTAAATCATCTGCTTCTCCTACACTGCATTGTGGAGGTTGAGGTTTTTTTGAGTAGTGTCAAGGGAGATTTAGTTTCAGTAATCCTAGAGAGCAACACAGAATTCAGATAAAAAATACCTATGTATCAATTTAGCAACTAATTCTTACTCTAAGAATTTTGGGATATTTTCCTCTATTTACAGCTTGATATATGGAAATCTAATATAACTGCAAAAAACTGAATCAGTTTGTGACAAGGCTATGTTTGAGAACCAGTTCTATAGCAGTAATATGTTAGATTTCAGACAGTGTTTGAGATGTCCTCAGAGACAGACCAGACAATATTGGAGATGTCACTGAAGTACAGAGCATTTTGTCCGGGAACATAAATCTAATTTCTTGATTACCACTGCCTGTTGTTTCACCTCTATTTCATGTACGTATCTCTTCCATATATGTCTAGCACCTTGCAGATGCACTGCCCACAAAGTATTCTCATACTGTTTTCTTTCCACTCTACATGACACCATCTGGAATTCTCCTTTATCAGGCATGAAGTTTGGAAGCTACTAAAATCCGATGGAAACTTTACCCAATGTAGAAGACCATGATTTAGATACGGAGTTCAAAATATTTCATCTGTGCTTACCTGGGTACTGAAGAGAGGGAAGGAAAATGGGTTCAAAACTGCCCTTAATATGTAGCCAGGCAGATTTTTACTTTGCAGGCTGCTTTCAGGAAAAGCACATCTAACTAATGGGGGAACCTGTTCATGTAACTCCTGAAGGATCTCAGTCTGTAGGGGGAAAAAAAAAGAGGCATCTAAGCTGCATTCACCCGAGTAGGAAGATGGTGATCAAAAAACAGCAGAGGGAGGAGTAAACAGATTTGCCCCATCTTCAAGGGGAAGCTTAGTGTATTGTAGGGTATCCTTTTTCCTAAGTGTGTTTCTAACACATCTTCTGGTATATAGCAAGGTATTTGCTATCTTTGATTTCTTCTTGTTATTCAGAATTAAATAATCTTGTATTTTTATGTTACCTCTCTCTCAGGTTGGAAGATCAAAGAATAAACTCCAGAATGAACATGACAATGAAAACTTTTGAAAGCTGGTTCCACTGGGCTGTCATAATTCACAGGTCAAACTAAAACCTGAGGATATAAATTCAGAAAGTTTGCTTTCTTACACACTTGGTCATAGCTGAATATTTAAGGAGTTTAGCTGCAGGGGAAGAGGGGAGGAGAAAGAAGACCCAAACCAAAAACTAATATTAAAAAAAAAAAAAGCCAGATTTTTAGGTGTTGTAGAAGTGTGAAACTCGTTAAAACCAATGCATCTGTTCTCATTTGTGTCACCTGAGAATCGAGCCCAGTAAGATGTTGTTATCCCTTTAGAGTAATTCTTTTGTTTATCACATTTTTTTCTGCTGAAACAAAACACATCCCAGTCTCTAGAAAAAGAAAGACTAAAGTACATTTCAGATAGACAT
This sequence comes from Sakesphorus luctuosus, assembly GCA_013396695.1. NCBI lineage: Eukaryota > Metazoa > Chordata > Aves > Passeriformes > Thamnophilidae > Sakesphorus > Sakesphorus luctuosus. Next base: position 221,002 of record VWZD01011762.1, read on the forward strand.
ATGAAATACTAAAATCCAAAGTAATCTTCCAATTATTTTAATAAAAAAAGGAGCCACTATGTCAGAATGTGTAGACAGTCTGATTAATTTGCCCAACATGTTTTGAACAAGTGGTTTTCATGAATGACTGTACTATAGCATTAAACTGATTATTCAAGTGCATTAATCTTTGGAGTAGGATGACACATACCTTGATTTTGGTTTTGATAATTTATGTATCACTCGCTTATTTTGATTCTCTTAAAAGTCAATGAAATAAGGACATGATGTTTTCAGTCTTTGTTATCTTGCTTCTCTCTTAACCTTTCCCTATTTTTTTACACCCTTATGTTGGTTAATACCTTGATTTTTACCACAATCCTACAAATATGGACTTGGTTTACTGCAGCTATTCCATTAATCTGAACTTCAATGTTGAATCAAGGCTGCCAGATCTATAAATTGAGAGAAAAAAGTATTAGCCAATTAAAACTGTTCCCTTGATTTCTATAGAGTTATCTCGATCTCCATCAGCAGATCTGGAGTGTAGATTACTCTCCACTTACGCTGTGCGTATAGTACAAAATATCTTTTTTTTATGCAAATCTATGAGTACATGATATTAATACAGTTTTTAAATGATAGAGGTGAAAGCTAGTCTAGAAACTGAGTGTTGAAAAGCTGTTGAAATAGAACCATTTTATTTCTTTCACAAAGTTGCAGTAAAATTTTGATTATGGCTCTTCTTTGACTTTACAGTGATATTTTTTACCAAAATTTTGCCTTCCGGTGTCTTTGTAGGAACCATTATGGACCAGCTGGCCATGGTTTCTCTAAGCCAAAGTTATGAGCAGTTGAAAAAACTGAGCAATTTGTATTATAGGTGAACAAAACACTTATACTTTCAAACAGAGCTATGTAGGCTGATATTATGCCATCCAAAGCCATTCCACCTTGTGTCTAAGCTGTGCTTGGTACAGGAGAATAGTGGAGGCAGCTACCATTGGCTGGTCTGCTCTGACAGAAGACCCAGTGCCTCAGTCCCTGCTGAAGACCTGTGTCCTTTGCTTATACAGGCAAAATAACTCTTTTGTTGATAGATGTTCCCTGAAAAAATAAGTTCTTCCATTAGAACAGCATTTTTACCTTGCAAGCTGTGGCCTCACTGTGGTTTTGCTAGAGTAGTGTCCCATGGTGGTGGAATTGTTCCCTGCCTTCCTTTTAGTATTTTTCAGTCAGAGAGTTGCCTGGTGAGGTTTAAAATTTGGACCTAGCTTTAGAAACATTCTTGTCCAGTTTTTTAGTTCTTTGTAACCTCTCAATCATGAAGAAAACCCCTGTGTTTTTCTTGGAGGGCTTGAGATGATACTTTCATTTTACTGTAAGTTTGACAGCAAACATGTGCCTCTGCATGCCATGGGAATGACATTGTGTTGTATGGGAGGAAGGGACTGTAGATAGTTAGAGAAGAGAAATACTAATTATTCAGGCAGTGTTTCTAGGCTGGGGAAGTTCTGTGTCAGATTCGGGGACCTGCTGCTGCTGTTACGGGGACAAAAGAGCTAGAAAAAAGAATATTGGTTGGTCAAGGTGTCCAAGTTTTGATGCTTTACATGAAAACTAAGTGGCGTGGAGGGAAGGAAAGTGGGGGTTATAAGTAGAAAAAGAGTGACACAGAGATAAGAAGGTTACAAATGCTTAGAAGAAGCTTTATTGGTGTTTGCCTCAATCTTGGCAGAACACCTTCCTTTCCAGTTCATTATGGCCGGGTGTCCTGTGCAAAGGCGCTGTAAACTGAAAATGCAAAAAGGATATTTTTAAAGGATGGTGATGAATAATGCTTGAAAAGACTCAATAGTGCTCTCAGTTCCACTTATATTCATTGAAAGGATTCATTCTGATATCTGGAAAGTATTTTGGTAAAAAAAACACTTTTCAAATAAGTTTGCAATGAAAACTGACTGGCTTAAACAGCAGCAGGATAAGAAAGAAACCAAAATCTCTCCCAGTTTTACTTTAGGCCCCTTCTCATCTCCTCCCCTCAAGCCCACTTGTTTCCCCTCTTTGTGTACAGTTCACCAGCTGTGCCCTGTGAGATGAGCTGGGGTGGGCCACGTTCCTCACACCTCCATGCAATGCACACATCACTCTCCCAATCTGCCAGACTTAGCAGTATTTCTTGGGCCAGACTGTCAGGTTGTGAGGATAAGTGAGGGTTTAATTTGCAGTTTGCATTCTTTTCCTTAGTACTATATGCTCTGGAGAGAAGTCAAAAGCAGTCGTATGATTATGAACTCAACAGTTCCATCCATCTATCTTTTAATTTAATGAAGTCAGTTCTGACCAGAAGGTATTTCACATGTTGGGCCCACTAAAGTCATTTATACTGCAAGGAGCAAAAATAACAACCTTTGTCTACAGGAATGAAAAATGTGGTGAGCCTCAGTCTCTTCTTGCCAAATTAAATATTCTAATCTTAAATCCAGATTGTTGTTGTTAATAGTTGTACATGTGGTCATTTTGTTCCTGAATTTACCAGTTTCTGAAGTGATAATCCATTTGATGTTGTGGTGTGATACAGGTTTTTTTCCTCTTCTCAGAAGCACTGAAACAAAATAGTATGGTAACTAATTGTCAAAACAACTTTTTTCCTGTCTCTGGACTTGTAGTGTATTCCTCACTGTTCTCTACATGATATAGTTGCTTTCTGTTTTGACCGAAGAGAGAAGAAACAAGTTTTGATTCCGTGCCACAGGTGGCAGAGCTGCAGTGCTGTGGCACTTGTCCGATGTCCTCATCTCCAGTGGTGAAGAATGCACCTGCCATTGCCCAGCTACTTGCTTGTACATCTTTAGCCTGGTCTCTTGCAGCTGGTGTCATTGTCAAGGCTTCACATTCTTCCTGTGTCAAGGATGCAGGTGACAAGCTAGTTTTTAGTTAAAGGATTTAAGTTGTAATGCTGAGGGTTTTAAGGTGGCCTCTAATGTGAGAGGAAGAGCTGACTGATTTAATATGATGAATGTTTTTCTTTTGATTAAAAGTGGACTTCAGCTTCCTGTCCATCTTAAGACCCAGCCTCCTGCCAGTTAGACTAGAGAAAAATGTGCTGTGTGGATTCTGCAATGTGTAAAGCCTTGAGAGACCTGAAGTTGCGCAGATCTCCTCTGTCAAATAGAAATTGCTGCCTTACATTATCTCCCCCAGCTACAGTCCCTTATACAGGATCTCCTCTGTAGGATCACCTGGCATGGAGGACCCCCCAGTCATCCCACTGCCATCCTGGCAGCCTGCACAGCCACTACCACAGCAGTAAACAGTATGCTTCATAGAAAATCACTGCCTTGTTTTTTGAGAAGATGAGGGGAAGTGCAGTGATGCAGTTATCTCTTCTGACCATCAACTTCTCCCCTGGTTTCAAATCTGCCTTTTCTAGGTAGCACTGTAACTCACCACCAAGTGGGACAATAGCTGGTTATGGCAGCTTTGCCCCATGAGGACAACAACATGCCCTGGAAAATAATACACAAATGAAGTTTAGTAAATGAAGAGTTAATTGAGCTCTGGGTAGGATTTAGCATTGGAGAACAGGGATTGTGAGAGCTTTGCTTTGACTCGGATGTGGAGTTCTTGTCTTTAGCCCACAGTACACCAGACAATACCAAACAGTATCTTTTGTCTGTAGGCTGGAAAAGGGCTTAGGTAAGCAAATTTCACTCTGCCTTCTCTCTTTACACCTGACAGCTACAGTCTCCAAGCTGGAGCCAAGAGTAGCTCACAGTGCACTCTTCTGAGGAGCAGACATCCTACATGGAACAGCAGGGCTTGGACCTGCTTCATGCTTTTGTGTAGGCTTGGGTAGCCACATATCACTAAAGCAGATTTATTCCATTGCCATTAAAAGCAGGTTTGAGGCCACTTCCATTTCCACCTTTACTGTCCAAGTAGATGTTTTCTCTGTAAACTGCAGTTTTGTCTACCCTTAAAATTACTTTTCCATAGGATTCAGCCACTAGCTGACACCAGTAGGAGGATTTTGGTTAACTGCTGTGCAGTGTGCAGAGCCGGCAAAAAGCAGCATGAAAGGTATGTGAAATTTACCCCACTGGCCGATCAAAGGTGAAAACACATGAATATAATTGTTCTAATTCTTTATTTAAGGAAAAACCCATGTATGAACTACTGTCTAGTCTGGATTAGCTGCCAGGAAGCCAAATTGTGCACCCAGAGAAAGCTCTGGATGATTTCCCGCTGTGACAATACCCTGGGTTCCCAACATGTAAGCGTCAGCAGAAAACAGGTCCCAAGTGCTGGTGGTGAGAAAGTAGCTTCTCTTAGCTTCTGGAGTTTTTTTGAAGCCTCTTTTGGGTGACTCTTGGTAATTATTCCCAAGTGAAGGGAGGGTTAGCTGGGGTGTCACCAAACCGTGAGGGGGCCTGATCAGCCTTTCATCCTGCCCCAGGCCAAGCGTGGGCCACACAGACCCTGTTTGCCTGACCCAAGGCAAATATGCCTTGGCTCAGGGATTGTTTCTGTGTGCTTGACTGAGGCAGAAGTGATTGTTCACAAACAGGTGAGAGAAAAATAAAGCAGAGAAATGAAGGAGCAGCCTTTTATGCATGAAAAGGGGAAAAGGCCACTTGAAAATTACTTGAAAACCCCTCATCCTTTCAGGTGATTCTGTTGGCAGGATGATAAGAAGAGCAAATGAAGTGCAGTCAAGGTATTTTTAGAAGAGAAAATGAAAAATAGAAAGTTAAGGCCAGGAGTTTGGATGGGCTGGTTGAAATGGGCTGGCTCACTATGGCATGTCCAGCTTGGGGCAGCTTAGCTGTGTTCCCAAGAGTGGAGTCCTCAAGAGGAGAAGGAAAAGCAAGAGGGGAATATGACACGTATGCAGATTTGCTTCTGGATATTGGCTTTCCTTCTAGTAAATATGACAGCCATTCTATTGTGATAACCTGTGCAAAGCAAGTGTATAGGTAGCCATGGGTGCAAGTCTGTGGAGAATCAGGACCAGAAAGCTTTTGTTTTTCTCTATGAAATGCAAATGGCTTTCAATCAAAGGCTAGCTCACAAACTGCCACTAATTTAAATGTATCTTCTTTTTTTTTCCTTTTTTTTTTTAACTGATACAGGCAATTGATGTGGGTTTTACATAGACATTGCCTAGAGCATTTCCTGATTTTGTATTGTTGCCCACCAGGGTTAGAGAGACATATTCAAATCCTGTATTAAGATTTGCTTGTATGCTTAGGTGCTTATGCTCATAGCACAAACTTTCATAAATGTTAGTGCCCTTGCACTTCCTTAAATTCCCTGCGCCCAACATACAGACAGGCAACTTGTCTTTCAGTTTTAATTTGATTCAGCTGTGCTCTTAAGCATTGGTTAAATGAGGATCTTCACAATAATGAAGATAAAAAATAATTGTTTAAAATTATTTTCTTCTGCAGTTCTTGTTCTTCGGCTTGAAGTTTAGTTTACAGCAAGGCTAACTTCTTGTTATGCTGAGAAAAGAGAATTTTTATGGGATTGCTGCAGGGAGCAACCCTAGACTAGAGGAGGACCAGATCCAGAGTTCACATTTCAGTCTTTCGCCTCAATTTTAAAATAGAAGACAAAACAGAATAGAGTATTTCAGCTGGAAAGGACCTACAGTGATTATCTAGTGCAACTGTCTATCAGTATGAACAACAAAAAAAATCCATATGCAAAATCTTTTGCAAAGAAGCTGTAATTCTTGCAAATTTGTCCCAAATTGTAGCTATTACAACAATTACAATGTAGGCAAGGAGATGTTGTTTTCTTTTTTCTTGGATGCCACTATGTATAATAAACTCTGGAAGTGAAAAACATTTAGCTGAATAGCAAGAAAATAGATATCCTTTTCTGATGTTACTTATACTTGGAACACTGTTTATGTCTAAGCAGAACTGCATATATTTAACTGTTGAAAGTGGGAATTTTAATAACATGCATCTCAGGCATCAAACTACAGTCTGCAATCTTGGTTTAGGTAAAGGCACCTACATTCATGGACACTGGAATGTGCCAGACAGTCCTGTTGCAGAGAACAGCAGCTACAATGCTCCAGGAAGGGCTGCCCATAGGCACCTTGCATGCAGCCACATTGGCTTGAAGGGTAAGAGAGTTTCCTGGCATAGGCACCAGCTGCTTCATGCCACTTAGCTTCTGTACTAGAAAGCTTCCCTTGGCATGTTTGATTTACTAGCACTGGCAGAGCATCAGCAGGCCCTAAGAAATGGTTTGTAATCTGGCATTTTGAAAAAAAAATCAGTGAAAACACTGAGAGCAAACAACTGTGTCTTGGCGTCCTAAAAGGTAGAGTATCCTGCATCAGTAGCATTCATTTCATTCCTCCCTTCATTTCATGCCTCTTGAAAGATAGTTAGATCTGAAGCATAAAGATGAGAATTTAAATATAATAATTGTGGCATTTTTCACTCGAATTATTTTAACCGAAAGTAAACTGGAGGAACTAAAAGTGTAAGGTAATTGTGTAAATGAGTAAGTAAATAAGTTCTTCACTATCATACTTACTCTAAGGAAATAAGGTTTGTTTCTAATTCTGCTGTCTGTCCCCCTGTCTTCTCCTACTTCTGAACACACTGACTGGTTTGGATCAAGGTTCCAAAAAGATTTGTGAAAACTGGTATCTAAGAACAGAAGTATGAGTCAGACACAAATTTGAAGAAGAGATTTACAATGCAAGTTCAAGTTGCCTTTTTAAATATCAGTTTGAGGGCATGTTGATCATTGGTACTGCAAGGAGCCAGCAAATGAGAGCTTTTACCCATCTCTTGGCATAGAATTTAAGGATAATGGGCAGGAATTGAAAATTAAACAGTATGGAAAAGGAAGTCACAGAAGATATGGATCAAAAGATTTTGTTACTGCTTCTGCATTTTATTTTTAATGTAATTAAAATTGCTGTGAAGTGATTGCCTTACTATATCTAAGTAAACCAGGTCCTGGTAGTGTAATGCATATGTATCATTCAGTTCATCACAGGTCCAGAAAGACAGGAGGAGAGAAGAATTGAAAACAAAAATATTTGTAGCTGATCCAGATGACCAACATAGGATAAACATGTTGTCTGGATTTATTTTATTATGGAGGAGGATCTTAAAGGCACGAACTATGCCAGCACTGGTAGGTAGATATATTAAAATCTGAAGTTTTATAAATGGGAATGATGTTGCTGCTAGCAGCAATGGAGAAAAGGAAATAACATAAAAGGAAATAACATCAAAGGAAAAAGACAAACTGCTCTGTAATATCTGCAAAGTTTAGTTTAAAACAAATAGTCATCCTTCTAGGGTAGCAAATCAGAAGTGCTATTAAATTTGTAGTGCTAAACTGAGGGAGATCACTTTGGTATTGACATGTAGATTTGTGAGCCATTTACCTAAAGGTAATAGTTATATCAGTGTGAAGAGAAGAGGCTCCCTGAGGATAAGATACAGAAGATGACACCTGGGATAGAGCTTTGAAGAGCTCTCACAGACAGGGGACAAGAGATAGTGGAGAATGAGGAGCTATTGGAGGGTGAAATCTATGTATGTGCTGGGCTGCAAGGGAACACAGAGAACACTTTGTTAGGACTAGAGGGCATCAGAAGTGCCCATGATTTGCTCCTTACAGCTTAGATCAAACTTACACTGTTTGAGCTTGCATGTTAAAAATAAATTGGATATCTCAGTATAGTTATAACTTCAAAACTAGTGGCCAAAGCCAAGGTAAGTTTTAAAGGAGAAAAAGGGTGACAAGGAAGGGTGGGGGCCTGGAAGGGGAAATATAATACTGGCTGTCAGAGGGATGAGAAGGGGACAAAACAGTAAAGTGCATGCAGTGTTCAGCATGGTGGAGGTGAAAAGGTAAAATCCAGGATGGGTCAGGGAGGAGGAGCTGACTATGAACAGGAGTATTAGGCTTCAGAGGGATGAGGCGGGAGTTACTAAGGAGGGCCCGGGATCCGTGGTTTTGTGTGTCTGTCTGGTGACTACAACAGTATACTTGAATGGTAGTAGGTGAAGACTGTGACCCCACTCTCTTCCCTCCTATGTCAGTTTCTAATAACAACAAAATAAATAACCAAACTGGTCCAATCCATGCTTCAGTCAGCCTTCCTTTCCCAGGGCAGTACTACCTTACATGTGCCCAGTGCCTATTGTCCTGAGAGAGACCCTGTCCTTTCCTCCTTTCAGGCATGACTGAGATGCACCTGCCTTTCATTCTGTGGATGGTGGGGCCTGGCCCCTCTGTGCAGGGGCAGGAGGAGAAGCTGCCCCTCTTGATATGTAATTTTGAGGAACTGCGTCTTCTCAGGACCAGCCTTGCCACCCATACCAAAATACTCTTTCAATTTTTGGTATAGAAGTTTCAGAAAAGCAGCCACTTAGGCAAGAAATTGCCATCAGTCATACAAACTTCCTTCCCTTTCCACTCCACCTTCCACTGGCACAAACGACTCACAGACCAGAGCTTCCTGAACACTACCTGCTCATGTTTTAACTCTAGATACAGCAGCTGAGATTAATGTAAAATTGTTTTCTGAAGCTGCTTGTTTTGACATTCACTTCATTCTAAAGTTAGTTAACCTTAGCAGCAAATAGAGTTAGATGCAGAGTGGGAGATACCAGAGAATCTAGATAAAAAAACAGATATTGTGCATAATTTCTAAGAAAGAGAAGAATGTTTACATCATAAATCTCTAAATATGGAGTTTGGGGAAAATCATTGTTTGTTTAGGATGTTTAAGGCAGTCCTTAAGAACATTTTCAGTATGTCAGTGCAGCCTTTTTTCCCCTCTGTATCAGAGACAAGGCATGGATTCGTAAGTAATTTTTATTCTTCACTAAGAGCTTAATGTGTTTTAGTAAAGGTACTCCAGGGAACCTCCCTGTAGTAGCTTACTGGTTATGAAGCAGGTTATGGATGGAAAACAATCTATGTGGAAATTGGTGGAAAGTAGATGGTATATTGTGAATAGACAGGTGAATCTTCTGACAGGGAGTTTTCCTTTTAGGTACTTAATAGTGTTGAGGAATAGGCTTCTTTACACAGAGTGGACAGGGGTAGATAAATTCTGCAAGACTGTCCCTTAGGAAGTTATTTCAAATGAAACATTTCCAGTTACCTCTGGAGTGAAAACTGGTAATCAGGAGAAAATTTGGAGTTATTAACCACAAATTCTTTCCTGGATGGAGAAGTCTCAGATATGACATCAGTGATCTCTTGACATCCAGCAAGAGTGATTTATGTGGAGAATGGGAGATCTGTGTCAGTTCATTTTTAGCAGCATAGAACTTTGTGCTTTTCAGCAAACTTACATGAAAATGCAAACCACAGTATCACTTCTTTCTTAGAAATTCTGGGATTATTCATCCATGTAATTTAAAAATAATACATAATAATGTCTGAGGTTGCATGCCTGTGTGATCAAGCAGTTTCATATTTAATCTCATAGTTGTCTGTGGTGTGCCCTTGAAGCTGTATCGCTGAGACAGATCCTTGCCTGTCGGAATTGGAAGTGCCCTCTAGGAACTGTGATACCTTTTGCTGACAAGTCCTTGGTGAGTGTGAACTCTCACTGTTTTCTTCATCAAGGTGGCTGCTGGGGGCTCACGTCCTGCTTCAACTGTGCCAAAGAACAAATCCTAATTCATTTTAAAACGTGCTTAGAATTTAACATGTGAACAGGGGTGCTTCAATGTTTGTGTATATATTGGCTATTATAAAATCTCTTGTAAGTTCAGTGTATAAAATGTGTCATTTATGTAGTATGTAGTTCCACAGAGCTTATTAGTCTTATTGCAGTATGCAGTGAGTTAGACATAGTGCATTGCATAGTGTGGTCTGTAAAAGGGCTGTAGTTGTGTTTGGCTGAGGCTATACATTGCAGACCTGTTTTCTATCACCTTGCTCTTGTGTTGTCATTCATATCAATGCAAGTAGATGTAAACTGAGGCTAACAGGAAGGTGGCAATAACTGCCCAAGGTGCAGACACTCAGGCTTTGTATCTGTTATACATGGTATTGCACTGTGAAATACATTTTCTGTTTCTCTTCCAGAACACTTTTCAAACAGCTACATTTTGGGAGGTGGGATGAAGTGGGGTGGTTGTGTGTGTTTCATTATTTGGGTGTTTTGCAGGGGGTTTGTGTGTTCTTTCTTTACAGAAGAGCATACAGAGTTGCTTTATCAAAACTATTTTTTGAAAATTTCAGTAATAGTGCTAAAGTCATATGCCAAAGGGCATTTAAAGGAACAGTTTGCATAATTTATTAAGGTTTTTTTATTTACTTCTTGAAAGCATCTTTGGTTTTGTCTGACATATGGACCTGAGACCCACACATTCCATTGTGAAAGTATCCCTAACGATGTGCTAGTTCTCAAGGATGTATCAGAGTGCTGCAGCTAACACCCGATAACACTGCTCACTCCAGTGCTGGCACACTTTGCCTGATGGGTGAAAAATCCCTCCGGAGTCAGATCTGAAGCAGGAAGTCAGGATCTGCATTGACTTGCAGGACCATGCACCAAGCAGCAAAAAAGTGAATTCTCACCCATAGCTCTCTTTGTCAGGAGGTTAGGTTGAATGCCTGATCCTTTCCCTCTTCGGATATCTTCTTTTCTCCCTTGTCTTGTTCATGCAGGAAATATGAGTGTTACTTGCCTTGCAAGGACCTAGCAATTTTCTTGGGTTTTAGAGCCTAATAGTTATGCATTGTGGCAAGATGTTACTTTTTTTTTTTTCTCTCTGGGACTGAAATTAAAGCAGAGCCCCTGTATTTAATACATTAACAGAGACTAGGAGAGTGATAATGAATGTTTTTGCTGTGAGACTGTCCCTTCCTTAACTTTTATTGTTTAAATTAATGTGCATCTGACAAAGAACTACAGGATGCACACTTAGAGGTTGTTGGAAATGACTCCCCTTCCTTGCTATAACTTGTTTTCAGGCTGCATGGGGTTTCTGCAGAAAGAGAACTACAAGGAATTTGTTGTTTACAAAGTACCATATATCGCTAACCTCTGGTACCAGGTCTAGGACGCTGCTCCACTGCCTTCTCTCTTTGCTCAGCTGGCCTCCTGCCTAATCTGCTTGCTGTAACTGGGATGTTTGTAGTTACTTTCTCTCTCAGTAGCAGCTTCTGTTGAATTGTGTGGTCAGAAAGACACAGACAAGATTGTAAGTTTCTTTAATTAGACCAGCTGAAAAAGGGAATGATCTTTGAGGTACACAGGCTCTTCTCCAGGCAAAGACTAATAAACCTGTAGTTTGAAGAATGTTAACTGAGCTTCAAAGGGTGTTTTCTCTCTGACATCTCTTCATCTAATCCTGTATTTATTCATTACATCTTAACTGATTGTTGACCCTATCTCCTGTTCAGGGGCCCATTATGTTTCACCCAGCTGTCATACAGACAGGGCAGTGACTGGTATTTGGCCAAAGAAGGTAGTCCAGAGAGGTGTTCCATTTTGATAATGACCTTGGCTCTTACTATTTGTAAGTGTTCTTGGTTAAGTATTCTAGTGAAGCAGGATGTCTCTGTTAAAGTGACTGGATCAAAGCTACTGCTATAAGCACCTAATAGCATTGAAAACAGTGGTTGCAAGGGACATCTGGATCTTCTGCTTCAACTTCAAATGTAGATCATATTGCTTGAGATCTTTTCGAGGAACTTAGCCTATCTCAGTGTACTCATTCTGATTCTACCTGTGCTGCCAAGTACAACATTACATGAGAAAATTTTAAATCAGATACATTAAAAAATCCAAGTGCATTGCATCCATACAGTTGTTATTGACAGCATAATTTGTCAAATAATGAAAAGCTACTGACTGCATTCATCATGTTTTTATTCAGTAAATAAACTCTTTTTGGGTAAATAAACTCTTCTCTAAATTATTGTCATAAACTCTTCCATCCAAGTGTCTAAATTGTTTGGGGCATTGACATGAGCTTTTGCGTGAAACTTGCCATCAACAGATCCAAATCAATTCTACCTCATGGTTGAGATCTCCTTTGCTGCCTCACTTGTGAATGTTTGCACCTCTGGCTTGTGTCTGGAAATGAAAATGTGTAAATACCTTACACTCTTGCTGCTTCCAGCAGAGCCAGATCGAGGGGTTTTTTTAAACACTAGTGCAGTGCTGCTTGTATGCCACTTCTGAGAGCAGCAGGTAGCAGCTGCTTGATCAACAGTGATTTGAGGCAGATGGAGGAAGCTGTGTGAGCAAACACTGAGCCAAGGTAATTGCACTTCCCTAGGTCTCATGGAAGTATAAAAACTGCTTGAAGTAAAATCACGGTGCTTAAGGTTTTATCAGAACCACCTTAGTGCAAAATTTAGTACAGTCCTCTCCCATACCAACCTTTTTCTATTGAAAGGGGTGTAAGATGGTCTGAATAAAGCTTTAAATCTCTATTTCAGTTCTTGGTCTCCGAGACAGATTTTGTGTCTTTGTGTATAACTGCCTTTTATGACAGATCTCAGAAAGAACAACTGTAATTTTCTACCTGTGAAGGAAAAAAAAAGTATTTTCAAGGGGTTTTAGGTTTTACTGTTGCTAACAATCAGCTTGCTGCAGATGCTGTAGGTAACGGGTTGCTGCCACAGCCATGTTGACCTAATAGCTACTGCTGCTACATCTGCTCCCCTCCCTTTCCTGTCCTTGGTCTCCTGCTACTGCTTTCTCTGACACCAGAGTGAGCCAGTTCACAGAGCTCAAATAAAAAGAAAAAATACCTTTTTTTTTTTGAGTGTATCTTTATTCTTTCAACTGATTCACTTCCCTTACTTGTGAACTGGCCAGGACTTCAGTTTCACAGTAATTTTGGATTGATGTAAGTGTGCTGTGTAAAATGAAGTTGTGAACTCCAGCTTTTCCCTCCTTGTGCTCCCACTGGATTTCATGCCACCTGTGTTGGGAGGCAGATCTCGGTGCTGACCTGGAGGAAAATCATTTTCCCACTCCCTAGATTTTTTCAGGTTAGTTTTGAGATGCTGTCTTGACATGGCTTACTACATAGCTGTACAAATACGAGGAGGAAGGGACACAACTCCCTGTGGCTGGTAACATCCACTTGTCTTGGCTGAGATGGAACGTGGAAAGGCTACTTCAGCTATGCCCTTGTAAAACTGGACCCGTTTTGCTGACATTAAATTATTGACTCTGTATTTCCATTGAAGGTAAATTAAAGCAGAATACAGCTCAATGAAAGGAAAATGTAGAGGATGAAAAGAGAGTGAAGTATGGAAAAAGCAGAATGTGATCTTCTTCAGAAGTCTCTTTTTCTTTCAGAGAAGTGGAGATTGGCTTGAATAAGGAAAATATAATCTCTAAAACATGCCTGCATTTTATGTTTTTTCCAGGTGAAGATGCGCTTGATGATGCCATATCAAGGGGCAAATACACTATCATGAGCTGAATATCCCATTTAGAAAATGCATCCTTCTGAATTGTTTTATTTCTTCTGCCCACAGCACTGAGTCAGATTGCAGGGATCGGCAGGCTGCCAATGGCTGCCTCGTTCTCATAAATACACAAACCTCAGAAAGAGATTGAGCAAATATTTCCAATGCTAAGTGCGAAAATCCCAGCCCTTGCTAGCTCCTTGCAGCTGAATTTTGCTCTATGAATACTAAGCTGAACATATGAAATAAAGGCTGTGTTTGTCAGAAGTTTTTCCAGTGGCCTTCCCAGAGTTGCCCTTGGTTCTACAGTTACTCTTAAGTCAGTGTGTGGTTTGATTATGCCAGGGTTCAAGCTCTCATTGCTGTTAAAATTTTTTTGAACTAAAAGGGAAAATATTTGTAACTTGTCTATTTCCACCTATTGAAGAGACAGTCATGTTATAACCATCCTTTCTATAATTGTAGTTGTAATACCTCTCTGATGTGTCTTTTAAAAATAATCACAAAAATTATCTCGCCAAGTCATTCAAGGATTTTTTTCTTTCTTTAATCATACTTTTATTTGTATCTTTATATGGTGCAAAAGAACTAATCCAGCCTTGTACAGCATAAGGCTAACGTATCACTTGGGTTGTGAAAGTCCTGCCTGTGGTTTGCACATAGGGAGGGATTTTAAGCAGGCTATAATGTTCCTCTCCTCAAGGCTTTCCAATTAAACTCTCCATTCTAATGCTCTCAATAAAAGAGATATTATATATCACTAGTTCTAAATGTTATTCACATATTGGTTTTAAACAAGCATAGCTTCTTCCTTCTTCCTTGCAGCTGAGGATTAAACAGTATATTTATAAATTGGTCTTTTCCATCTAGTTTGTAGATATTGTGAGAACTCTGTCTGAATGTCATCTCTTTGTTGCACTGAACCATTGCTCAGGCCTACATTTAGTCCCACCTCAATAATACAGTGATGTTTAGCCCTCCCCTCTTCTTGGACTGATATGTCTATTCTCCAAGGCATAAAAGGTAAAATAACTTATTGGTCTATTGCTGAGTTGTGACCCACTGATTGGAGTAGACCTCAAAGCCCTGTATAAGTTCTTTCCTTCCTTTCCCTGATTTTTTTTTTTATGTGTGTCCGTCTCTTGACCAACTTGAGAGGTACAGCTACTTCTTCAACATTACAAAAAAATTATTGTTACATAGAACTTGCTAAACACAAACTGTAGGTGCTACTTACAGAAATAGGTAACTAACTTTAGTCAGGAGCAGAAAAAAAATAGAATCTTAAGACAGTATTTTAAATTTCAGCTCTAGCTGGTGGAAATGAAGTCTTCAAAAATGCCTTGTAATTCTTTAATAAACAACACTGCTTCACCGCTTTCACACTATGGTCATTTTCTATCACCTGAAACATTGTATGTGCTCAGAAATTTTGTCTCAACTCCGTTCAGCAGCAGTAGAGTATTCTAAGAATTAGAGTTATGGGGCAGCACTGAGGTGTGCCAGTTTGAGAAAGTGGTCTGGATCAGGAATTCACAATTCAGGTGCAGACAGACCTGCTGTTTTGGTTTGATTTCCTTTTTTCCCCATGTGTGTCTGTATGTTTTTTAATTTGCATGGTTTCCCTTCCATTGCTTTGATATCTGTAGCATACTTGAAGGATCTTTATGCTCCAACTGTACATAGAAAATGCCTCAAACAACCCCTTGTCATTGCAATAGAGAAATGCTCACCAATTATCTAAGAGAAAAATGAACATTATGTATTGCTTTAAAACACAATGAACTTGTAAGTCTGAAATTTTTTTGCTTGATGTATAGAGACTGCTGTTGACAACAACAATAAAAAGAAAAACTCAAGCTCATTTGTTTCTTATTACCATGGTGCTGTACTATTTACCTTGCAGGATTCTTAGATTAAGTATTTTTCAAACATCAGCTCATTAAGCCTTTGGACTTGTGTGGATAGTTCCTGAAATATGGTTGTACCTGCTGTTTATTTTGCACCCAGTGCCTTGTGAGATGCACTTTAGATCTTGGGGCATTATTTAAGATAACAAGGCAATTTTAAGGAAGCTAATGAAATTGTCTCTATACCTTTAATCTGTGTAGACTCTCTGGGTCTGCTGAACTGAGGTTTGGCTAAAACTAAAGCCAAAACTACCACACCATGCACTGGGACATTGTTCAGAGAGATTGTGGAGTTTCCCATGCTGGAGATACTCAAGATCCATCTGGACCCAACCCTGTGCAATGTGCTCTGAGATGACCCTTCTTGAGCAGGTAGGTTGGACCAGATGACCCACTATGGTGCCTTCCAAACTTACCTATTCTGTGATTCTCTGATTTTTCTATTAGAATTGAATGGAAAAAAGTAGAAATAAAGAAAAAGGGAATATTTATGTTTGAACTCCACTGATTTTCATAGTATGTTTTATTTGGTTTAAATTTCACACACTTTCACTATTTTGGCAGTTTTAAAATTGCTACAGTTTGAAAACAGTATTTACATTGAAAAATAAAAGCACATAGACTTGACTCGAACTTATACTTGCTTCAGTTGCTATAAACTGACCAATCAGAATTCAGGAAAAATTACAAAACCCAAATATTTTTAATTGAGAAAGTTTGCAAGCAAGTCTGAGAAACTCTAGATGTCCTAGAAACCTCTTATTACCTGAGTAAACTAGGAGGGTTATGAGAAGCAGGATGGCCCTGCCAGACTGGTTCTTCATCCATATTCCAATAGGAGATTTAACCTTGCACCACTGTGTCTCATTCAGCCTTAGGGTTTAAAGCCTTGGATTTCAAATTAAGAAGGAGCATGTCATAGTAACAAATAATGTAACATTAAATGTTGGACAAACAAGCTGGTAGAAATCAGTGTTTAATATCATAAAGGTACTTGTTTAAATCAAAATATATCCCACAGCTCCACTGATACGGAGCAGAGATGGCAACAGTGGCCTGCAAAAACTCCTGACGATGTGTAACATTTATAACCATTATGTCTTTTAAGTAACCTATAAGATTTAGGAAAGCAGGGATGTCTTGCTGAGGTACACAACACCTGTGGTAGACAAACCATGTCAGTGTAGCATGTGGCTTGGAGCTGCAGTTGCTGCTCCCCCAGCTGTGCTGGGAAGGTCAGAGCTCAGGCTGGGAGAGAAAATCCCACAGAGCAGTCCCAGTAGGATGCTCAGCAGCAGAACCAAGACAGAGTCCTTAATTGTCCATGAAGAATGGGTGAGCATACCTGGAGTTAAGACATTTACCTCTAGAGCCTTATAGATGGCTTTACCAAAATTTGATTGAGGCGTTTCAAAGGAGGCTTGTAAAGTAGTGAAAAACAGGATGCTGCATGTGGCATTCAGTTTTGCTGTATCCATAAAAACAAATCTCAGGATAAAGAATGCTACAGAAGTCAAGACATAGGCAGAACCTAAAAATCAGTGTGAGATAAATCTCTTGTCCCAATTATTTTTGTTTCAGCACCTCATAATCCTTAAGGTTAGTTGTTTACAAGTTTCATTACAACTTCTCATTGTGAGATGAGGGTTATGCTGCTGTCATCACCACAAAAAACAGTTGTGGTACAAAAAGACTGTATAATGTGTTTGAAAAGTCCCGTGGCAGAGCGGGTAACTTACCCCAGTGCTCTGCAACAGCCCCCACCATGAGCGTTCTCCCTTCAGCTTTTCAGTTTTTAACATGTGTTTTAAAAATTTATTTTCTTGGGGGAGCACAGAGGATTGCCTCATGACTCTACAGAGCTGCAATGTCAGAGCATTTCTTGAAAAGCTGATGGCAGGGTAGTTTTCATGGACTGTGTAATGTTTGGTTGGGAAGACATTTTGGGGCATCGCAAATGTAATGAGAAAGGCTAGTTCATGTAATGAGGTGATGTATTGGGGCAGCACGAAAGCTGTTGAGATTTTTGAACTTTAAAGAAGATTTGTCTCTTGTGCTTTGCTATCTACTGGCACAATGGGGAGGTTATTACAACTGCAGCAGGATGGATAGCTAAAGATTAGTCTAGCAGTCAAGCGAACCAGCAAAAACAATTATTCATGAGCTCACCTTGCTCTTCCTTCTGACAGCTGGGAAATAAGTTTCTAGTAAAAATATAGAAAGTTGTTGCCTTCTCTATATATCTTTCCCTTTTTCCTTGCTGTACATGGATACCCTGACAGTTCTGTTCCTGAGTAAGGTTTTTGAGCTTTGGTTGCTTTTTTTAGATTACAGACCGCCTTTGTGGAGTCCTGGAATGAGCTGTTTGTGTTATATTTCTTTGCTGAAGGTACTAGCACAGTTTCCACAGCAGTTACTGGAAAATAAGAGAGACAGTGTCTTGTGTCCGAGTTCTCTTGGAATTCTGTTACCAGAACTGGACTTAGGTGCAGCAAGAATACATGCATATCATTCCCTAAAGTCTTTAGGAAGGGCACCTGATGCACTTGTCAGCAAAGCCGTGCCATGCCAGCTCTGAGCAAGTTGTAACAGCAGCCACGGAATAAACCACACTGCATTTTTCACTGTTGCAGACAATAAGGTTCATTTTGGTTACTACTGATCTTTCTTAAAGAGATGTCCAGCTATTTCATGACTCCATAAGCTGCTCAGTAGCACAACCAAATGCTGATGCATGGTGCACCCGAATCCAACTCATTTACATTTGGCACTGCTTCTCTTCAGGTTTCTGATGGCTCCCAGTCCTGGTTTAAGCTTCTAGCAATTACTGCATCAGAAATGGTTGTTCAGAGAAATAAAAGTATTAGGAAAAATATATATATGAGCTTGAAGTTCATCTAATGCTGCTTGCCAGAGGGGGAAGACACCCATGTGGGTTCAAAACCGAACTTGCACATTTGAGATTGCACCTTTGAACTTGCACTGGCAGTGCCCAGCAGTTCTGTATCTTTAGGAGTTGTAGCAACAGCAAATGTAATTCTCTTACACAACTGTGTGTAGACAAATCCCTACTTTGCTAAAATTTTGATGTAGGGGCAAACAGCAGAGATGACAGTGCAGATGATACTTTTCTGACTCACTAACTCCTCTTAGACCTCCTATCCCCTCACAATATGTTCCTCACTAGCTGGTTCTCTCAGTCCTTATTTGCTCACTCTTTTTAGTATCCAAATACTGCCCAATTTTTAAACACTGAAGGGCCAAGGTTAAAATATAGATGCCTAAAGATTGCTGTGCTAGGGGATCTAGGACTAGAGGTTGCAGAAGTGTTAGAGTCCCACACCTAATTAGGGGCTGAGGGACAAATTTAAAGCTCAAATGGAACTGTTCAGGCACTCCTAGTGGGAGATAAGGACACTAGTTGAAGTTGGGCATTAAATATTTTGTGAAATCTGGGCCGTATCTTGGTGTTTGGATGATCTGAAAATTGAAGGCTCATTGAGTCTTAGTGGTGGAGAACATTATGTGTCACTGGTGTGTTCTGGAAAGTGGTTTCTATAGGCTGTTATTTTCAGGCACCCATTTCGAAAAATCTTGAGCTGGAGTTGTTTAAAATTGTTCTTTAGGCACAGTTCAGATCACAGTTTGAGCAATGTTTAAAATGAAGCAGACTTTTAAGTGATTTTTATAAGCTAAAAGTTTTAGATAGTTCTATTACAATATTCCATTGTTTCAAGAACAACAGAACATTGTTGTTCTTTTTCCTATTTTCAGGGGGGATTTGCTGTTTGGGTGTGTGTGTGTGTGTGTGTGTTTCTTTTGTTGTTTGGGTTTTTTTTTTCCCAGAATTTGGTCCCATCTGCCTTCATTACCCAAATCTAAATGGGTGCAGAAATTTCCAGATTGAAAGTTTATGACATAAATTAATCCCAATCATTGATTTTTGTTTTCCTCTGTGAAGTCTATATAATGGGAGCTGGCTTCTTATCATTGAGTAAGATCATTGAATGATTTAATGGAGGGTTAAATGAAAAGTAAGAGTTTTCATACTGGTGTGATGTAAATCCTGCATCCAATTAAAGCCTCAAAGCATTTTTAAAAGCTATATAAAAGGTGAATAATTTCTGTAAACAGCCCTTAAAGTGAAAACCCAACACCTTTGCTGTGGGAGAAGTAATACGATCTCAAATACCTCTGCAAACAAAGAGTCCCTTGCCTTCTGCGAGCTGCTCTCTTTTTTCAGCAGCTCAGCATGGGGTGCCAGAAAAATCATTAATGGGCCATCTTGCACTTCTGGCTTTTCCACACCTGCGTATCACGATCTCTGCTGTAACTTTATGGACCGTGAGGAGGCAGGTTTGACGCCATGAAAGACAGGCTCAGCTAACAGCTGCAGGATGGGCAGAAAGCCAGACAGTAAAATGTAAAGAGGAGGAAGGAGAGGGATCACCTTTGAAGTTTTTTTTAAAAAAAAAAAAAAAGGCATGACTTTGACCACTTCCTTTTTTAATTAGCTGTCTCAGGTACATTGAGCTACCAGTTTGAATGGAAACTGGTGGGAGTTTTTTGGAAATGCTGAAGGTAATACTGTAAGGTTTTCACTCAATGTGACTATTACTTTTTTAACCTTTCTTTGGCTTTTTGTTTTTGTTTGTTTGGGGTTGTTTGAAGGGCTTTTTTGGTTGTTTGGGGGGAGGGGCAGTTTGTTGGGCTGGGTTGGTTTGTTTTATTGTTAAGTTTAGCATCCTAGCACAACCGCAGGGAAAACAGCTTATTCTGTTTGGGAACACCTGAACTACAGCTAAAATCTGTATCTTGCAAGTGTGAAAAACCACATTAAAGCTCTGTTGAAAGGTAGAATTTTGATCCCATTCTAGCCAGGAAATTGATGATTACCACTCCCATAGCAACCAGGACACACCTCTGGGACATAAAGATTAAATTTTCTTTATAGATATATATATAGTGTTAACTTCTGGTCAATATCCATGCTAGCACCAGGAGGTTGCTTTTGATTTGTTTTACTGTAACTGAAAGCTGAACTGGGGGGATCCTGTACAAGAATTGTAGTTTATGCAGGAACCAAACTTTCCTGTGCCCACAATAGGCCAAAAGTTCACTTTGAACTAGTATGTCCCTGCTCCTGTCTATGCTTGTTAAAGCATATTCAGGGAGAAGAAGCAACTGTCATCATCTGTGTAGGACCGATACACATTTAATTTACGAGACTGAAAACTAAGAGTATTTTGATGTTAATAATCTGTGTTAGAGTCGGATCCTTATAGATGGGAATGTTTGTCCTAAAATGTACTTTTGTGACTGAAAAGTCTTACTCTTAAAAATCCCTTAAGAGCAATGTATAGTTGTTGATATTTAAACAAGTATTTCTTGTAAGGGTGATTCAAATTATTTGCATATTCTTGCATATGCAGTGATAGTGATATTTCACAGTAGGTATTATGAGCCTTAAATACTCAAAAGTTTTTCCATTTCACCTGCTGCAAATCTCTGCCAAAGGCATTCTTCAAACAGAAGGCTGCCCTGGAAAATTGATTTTGGTACTTATTTAAGATACAAAAAAATCTTTCAGACTGGATGGGAAAAAAAATAATCAGTATAATTTTCTGCTGCCCTGCTGTAAAGTGCAGAGCGATCTCACAGTAAAGTCCCTGGGTGCAGTATCAATGATGTGAAACTTTATTGTGATTTGTAACTGCAACAGGCTTGAGCCTGTTCTCTGCTTGGGGAAGAAAAAAAAAAGGAATGAAGAAGTAACATTTGATATTACTATAAATCCACCAAATTCAGAAAGAAATTTAGCTTTATACAGGAGTTGAATCTGGTCCACTGTACCAGTGTAATTTAAAAGCTTCCAAAAAAAGGACAAAGGGCACTAAAATGTGTATTATGTTATACACAGGTGATTTGAATAAATTTAAAAAGCTTCTTGGAGTAATTATTCTCTTGTGATGTTTTTCATACAATGATTTTAAGCAGAAAAATAAAAAGAATGTTTATACTCTGATAAGCTGTAGTTGAAACATAATTTTTATATATCATAACACTTATTTAAATTAGTCTAAGCTATTATTTAATTTATTTTTACAGAATCTATTTTTAGTATTCTAGTATAATAAATTTGTCTCATTCTTTGGTGTTTTTTCTGTCTCTGGATGTAAGAATTAACAGAAAAGCATACTAGAGAACATGCAGGCAGGTGGTTCCCTATAGCTGAAATGCCTCCCACTATTGGAGTGTTGATTTTATTTTTTAAGATCAGGCACTGTATGTGGAATTCATTGTGTTTTCAGAAGTAATTTCTATAGACTAATGGCCTTAAAAAAGTCTGTCTAGTGTTTATGGCTTGTTACACTCCTTAATTAGTTAAGCATAAGACAAAAAATTTTTTCCCAATATCATATTACAGTAAGATATTATGAACACATAACAGCATCTTGTAGAGGATGGTAGAATAGAGGTGAATGGACAGCATAGGTCATAAGCAGGTTTTGTTAAAAGTTATGAAAACCTTGTCAAAACTTGCACATTTTTTGAAGGGATTGGATCTTGGAAAATACTATTAACTGCAAAAGTTCTAGACTTACTTGGTTATTGAAACCAAAGAATTGGAAGGTTCCTCTCCTTGAAAAACAGGACAGTCTAATCCACTTGCCTGCCCTCTGCAGCCTCAGATAATATCCACTCTATCTTTGATAGGTATTTATCTCAGTTTTTCTCAGGGACCCACTCTCCCTGTCAAACTTGTTCCAGAACCTCCCCTCACCTCAGGCTAAAAATATATTTCTTAATCTTCTTCCAGCAACTAAACCCTGTTCCAGTTTTTTTGGGTTTTTTTGTTGT
>VWZD01011762.1:243227-268458 GCA_013396695.1 Sakesphorus luctuosus
TTGTCCCCCCCCCCCCCCCCCCATTTCCCCTAATAACTAAATAAACAGAAAAATGCCTATCAATTCTTTTCCACAAGTTTGCAGATAATAGTGTTTCTAGTTTTTTTAAGCTAGCACAATTTTACCTAAATACATTTTCCAAAGCTCTGTTCATCTTTTTTGTTCTCTTCAGCTGTTCTGGGTCCCTCACAAAGCATCTCACACACAACTGGATGCAGTACTCCCTTGAAGGTGTAACACAGCATATCATTGAATGTGTTGTGATTTCCAGCCTGGACTTACACTTCCTAGTTCCCCTTGCAGTGCCTGTGTGCACTGTCTTGAATTTTTCTGTGATGGATAGCCTGCTGCTGCTTCAGACCACGCTTTCAATTTGTGCAAATCACTTTGTATTCTAACCCAGCTTGATGTTAATCTCGTCCCACTGGGTATCATCCACAGGTTTAATAAAATCATCCACTACTCTGTCACTGCATGATGTATTATGGACTCTAAGATTAATACAGGNTCCTTGAAAAACAGGACAGTCTAATCCACTTGCCTGCCCTCTGTAGCCTCAGATAATATCCACTCTATCTTTGATAGGTATTTATCTCAGTTTTTCTCAGGGACCCACTCTCCCTGTCAAACTTGTTCCAGAACCTCCCCTCACCTTAGGCNTTGAAGGTGTAACACAGCATATCATTGAATGTGTTGTGATTTCCAGCCTGGACTTACACTTCCTAGTTCCCCTTGCAGTGCCTGTGTGCACTGTCTTGAATTTTTCTGTGATGGATAGCCTGCTGCTGCTTCAGACCACGCTTTCAATTTGTGCAAATCACTTTGTATTCTAACCCAGCTTGATGTTAATCTCGTCCCACTGGGTATCATCCACAGGTTTAATAAAATCATCCACTACTCTGTCACTGCATGATGTATTATGGACTCTAAGATTAATACAGGAGAGATATAAATAGAGTTTTTCAAAAGGATTAAAGCTATGTCTAGTGGCTCTGATAGTGGTCCTTGGAATACTAAATCAGAAGCCTCAGTGATGTAGTGTATGGATGTACAAGGACTTATGGTCTGAAAAAGAGAAGGAGTTGAGAAGCAACAAGATAAAAAGCAACAAGGTCTATCTTCCTGATGGACATATAGCCCCACTTCCTAATAATGTAGTAGGATGTCTAGTGACAGAACTAAATGTTGAATTGGAGATAAGAGAAATATTTTTTCTGATGAGGCTAGGCTCAGTTTTCCCATGTGCCTTTTGTTTCAGGTGATTTACTAACATCACCAGAGTAAAAATCTAACCCCTGCCATAATTCTCCTCTTTACACTGTGTTAAAGATTGGATGATAACAGTGTTGTCCTTACTAGCCGACTGCTTTTTTTTGTACTGACATAAAAGAGAATCTCTGTAAGCCAGGCCCAATGAACCATGACTGAAGTTGTAAGTCCTATTCTGATCTCAGGAAAGTAGACCTGACTTCTGTGATGTCAGGATCAGAGAGATTATTTTTCATAAAGGGCCATAGAAATAAATTTATTCTTCTTTTGGTACCTTGCAGCCCAAGGAACGTGGGGAAAACTAAGTCCTCCAACTTAAGGAGAGCAGGTTGGTTTGGGTTTGAGGACTGTGTAGGAATTCTAGTTAGTCATGGAGATATGGGGGGGAAGAAGGTAAAACTTGACATCAGCACTGAATGAGTGCTGCAGCAGACAGTAAGCCACCATGATGTTTCACAGTGTGATACTTTTGAATGAGCCTTCACAGGAGTTCTTTTTAAAACTTGAACTGTTACCAATTTTTTTCTCAAGGTAGGAATGGTGAGGTCTCATTGGAAAAAGGAGTAGTATTGCATATTGAAACAGTAGGCAGCCTGCAGTTCCTGTTCCTGCTTGTCCATTTTGTTATTTCTGTTTTATGCTAGATCTGGATGTTGGAGCCTTGGAATGGGATTTCTGCTAGCAAATCTTCACAGCATTTCTCTGTTATCCGTGGTTTCTCCTCACTCCCTCACCTCCGAGCCCAACAAAAAACCCGAACAACAACAACAACAAAAAACACAAACTAAAAAAAAACAACCAACCAAACAAACAAAAAAAAACAACCAAGGTTTATTTGAACTCTTGTAATTAGATCTGTCTGGGAGAACAACCGAAGTGTCAAGGTTTCAAAGGGAATTCAGAAAAGTCAAGAGCAAGTAGAGACTTGAAGAGGCAAAAGGGAAGTCGAAAAAAAAATGCTGGTCTTTATCATGGTAATAGTAATGAAGCCAAGCTGAAAAAGCCCAGACAGGGGGTTGAGTTACTATACTGTCAGCTGCTTCCCGCCGCTGGGCTTCACACGGCAGCATCCGCGAACGGCTTAGGGAACCACGGGGCCGCTCATGTTACCAAGCCTTGGGACTTCTGTCACTGGAATAGTTCTGGTTCTCACTCTGAGTAGTGATGGAGCAGGAAAGACTAAAGAAGCAAACCGCTTACTGCTCGCAGGTGGGGAGCGTTTGGATGGGGAAAACAACATTTCTCCTGCTGGAGAGCCTCGCCGCAGGGGGCTGAGTGTCCTCACAGCCTGGATGGCTTCTGTGCCAGCTGGGCGGTCAGCAGCCTGTAGGACGTAGCAATTAGGTTTTCCTTCCTGGCCCTCTTTCTCCAAGTCTACAATCCAACTTTGTGTTTGGGAGCATGCTGGAGTTGGGAAGGTGCTGATCCAGAAGCAGCCCGTGGAAAATGATTTCTCAGCCCGGGCCCCGGCAGCGCAGGAGACCCCACTGCTCTAAAGCTGCCGTGCAATCTCGCTGCCTCTGTGCATGCATA
This sequence comes from Sakesphorus luctuosus, assembly GCA_013396695.1. Lineage (NCBI taxonomy): Eukaryota > Metazoa > Chordata > Aves > Passeriformes > Thamnophilidae > Sakesphorus > Sakesphorus luctuosus. Next base: position 246,030 of record VWZD01011762.1, read on the forward strand.
TCCCCCGCGGGGCATCCAGTCCTTCACGGGTGCAATCAGGCTTCTAATCAATTAGGCAAATTGACTGCAGGGGTGAGCTATTTCCTACGCTTGGTAACAAAACTGGGTTATGTTAACTCCCTATTTCCCAGAGCTCTGGTCCTTCCCACCTTAGTGTTTGTTTCAGATGTTTGAAGGACTAAATAATGAAAAAGCAGAGGAGTTTCTAGTAACTGTGGACATGCTCTCTTACTGCAGAAGAGAAAATACTTTAGCTAAGTGCGGGAGGCTTTTGGTGACCCTTGGAAAAAAAATGCCTTCATTTAGATTTAATGGGACAAATAATTCAGCCTAGCAGGTATGGGAACACTTGCTCTTTAAATCCCACTCAACCTAAGAGAGAGTGCACATGGGCAGACTCACAATTACTCACACTGATACTTATGCTGTATGTATTTAAATCTGTAGGTGCTACAAGCGGATATGACATGCCACTTAACAAATACAACTTCAAAAGTCCTGAGGACAGAAGTTCCAGATGAAAGTTAAGCTGCACTTTCTCTCTTTGTTGTTCTCTATAGCAGGGATTTATTTTTACCAGGCTCTGCAAGGAGCATTGCACTAACATGTCACTGAAATCCCCAAAACTACACGTAGGTACAGACATATTGGAGGGTCAGGGCCACATGATGTCACATCTGTTTTTCTTAAATATAATTTTACTTATACCAGATTATTAGTTTTGCAAATTGCTTCCAAAGATGTTGCCAGGATACACTATTCTGTCTGATTTGATTTGCTGTTTCAGGAGTTTCTTTCACTACAGCTTTTTGCCTGGTGTTACATATGGGACAGAAAAAACCAGCCCCCACAGTGCTGTAATCAGTTGCTTTCAGTGGGTAGCTGAGCAGCCCACCAAGCATATGGCCCTAATGTTGTTTCTGTACAGTCATACCAGTTGCTTTAGCCTCACTCTACTGGAACACAGAATGCTGAGGGTGTGGAATAATGAGTCATCCACACCAGTATTTTATAAATTGAAAGTGAACTGTGCAGTAAGAATGATTCTTGAAGTCTTTTGAAGCTCAGTGTCACAGCCTTATCTTACAGCTGGTCCTAAAGTCACTTAAATTTTTAGAGATCAAATAACTCACATTAGAAATTGAATAACTTTGTTTCCTTTTTTTGCTAGATTGGCTTTCTTTGTGAGACAAGAAAGCCACTGAATTCATACAGAAAAACAAAACAAAGAACTCAATGAATTTGCCAGCATAAAAATATGAAAATTAAAGATTACTGACATTAAAAATTGTTACTCAAATTCATTTATGAAAATGTATCTATTCTATCTAAATAACATGTAAATATACATTCCACATGTGAGGGATATGATCACACAGTAAAATAATGAAAAGCAGAGAGGGTTAGTGACAAGTCATATACATAATATAAAAATTGTATTTTATAAAGAATATTATATCTCTCTACAGCTATTCCAATATAGTAGAAAACTATAATTAAACCAAGAGGTTTGTACTCTGGGGTTTATGTTATGGGTTTGAGGGGGTTTTTTGGCTTGGATTTTTTTGTTTCGTTTTGGACATTTGTTTTGTTTTGTTTCATTTTGTTTCTCTTTTTTTCTTATAGCATTTCTGAGTCTAATGCAAGGCTTCATCAAATGAGATACGGAAATAGGAATTTCAAGAAGTCATTAAATGTTAAGTGTTGTACAGTATTTTACAGACAATGTTTACCTCCCAGTTGATTAAAATATAAAATTTCTTTTAAGTAAACTCAGTTTATAAAAATCACAGTTTATAATAATTACAGTGTCTAATATATTTATTTTTTATCTACACTATAGAATCTCTAAAAAGAGGAAGAAATACTTCCATCGTGAAAAGCATTTTCTTTATTTGCATCATATGTAGGATCTTAAATACTGATATGGGGGAGGAGAGTGAGTGCTTGAAGTAAAATTAACTTTGTAGTGAAAGCTTGTAGCAGGCAGATGAGTGGTAGGTACCAAAGACAGGGAGCTCACACATGGAAACCTCTGAAACCACTGTGCAATTTGGTATAACTGGTGTAAAGCTGAATTTGGGATTGAGGTAACAGAAATCTGGTAATCTTGAGTGCTAGTTTGTGGGCAGACACAAACTGTAGGCTGAATGTCCTCCAGCACTTGTAACTTCTTGTTCTCGTGAGAGCTAAAACTAAGAAAAATTTTTATTTTAAAGATTTTTTTGAAAAATTATGTGTCTGGTAGATAAATGGCAAATCTGCCCAGAAGACTGGAGGGGCAAAAGTTCACATCTTCTGTTTTCAACCTCTCCCTGTTCTGTATGAGGTTTTATTTAAATGAAATGAATTTTAAAAAATTGTCCGCAAGAGTTCTTGGATGTATATTTCATGTTTTTGTTACCCTACAGGTTATAAATGTTTATTCTCAGTAACTAAATATGAAAATATCTTTAAAAATGGAATTTAATATCTACAGATAAGCCTTTCAAGTAAATTGTATCAGGATCTTTATAGAACACCTGTTTGTAGGTATAATTCCAGAACAAAGTAAGACAGAGAGTAAGCTTTTATTTGTATAATGTGCCATAAAAGGGAATGCTGAATATTTACTGCTAACTAGATACATGAAAGCCAAAGTGAAACTCTGAGAGTAAAGGCTCTTTTTTGATATACAAATGGTGGACATTTCACTAAAATAAGAATCATTATTTCAAGAAATATAATAATATTAAGTAATAAAGAAATATTTCCCTAATTTAGCTAATATTTTACTGAAAACTATCAAAACCAGCAGAACCCATGAATGCATTGCAATAGTCTCAGATCATGGGACATTCTTTCTGAATTCAGGCCTACCCAGTGCTTCTTAAGAAATAAAAATTTGAAATATTGTTCTTTTACAGGCTTCTTTTGCATGACTTCTCTGATTACTTCTTTGGACTGTGTAATTAACAAGCAGTGTAATTGTGTTGCTCTGGTAGAGGAAACCACATAAAATAGTAGTTAGTTCTGACAGCATTTTTCTTACCTATTTTTAAACACCTACTTTAAACATCCTAACCGTCTCCCTATCTCAGTTTCACCAAATTTGAGTTAGCCATAAACCTTGCTTACTGTGCTAACTGGCAGAAATATGCTTTCCTATTCTTTCCAAAATTCAGTGTAAAACTATTGTCAAGGCTCAAAGGTGGTGAATAGTTCTAGTAACTAACACAAGTGATCCAAAGCTTGTAAGATGCATTCATTTCTGAGCATGTTAAGGATTGTTACCATGTTTGATACCTTTTAGCTGTATTTAGAATTTTGTTGTGAGGGTGCAGAGTTGCTTTTTGTTACTCAAAACAATTTTATGTTTCTTTTATCTTTTACTTTCCAAGAGAATCACCAGGTGCCACTGAGAAAGTGATGGGGGAATTCACATTTCCAATTTTGGACAGAAAGAAGCAGCAGAGACAGCACTGCAAGAGATTTTTCAAAGCATGCAAAGTTTTCTGTGAACTGAGAAATTAAGACAATGGGGTTACAGAAATGGGAGTATATTTTCTCCGCATAATCATATGAACCAGCATATTTCTTAGATTACAGCCCCTCTTGCAGGAAGCTCTATTTAAGTTTATTTCTACAAGAGTAATAGTAGTTCCTGTGAGTAAAATGCCTATATTCTTTCATTCTCTGACTGAAAGCAAAAACCTGATTTATAATAAACAATAAGGTCTCCAACGCCTTTTTCTTATTTGTAACTGTGATTCAGAACAATGCAGTTCTGAAAGTAATCACACATTCAAATACAAGTAGGTGTGAGCTTTCAAATATACTGAAAGTGAATATTCAGAACATCACATCCTGGTGTTTGCTTCTGATGTTAAAAACCTGCTGTGCCAACCAGGATGCACGTTTTCAAAAGTCTATAACTTCATTATTTTGAAGCCAGATTTCTTCAAACAGAGTAAGGCATATATTTACCTTTCAGAGATTTGTGCCATTTGTGCCAGCTTTGGTACCCTTAAAAGAAATTGATTTTGAGTTTCCTTGATTGCAAAAGTACATGCAAATAAAATTTGCACAGCTCATTTTTAGATAAATTTGTTTAGGTGTTCTGAGTAACATTTTGCTAGTAGTTTCATTTCAGTTGGGGCATGGAAGGTTTGATATAGTCCTACCAGCGAAGAGATGTTCTAAATAAATGAAGAGACAGAAATTAATTTATTGCTACAGAAAATTTATATCTAACATAATTATTTTGCAAACATAGCACTACGCTGTAAACATTTAAATTTGGCCTATGATATTAATTGCTTATAGTGAGTCTTATCAGAGGAGTTTTTGATGTATCCTGCAGTCTAGGGCATCAGAAATCCATTGCCAGTGCTGGAGCGCCACAAGAAATAAACCCTGTGCCTCTAACTCTTCAAGGCACGGCTCTGAAGCATCCAGTGCTGGTACATTGCTCTTCATTTATTCTACACCATCATGTTTGGTTCCACAAATCTTTTGCACCAATTTTGGAGGTTTTATCTAATCTGAAGAGGGATTTGGATTTGATTTTGCATTCAAGTTTGAATGCAGCAACACAGAGAGACTTCAACTCTATTCCTATAATAGGCATGTACATGTTGTAATTAATTCTTCTCCCCTAAAATATAGTGTTAGAAACTTTAAAAGTACAGATGTTAGGCATCTCATTAAGAGTAGATCTAATGAAAACTGAGAATGCATGAATTTTGAAACACGTTCTCCTTCCTGAACAAAAAACCCCCTATAATATTTTGGAACAACCCATAGAAGAAATCTCAAGATTTCTGGCAATAGGAAAGCTGTATTTTGACTTGAAAACTAAAAAAAGTCCCTCAACTAAAACATTGATGTTCTTGGCTCAGATTGTGTTATTTTCATTTGTCGGAATGACACCAATTGCTCTGGGTCAGCTTAGTGCTAATCTGTATTCTTCTGACAGAGGAGGCCTGTAACTCACATAGAAAGAAGAGCATGGATTTCCCCTGTCAGGCTCCCACATCAGGCCAGCCTCCCGAGCTGCACTCACTCATGAATTCTCCAGTTACCAGAGGGAAGACCTCCTTGCAACATATGTAAACACAGGATGTGCAGTCCAGCAAAGGGAGCCCCACTAGAAATAAGCCACCATCCTTCCATGGGACCTGGCCCAAAGGAGGCCAGGTGTTGTACATGGCTTGGCTGCAGGCATTTAAACTGGTTTAACAAACAGTAATATTGGGGCTCAGATTTGGCTTAAAACTGTAATATTTTTTGTATTGATTTTCCAGGTTCAAATTATACATGTTCTGTGAAAATACTTATTTCTGCAAATACTGCATTTTTCTCACTCCTTAAGCAGAAAAATACTGAAGTATTTTTAAAGAAGCTGATATAACTTCAATGATGATAGAGCTCATTAAGGACTGATACTATTAATTTACATGACTTAGTTCTTTTATGTAATAGTGAACTTTTTTTGTTTGGGTTTGGTTTTGGTTTTGTTTTATTTTTTAACTGTAGTAGCGAAATAAAGACATACTTATTGGACTAATTATGAAGATAAAAAAGAAATCTCCTAAACTGGAAAGGAATTAATAAAATATAGAAGCAAACCATTACCTTTGCATAATTTCTCAAAAAACTACAGAGGTACAGATTATCTATGAATACTTGAAAGTTTTTGGTATTAAAATCATCCTGGCCCTGCACAAAGGCAAGAACTTTTGCCACTCTTTTATTTTCCTCTTCTGTAACAAATCCATAAAGTAATTTTTCAGAATTCACTGCAAATGAAAGCTTAAACTGCAATAATGAAACCTGAATTTCTCTGTTTGCACTACTATACATACAGCACTGAAAATTACAACCAGGGGTTTTTTCTTTGTTTTGCCCTACAACTAAGTTAGATGAAAATGTTTTCCAGTGTAAGACTTTCAATGTACCAGTATGTACAAGTAACAAAACTGAATATGAATCAATGAATTCAGCTTCCCAGGAAACAGTATAATGAGTGTATTCAGAAGTCTGTTCATATTCTTGGTATGTGAAAAAAATGGTTATCACTTTTGTTTTATGGAAGTCTTCATACTTCATATGTGACTGGGCTATCTTATGCTCTCAGCAACTACTCAAAGAACTAAAGACACCACAGATTAATTTTAAACTAGAAATATTTGCTGAAAGCTAGGAATTTCAACAAAATGAGAATTCAAACATTCATGATGGAGAAAGAAATATCTAAACCTCAGAAAGTTGTGTGAGATGAAACACCCAAATTTTATATGAGTCAAAATTCATTCATTCACTCTTTAGAACAAGTAAGGCACAGGCAAAATGTTTTTCCTGTCATAACACGAAATTGCTAGGCAAATTTATCCAGGTACATAAACTGCCTTCCTGATCCCTGCAAACTGACTGGCCAACTCTCTATTTGTTTTAACACAGATGAAGTCAAAGCACCAGCAAGTCCTCCACAAGTGTTGGAAGAAATGCCCTACAACAGTCATTCCAATACTGTGTGTTAGTGGCCACTGTTAAGTAAGCAAGTCTTTGGAGAGCATTTGTCACACTGCAACCATGCAGAAGGAATTGGTTTTAAGGCTTGAACACACCAATTACTAGCAGGAACAGGGATGGATATGGAGGGGAACTGCAATTTCATTCCAGAAAAAGGAATCTAGAGAACAAGTTTGTTTCTTACTTCCAGAAATCGCCACTGGTTTTGCATATCTTGCACAGAACACATCTTAAAACAGAGCAACTGAAATGGTAAATGTAAAGACAGAGATGAGATTTCACAAGAACAAATATGGGACTGGCCAGCCTGCTTTGCAATAACATGGCTATTCTGATAAACAATTCATGTTCATAGGAGGAATCTTCCTAAATTTGATACTGCTCTCTTCTGAGCTATTTTTTCTTTCTAGATTTGGTCAATAAATTGATGTTTAATCCAATTTTATAACTGAAAATTCACACACCAAGATAGCTTCATTTCCAACTACCAATTTCAGAGTTCCAAGTACAAAACATAAAGGCCTGGAAAAAAAATTTCATCCATGACCAGTGAAAAAATTTTCCAATCTTTATTAACCTCTTAAAATAAAATTAAAAAGAAACACAAAAAGTTTGAGCAAACTAAGGTGTCCTGTTTCTTTGGCTTATTCTTCAGGCAACAAGCCAGGGGAGGAAAATGCTGTTTACAACAGACATGCAAGCTTACAACAGAAATTAATGAAGACACATTTTGTTGAAGGCATCTAAAATCCAGAACAAAGGTTGTAAGATTTTTAAATGGTATATTTCTGCAGTTAAGTGCTAATAAAAGTGGCTACTAATTGTTAGGCCCAAGAGTTATATGAGAGGGACCATTAACATGTTGTTCTGTTTTTGAAGTATCTGTCTGCATTAACATAGGGCATTGTAGTGCAGATTACATTGAAATGCTGACTACTCTGCAGTAATATTGGTGGGAGGAAAACATTCAGTACTACAGCAAAGAACTGATATTAGTTAGTTTAGAAAAGGTAAGTTTTGCTCTGTGTTTGATATTTTAGATGGTCTGCTTGATAATTGAAAATACATATTAATTCCCATGACGATTCAGTGTTTCTTCTTTCCACAAATAAATGGTTTACACTAGGAGTTTTTAACCAAAACCAAAGCAGTTACATATACAAACAATACAAAAGCTGTGACATTAATGCAATCTTTTTCCTGCTACATCTCTCAGGATACATTACAAATTTAAGTTTTAGATTTACAGAAAAATCAAATCACTGTAGGTCAGGTTAGTTTTCTTTGCAGCAGTCAGCCCTGTCTGAGAGAAACCAGTACTTCTGAGCTGCTAAAAAAATCCATTTAAATCGATGTGTCAAGATCAATGAAGTCAGTATTTTCTATACCCTTGCCATATTAGATTTTCTGCTTTACATTTTCATAGCTAAATGTTTTTGACCAAAGTCCCAAATGAAGAGAGATAAAAGGGAAAAGAGAGAGTTAGTTGTCACAAACAGAGCAAGTGTAGCATGTTTGCACATGCTAATCAGTTTCCTCTGTGTGCTTTAGTTTTCCCCTTCGTGGGTGCAGACTGAGAGTGGACAGGAACAACGAACAACAACAGCTATGCTTCTTCCATGATCTCCCCTTCCCCTTTGTTGTCTCCTCCAAACAAAGAAGCTTCTCCTACTGAGCTTCTCCTCAGCTTACCAGATCTGTCTCCTTTCTGCTCCCATTCCCCCACTACCCCACGACCCCTTCCCCCACCGCCTTGCCTGTCTCCTGCCTGTTCCCACTGGTTTTCTGTCCTCTCTCTCATTGCTCCTGGCTCTTTGTTCCCACAGGGCTCTGCAGATGTGCAGCAGAAGTTCAGCTCTCTCTTTTTAATTTTTTTTTCTCAGGTGGAAAACATAGAACAACTGAAGCCCCATTAACAGCAGACAAGAAGATAGCAGAGAAAAGAAGGAACCATCATATGCCTTAAGAAAATACTATCATTAAACACAACCACTTTTTCCTTTAGAAGATACAGAAAAAGACTGTGTGCAACTTGCATGCAATTTTGACAGACTACTGTTTAAGTAATTTGTACAGAATTAAGGACTTTCCTTCACAACAAGTTTAACAACATTTTAAGAAGCGCCTTTGTACCTGTGAAGGAAAGTGAAGAGAAATTAAGCTAAGCAGTCCACTTGGGGTGAATTTGCCTCATATGGTCTTCAGAAAGATTTTACATATAGAAATAATGAGTATATCTTCAAATCCATTTAAGGATGTTTAGCAAGGAACTAGCATTCTGCAGTAGAGTACAGAGAGGCCTCAGGTGCATAGTACCAACCTGCTACTCTAATGGTGGTCTGGGTAAGAGAGTCATAGTCTCTTTAAGGAGGAAGAGAAAGCATAGCTGTCATTTTCCCAGCTTTGGAAAGGCATGTGATGAATTTTTCACTAAAACCATAAAAAACAACTTTCACCACCACCATATTATGATTGGGAAAATAACTTCCAAATCAAGTCTAAGCAACCAAGAAAAAAACATTTACAAACTGATGTGTCTCTCTTACCCATTTAAAAATTAACACTATTCCAGCTGAATTCAAGACATGAAGAAAGGAATTATTGGAAATTAAGAACCTTTGCTTTCTGATCAGGTTCTTCAAACAGTTTTTAAAGTCTTGCCAGCTTCCAGACTCTGCTTGAGATAATCACAATGTGTTACCCAAAACTGAGTTAATGGAACAAGCAGCAGTCAGATCAGTCCAGCTTAGATTGCATGGCAGTGCTGAGAAAGATGAAGGCACCTACAAATTCATTATCCCTAATATCAAAGATCAAAAGAATTAAGTGTTGCTCTGCAGCACAGCACATAAATTACTTTATAAGGGAATTCTCATGCCTCCTGATGGACCTATGAAAACTGGCAGACACTAATAGGCAGTAAAATAATTTCTCTAGAAGTTCACTTCTTCTGTTTGTTTGCATACCTCTCTGGGACAGAAGTGAAATTTGCTAGTATTTCCCCCTGAATCCTCCTCCCATGCATTGAAAACAATGAAATTCTATTTGAATTAGGACAACAGGAGAGGCAATTTAAAGGGGCCCTAAAGATTCAGTCTCTTAGTCACAACTGTAACAAAATGGTGTTGTCCTTGCTGGCAATTCCCTAGTAATTTACAGTATACTAGTGTAAAAGGAGGAGACCTTGCATTGCAAAGAAACCTGGCTAGGTACCCAGATCTTCATCTTCTGTTTCCCCTGTCATTGCACTGTTACACAAATCCTGGTGATCACCAGTTACTCTGCCACCCTGAAGCCACTTGGGAGCTACATTTCAACCCTGACATTGAATTTAAAGTTATTTAGAAACTGCAGTCAGTGCAGATGTTGGCTTCTGAATAACCCAAATAATGAGAAGGGCATTTCAGTACGACAGTGTGAACATACACCAGCAGCCCCATCAGGCTGCAATGGCAGATTATGAGTTTTTACTCTGGGGACAACCTAAAATCACTATGGCTGAACTGCAATTTGGGCTGCTCCACAGAATGGACATCCTTCCTGTGTATAAGACAGAAACTAAATTCTTGGGTAGGTTTTCCCTGCTAGGCCCTGGAGACTTAGGCTGCCTCAAGTCCAGCAATTGTTTTAGTGTATAAGAAAAGGAATATATAATTAGGAACTTGGTAAAGAGCTGAGAGACTTTAAAGAGAACTTCCCGAAGCAAAGAAGACCTAAAGAAAAGGTTAGATTTTTTTTTGTTTATGTCACTGCTAGGCTGAATTCCTCATGAACAACTGCTCAAATGTAAAAAGATTTTGTTGGTCTTTGTTGTGGTAGCTTAAATAGAGTCAAATAAAGGCGTAATTTTATTATCTGCATATAAATGAGGGTAATTTAAAATGAAGAGTGTAAAGCAGGTAGTGCAAAGGCCAAGAAAATACCCCAAGGACCAATCTGGTCTTCAAAAGATTGTGAAGTTTCTAACAACTCGTTAATTGCTTATTTATAAGTAAGTGCCAAACCCAAATCAGTGTTTCAAAACAAAAACCATAGGAATGCCAACCTCTGTGAAACAGCATAAAGAAAACAAACTCCACATATTTGTGGGTGATTTTTGAATTATCGTAATTCTTATGACTCTAATAGGTTGTATTTGCATGCTCTCAAATCAGTCCCTACTTAGCCATTACCACTGCTGTTTTCAGATATCGAATATTTGAATCTTAGTGTCCTTCCTATGAGATGCTTGAATAACTGGAAACTGCTAAAAAAATTTGGTTTTTAGTCTTTAATCTGGTCACTTTTAGCAAGAGAAATACTTTTAAATGACAGCAGCTGTTCTTAAGGCAAGACTCTTAAGCCATCTATTCCCATATTTCTTTAGGCTGAAAGCATTCTCAAATTTATTTTTCTTTATGACCAGTTGTTGGGAAAAGGCAGGAGAAAGGTTAAGAGGAATTAGTTTATTTTAAAGTATATCACTAAATTAGCATCACTTTCCAGAATAGCATATTTCTGCTGACAGCCTTTTTGTGCAAGATCTTCACCCAGTTCTCCATGAAAAGTTCAGATTCCAGCAACCTGTAGAGAGAAACTCTTCCAAAGCTGTTAATTTATATAAAATTAAGAACACAATTTCAAAACAAATATGAAACAGACAATTGCCTTTCCCTTCCTGAGGTTTCCATGGGTTTGTCCTCTTGAAGGAGATTCTCACCAGGACTTGCAGCAACAAAAGGACTTTCTCTGGTGCTGTGCACAAAGCTCTTCAGCTACAAGTGGAAGGGAAGACAGTGCTTTTGCAGCCACTTCAGGATTTCTGCTTGGAAGCCTAGTAAAAGCATGGAAGTAAAACTAATTAGAAATATTAGGAATTGAATGTCAAATTTTGTTAACTGAGGCATCACAAATATATCCACTGAAAACACTCTCCTACCTTGTATTGTTACTGTTCAGTTGCTGTTCAGTATTTTGTTCAAATGATGTCTTTAGTTGGTCTGAAGGTGTGGAAACGTCACTTTTAATGCTTCATACCATCCTTTATATATGACTAGTTTTCTGTAGTTTATATTCCTTTGTTAACTCTGAGGTGATATATAGAAAATTTTGTCCTTTTTTAAAAAATATTTTAAAACTATTGTTCCCATTTTGAATTATGATTGAAGCTTAAACCAAATTTTTGCGGAGACAGACCAAAGTTATCTCCATAAATACTTTAAATACCCTGGGGATCACTGTTTTCCTCTGATGTTTCTCTGAGTCAGAACACTGACAATATTAAGAAAAGTCTTTCTAAAGTCTTTGGGAAAGACTTAAGGGTAAAATTTTATTTTGTATGTATCCTTCAGATGGCTTTTGCAAAGCACTTTGGAGCATGAAGCCTGGAGCAGGCAGTTATGCTGCACCTTGGTCTGTCATCATAGCTTGTTGATATCCATAAGGCTTCCTGGAACAGTGTTTCCTTTTGGAAGAAAATCTGGAATATTGTGTAGCTATCTGGTTGTCTTCTTCTATCTTCTTGGGGGTTTTTCCTGTAATTGTAAGCTAAAAAATGTATCAAAAATCTGTGGCTAATTTTAGGCATGAGAATCCAATTCAATAACTTAATTTCTGCAATGCCTTCATCTAGTGTCAATGAGCCTTACACAGTTTGGTGAGCAAAGATGAGAAGATGCATACCTCTGTGTCTGAGGGCAGGTGGGATATGGAGGTTGTGGGGACTGAATTATCCTGGTTTTCTACAGTACTTGACTTTGGTAGGAATCGTAGGTATTCAGCACCACCAATTAACAGGTAACTTATTTGGGTGTTTAATTTTAGGCACCCAAATAGGTTGAATTTCAAATTGTTTTCATTTCTTGAGTTTGGATATAGGTGAGGAAGGAGTGGCATTGATATCTTTTAAGATGTAAAAGCATGGAGGGAGAGGACTGGTTTGAGATTGTATATCAGGATATATCTAGAAGGAATAGGATTAAAACTAAGCAGAGTAAAATATGTCCACCATATGAGAAAAAAAGCTTGCAAGAAAGATACATTAGTCTATAAGAGTGCTTTCTAAGACAAGCAAAGGAAATCTTAGCATACATGGACATTTGAAAGGAATCTGGTTAAAAAAAGAAGCATTTGCTGGACCCTGGTTAGAAATGGTTTCCATCTCTGATATTGTCTCTGGATATTTGGCATGAAACACAGTGATTTTGCTTGAAAATACATGGGGCAACCAAAAGCTTGTAGCCACTTGTGCCTTGCTGAGAGATCAGCTTCCATAAAACTGAGTTCCTTTAAAGAAGGTGCCGTGCTGTCAGCACATCTGTCTTGAGAAAGGGAAGGAAGCACTGAAGGTGGAGGATTGCTTTTCATTAATTGCATCATATTGAGCTTCCAGGCAGACAAGTACTTGAGATGGCCAAAAGGTGGATATTTTTAGGTACCTCCCTCTGCTTTTCTATCTCCTCCCCCCTTCCCAAAAGAAATGTTTTGCCAAAACCTTCTTGTGGCAAAGCAAAGGTTTTAAAGGAAGAGACAGGAAAAAAGCAAAAATTTTGAAGACTTGGTTAATTCCAATCCTTTCTTTTCTCAGAGGAAGACTCTTAGCCTGTATACTCAATCAATTTGCACTTCTTTTTCACTGTTATTCAGGGTTAAAATCTCCCAAAAATTAAAAAATATAACAACAACCAGAAAAAAAAAAATCCCAAGCCAGTACCTAGTCGTGTAAATACAGGAGTCTTCAGCTGCCAGTTGTTGTGCTGACGAAAAAAATTGTAAGATTAGGGAGGAATTCATCCTTCATTCAGTTTTATTCTTGTATGAATTACTCATGGAAAAACTTCCTATGCTTTCAGCAGAAATAGCTGATTATTAAGAACTTTTTTAGCGGTCATGTTCATTAATAAAGTGAGATTGTGGCTTTTCTAATTTCTTTGTCAGAATTATATACCTGACTTATTAACTTACTATTGTTTCAGTGTTACACACTGTGACCTTGTGTTTCTAGATGTAAAATGGGATGAAAACTTTTCCATGTGTCACAGTAGTTGCTTTTTTAATAGAAATATATTTACTGTAAGTGTACACAACTTAATGTGTGACAGAAGACATCTGCCAAAGATAAAGTCTTGAATTAAATCCTATTTTCATCAAAGCTCTTGATGTGTTGAGGCTTGAAGTGAAGGATTTTTTTTTCTATGGGAAGTGCCTTGAAGTGCTTTTCCTATGGCTCAGATTGACCATCTCTTTAACATCTGGACAAACAGAAACAGTAAATTAATTCCTGGGTATACATGGCATCTGCCATAAGATTCTTGAAGTGAAATGCACCTTAAATTACTGACTTGGACAATATTGAAATCTTCCCTCTTGTGTCTTAAAAAAGGAAATCTTTGCAAAGCCAGTGTTAAATACAAATAACAAGCTGTCAAAGGGATGGAATTGGAGAAGGCTTCAATTAGTCATTTTTGTGGGCTTTTTACTAGTATAAAACAACAATGAATATAACATGATTACAATTTAAGTCAACTGTTTTAATTCAACTCATTTTTAAAGTAGCTAAAGAAGGCAAATAAATGCTTGCAATGTCTGTGCAATGTTATTAATCTATTACATTAATGAGGATATAAGTGGAAAGTCCATGATTGAAAGAACTGCCTGCTTAACTGAGCACACTTGGCAGCATCCTTAGATTTCAGTTTTGAGAAGTCCCCAAGTGTCAAAGTTCTTCTAAAAGAACAGAAATATAATTCAGATTTTAAATTATTGTTACCTCATATATGATGGCCATGGTTTTTTTCATTTGTGTATCTGGGATACTGAATGTGATACTCTGGAATATCACTGCAATTGCATCAAATTTTCCAGTGCTCACTGGGAGAAAATTCCCATGTTACGGTGTGGAACAACATTAAGGAAAAAATTACAAAATACCTTTGGAATTAGGAATTATCAAAAGTATTAATGCAGATAAGCATGATTGGGATCAATGTCTTTTTCTCTTCCCCTGCAGGAGTTAGGCACACATTTGTAAAGGAAAAGACAGGACAAGACTTGGAGGTTTAGTGCTGTGTAAAGCAAAAGTACTGCACGGGAAAGTTACCTTGGTATAACTATGTAGCACCACACTGATGAGCCAACCATCACAAATTGTAACTTTGTAGATGCTGAATGATGTTATTGCTGGAAGATTTTATACAACTGAATTCCTAACACTAACAAAGCTGAATATACCTAAGTTCATATTCTGTCTTATTAACCTCTCCTTCTATCATTAACTTTTAGAATAAACCAGGGGTGAGGGATCATGTCTTCCTACATAGCAATTAACCTCTCTGAGACAGGACAGAAGACTACGCAGGCCACTGATACAAGGTCACAATTTAGCAAAGGCAAGAAATATTTTCTGGCCCCTGGAAGGTAGTTGACATGCAGAGGTTTCAAATTGAATCTCAGGTTTCTGCAATGTTCCCTAGGCATTCCTGGCACTGCCTCCCATGGCACAGGCAGCGCTGGTTATTACATGATGTGGTCCTTACACATTCATCATTTGCTCCTCTCTGTTGTAACTGCATGTGATACCGATAGTACATACAGATTGCTAGACAAAAGGTAGGTCTTAAATTGTTCCTTTTCACTCTATGGACTGGTTTTGCTGTTGTTTTGAATTTTTAATTAATTGAAAATGCAAAATGAACCAATGTCTGCAGCATGCTGGAAATAGGTGTACTAAAATCAGCAGTTTGATAAAAATGCAAGTGTTCCAAAAACATCCACCAGGAAAAATGCACCCCAATTAGAAAATTGGGCTAAATTTGCATTACCAGAGATCAAAGGTTGTGAATTTTTCTTTTGACATGTAATTAATTTTCATTGTGCCTTATTAGCTTATTAGATACTTACTTGCCATACAAATGGCTCTAGAGAAAATAAGGATGGGATATTAGCAATGGAAAGTTCTGTATAATATTTTTGCTCTGATGGTTACCAAAATGGAGTGTCTGAAGACCTGCACAAAGTTGAGACAGTGAGTCAGTCAAGCCCAGAATCAGCTCTCCTGCCATCCAGACTCTTGTGCTGTACATCACATCAACACCTTTCAATAGCTACACTTGGTAGGTTGCAAAGGGCCAAAAAATGTGGTCAAGACTCAATTAACCTTTGCCGATTGCCAAACAGGAAACTGAAGCAAACATTTGTCTTTGTTAGAGCTTGATGGTCATGTTTAACACAAAAAGGCTTTGCAAAAGGTTGCAAAGTTTGCAAAAAGATTGTAAAAGATTTTGCACTCCTGATCATGAAATGACAGGTAGAGAACCACAAGCGTATCTGCATGTCTCAGAAGATGCTCTCAGGGTCTGAGATCTGTATGACAAGCAGAAGTTGGCAATAGTTTTGTCCATTGTCTCCCTGAGAAGACCAACAGGAGCTTCTTTAAGGAGTAGTTGTGTCAGCAGTTTCTCATTTCTCTGCAATTGCCACTTTCCAGTGAGCTTCACCTTGCTTATTTATTCCTTGTCCAGATTTAAAGCTTTTGGTGTCACAGTCCTGTTCTTCTGCTCTGTGTGGTCTTTATTCCATGTACTTTCCCCTGAACAGACCTATCCATGATGGTATACAACATAAAGGCTGTATACATAACAGGGAAAAGATTTACAGGAAATCATGGTGGTGACTTCAATGGTTTGTGAGCTTTCCACTTTCTTAAAACTAATAATATGAAAATATTTATATCAGATGTGGAGAAGACCTTGTTCATGAAGCAAATGTGAGTAAGATGAAGAGTTTGATAGAGAAAGTAGAGGTAGGTCACACAGAGCTTGGAAGAAAGAAGTTAAGTGCATTCAGAGCAGTGTAAGACAGGAGGTAGTGAAGGAGCCTAAAAAGGGGCTCAGTTGATATGAAAGTATGGTATATGTCAGTTCAAATATTCTCTAGATTGAGTTAAGTTTCCATCCTTTCCTCTGAGCCTGCTGCACTAAGATGATGAAAACAGCAATGAGGTAAAGAAGAAAACAGTTTTCTATCTGAGAACTTCCTTGTTGATGAGAAGCAGAGAATTTGCTTTCTGTAACTGCTCATTGCTGAAGGTGCCCAAGTGCTTTTGTTTCATCTATATGAGGGAGTTACCTAGAGCAAGAAATCAGGAAATAATCTTGGCTCTAAAGGGTTCAGAAGGGGCTGTAAGCTTTGAGGTCACTTTTAACGCAATTACAAATTTCCAAGCAAGATAATCTAGATTTAGGCACAAGTTTCCAGGTGAATACTAAAATATTATCCTTATTTATAAAACATAAAACAGTGCTCATTAGCACTGTATATTTGCTTTTCCTGTGGACCAGTGAGGAGGAGGAAGAAAAGCACTGAAACAGCAAAGCAGGGGAAAAAAACATTCCACAAAACAATAGGAAAAAAATCTTGATTTGGTTTTAAAAATTCTGCAGTTTCAAATTAGGGCTTATATCTCTTTTTCTAGAGGTGTTAACATTGTCTATCTGTGGAGCACCCAATTTGTCTTATGCCTTACAGTAATTTTCATGAAATGTTGAAAGGAGAGAGAAAGTAAAAATTATGGATATCCAACTGCCTTAAATCTTTTATTGATGTTAAAAGAACCTTGAAAGTTTGATTCTTAGTGCTGCATAGTTTTATAAAGATAGATAATGCTCAGGGCAAAGATGAATATCCCCAGGAAAAGTCTGTTGTTTTGGTTATTAATGTCAGCAAATCTGAGGGGTTTGTACTTAAGACCTCAATATTAGCTTTTTAACTTGCTCCAACATATCTCAACAAGAAAACCTGAGTTTACATTACTGCCCTTTGGGAATTATATGGATTAAAGTGTAAGAAAAGGTGTTGTTTATTGTTGAGTCTCCCAACAGGACTCCTGCTAGGTCATTTATGACAATGCTAGTACTTTCTGTCATCAGATTCCTGTGGTCCCTGTTTGAAGCAGAATATGTCTTCAGTGTGGGGTTGATTTTGGAGGGATTTTTTTGTTGTTTTGTTTTTTTTTTTGTTGGTTTGTTGTGGGTTTTTTTGTTTGTTTGTTAGGTTTTTTTAAGATTACCCCTTTAGACCAGGATAATGCAGTAAACAGTATCTATTATTCTACTACTTCTCTTTGCATCCCTTGTTGTCCCCGTTGTGCCTGTCCCTCTTGCAGCTCTTAGTGATATGGCCTGTTAAGAGTGGTGGGTGGTTCTTATTTGTGTCATCTACTTTCTCCCCTTAGTTCACTCAGGATAATGTGGTTTAAATAACACTAGTCATCTAAGTGGTATTGTTAAGATGTTGAACAAGATATTCTAGCTCCAAATTTTTAGTTTGTATACCAAACCTACTTTGCTCTCAAGTTTGCTGATTCATCTGTCTTTGATCCATACTCAACCTTATGGGCTTTCATGAGAGCTTCAGTTTATTTTATTGTTTTTCCCCGGTTGGTGCTGTCTAGTACAGCAGGCGCTGAAGTAATTGGAAGTTTCATCATTGACTTTCATGAGGGAAACCTCAGGATCTGAGCATTTGAGCTGGAGAGGGTGCTTAGCGGTACTCAAGCAAAGATCCGACTAAGTCAACAGGAGTTTTGCCACCTTCCAAAAACGCAGGATGCCACTTTGTCTTTGCCTTGCCCTCCCAAATGCTAAAGGGAGAAGCAAAACAAATCAAAATCAACATGTGCTCTGCTCAAACTACTTGAAAAGAAAATGTTTTTCAAAAATGTGTATGAATTAAAGCCTGTGGAGAAAATCAGTCCCATTAAATACTAAAAGCAGAGAACCTGAAGCATACTTATTCCAGAGGCTTAATGCTCACAATGTATGACTTTAAAATGGATAAACCCACTGTATTTTTAACAGGTTGTCATGTTTTATATGGGTATATGTTCGCACATTTGGGTTACAAAATGGTGAGTCCTTGTATAGAGCTCTTGCTTTTTCTTGTTTAAGCCTTGTATATAAGGAAAAATGGTACGTCAGAATAAATGAAAGCCAGAAGCTTCCTAGGAAAATGGTATTTACATCCACATTAATGCTTCCATAGTAGTATCAGTAGGAGATTCCTTCGCAGCGTCCAGGAAAAAGCAGCTGACAAGTAGAGTTGTACATCTCTATTACATAAGTATAATAACAATAAATGTACTCATTTTTATTAAAAGGGGGAGGGAGAAGCAGAAAGCTAAGAGGTGGGAAAGCAGGCCTATATTCTTCAGGGGTGGGAAGTTTTGTCCTTTGGAATGTGGGTTTCATCCCTGGGCGCAGTGAGTGCCGGCCTTGCCCGCGGCTGCCGCCCGGGGCAGGGATGGGGTGCGGCGGCTGCAGGGACGCGGGTCGGCACCAAAGGCTGTGTTAATCGCATGTGTCCCCTCCAGAACTGCAAGTTGAAAGACAATGAAACACGTACTTCCAATACTTAAACACGCTGTCACAGTTTCTCACTGCATCCCCAGGCGGTTAAAGCTGCATAGGGTGTTGTTGGTACCCAAGGGCTACGGACTACGGGGACGTACTGTTTACTGCTGGGAAGGTGTCTGAGGGTTTGCGATGTCTCAGGGAATAAGGTAGGAAATGACAGACAGGCCTTCCGAAGCCGAAGTAACAGCTGGAGGCTACTGGTCTTCCCATACAAGAAGGAAAGTATTGCTATAAATCGGGAATCTTTATAGCTGTTCGACTGGAGGAAGTTTTTTGGCTGTAAACTGTCATGCACTGCAGCTCGCAGTGAAAAGACTGTGGAAGTGGAGAGTTCTCTCTCCTGAGAACCAAAGTGCAATTAAGATCAGAAAGAAGGGGAAGGAAATAAAATAAAGACAACAGGAATCCAGACCGAGGAAAAACTTTGCGGTTTGGGCTTGCTGGATTTTTTGGGGTGGCTGTTAAGTTGGTTTTTGGTTTTATTCCGTTCCGAAGAAACTTTGTTTTTCCAGAGTAATTTCAAAATTGATAGCTGGAAAGACTTCTTTTTTGAAAGACCAACTAAATTCTAGAGTATACATCATTTGTCTGGCATAAGCATCTCGCTCATTTGCTGAGTATTAAATAAAACGTGAGATATATCAAAGTAAATTGAAATTCGGCTCTCCTCCCTTTGCTTAAAGAGAGTGATGAGTGAATAAAGTACTAACCATATACATAAGTGTCTCCTGCAGAAGGGCTTCCCATTCCTGAGTGTATATATATATACGTATGCACATATATATATATATCTGCATAAGGAATTAGTCCTTCCTTGAAGCATCGATCTGGAAGAATTAAACAGTGTTTTAAAAGCTTAGCTCACCTAAATACACATTTAGATCGTATCTAATTATTTTATTTATTCATTTTCGGTATGGTTCATTTCCCACCGAAACCACTCTGTCGCTTTCAATTCTGGCTGTTCCCGGTGCTTTCGGCTCTTAAACACGTTCATTGTCAGTGGAGTCCCCCTATCATCCCTCCAATTAGTCCTTCCTTGAAGCATCGATCTGGAAGAATTAAACAGTGTTTTAAAAGCTTAGCTCACCTAAATACACATTTAGATCGTATCTAATTATTTTATTTATTCATTTTCGGTATGGTTCATTTCCCACCGAAACCACTCTGTCGCTTTCAATTCTGGCTGTTCCCGGTGCTTTCGGCTCTTAAACACGTTCATTGTCAGTGGAGTCCCCCTATCATCCCTCCACTATCACCCCCACCCTCACCTCTACCACTCTCGTCCCCTTTCCCCTCCGCAGACCGTACCCTGAAAGCGACGCAACTTCTGCAAGGGGTGAAAAGTCCCTTCTCTTCCTGTCACCTGCACGGAGCAGGCGAGTCCTTCTTTGAGATTAGCCTTTCCTGGTGCTCGGTTTTTCAGGATTAAGATGTTTGAAATATCGCCTTCAGAGCACAAACACAAAGATGGGGCTGCCAGCCCATTCGAGGGCCAGCGTGTTGTGCTCTGGCGGTGTTTAAGTGCTCATGGCTTTTGTTAGATCTTGTTTGCTTGTTTTGAGTGGAGCACCTTTAGTGAAATAAACACCTGATAGTGAAAAGATCATCTCCAACTACCGCCAGCAGTGACTACGTAGCAATTTAGTAAACTTTGTCCATGATTTCTTTGCAAATGCTCCTTTCCCCCTCCGAAGAGGACAAAAAGGAGGCGGTAGCTGCTAAAGCAGAAAGAGTTTTACGAAACTTTAACGCAGGTATAAATCTGAAGGGATAATTTTTCGCATGTTTCTGCACAGTGGTTGAAAAACGTGCGGAATTCGGCATGTCAGGTTGAAGGGGGAAAAAGGTTCTGTGGGAGCTGAGTAAGTTAATGATGTACGAGCCCGATGGTGCTGTGTAATGAAAATACAGCCGTATGCTGTAGCTCCTTAACTAAAAGGAAACCGAAAATAATAGCGGGAGGTTTGGCATTATTTGAAGTTGGACGAGGGCAGACACGCTCGGGCTGCTGCTCCCTTGGGGGGAGAGGCAGGAGGTTCAGGCAGGAGGTGTCTCCGCAGAAAGAGCTGATGCCTGGACATCCCGCAACAGGGACACTCAGAGTGTCTTCCCCTGGCAGCTCTAACTTCCAGCTCCTTCTGCTGCCAGGCAGCTTTACAGTGTACCCTGGACACTTTCTCCTAAAATGTGAAAAATCCCGGCAGCGATCATGCGCGGTGTTCGGAGAAGGGGAGATGCCTATTTTAGAAACAAGTCTGATTTTTACACCGCGACCCTTCTTTTCCCCTCTCCTTTACTCCCGTTTAAAGAACTTGTTATTGTTTAAAGAGACCCCATTGAACTATTTCCTGCTCATTGTCACCTCTCTCCCCCTCACCCTCTATCCAGGGATTCTCACGGAAAGGTAATAAACTGTTTCCCTCACACCACAGACCGCCACGGCCCGGGAGAATGCAAACTATTACAAGAGCGGCGAGCGGGAGTGCTTCAGAGCATCCCTCAGCAGCCCTCCTCTCTCTCGTCCCAGCTCTTGTTTTTGAATCAATTAACTTTAAAAGAAATTCAGCCCGTTGCAAAGTTTCACCCGTGAGGCTCAGCCTCCTCTCTTGCCCGCAGGAACTCGCAAGGGTTTCTCCTTGTTACGGTAAACGAAGCCTTTAGCTACCGATCTGGTTTCAGAAGTATGTTTTTATTTAGGTGGGATGGCAGGTAACCGTGGATCTGCTTTTTTGATAAAAAAATAAAATTATGTATGTAGTATGGCTCGAAACCAGCGCTGTCGAGCATCTCGGCTGCGAAGACACTGCCCGTGCTGGTGTTGCTAGGAGGCAAACTTCAACTTTTCTCATGGGTGGGCTCTTGCGCTCACTTAAACGCGGGGAGCCGGTGGCGGGAAGTGCCCGTGCTGTGCCAGGTTTGTGGTCAGCCGCTCTACAGTGCTGTTTCAGCTCTTTGGCTAGCTTTTACTGCCAGGTTTGTCGTTGCCAATTGCATCCTTCACTGAAGCAGAAGTTTCTGTCAAGGCGGCAGGGGCAGCGCGGGAACGGGGAGGGGGTAGGGAGAGTGCTGACAGCCTGCGTTTGCTTACGGGGGAAGGACTTCCCGACTTTTCCCCTAAATATGAATCAGCGGCGGGTGTGTCTCCCGCCGAGGACTGGCTGCCTAAAAGCGGACCGGGGGGCTGGCTGCGCCGGTGGCTGCGGCGGGAGGGTGCCGTGCTCACCGGTTGTGAGGCTGTTGCCGAGATGGGCCATTTCCTCCGCGGCTGCCGGAGCCCCGGCCCCGGCGGCTTTGATAGAGGTGCAAACATTTGGGGGCAGATTTACATAAAATAGCCGCGTTTAATCCCGCGGGCCGCAATTAACATCACAGGCTCCCGCGGGCTGCGTTGTGATATGGCCGCGGGCAGCCAATGGAGAGGGCCGGCCGGTGGGATCAAAGGCGCCGCCCGCCAATCAGCGCGGCCCCCCCGCGGGCAGGGTGATGTCACCGGGGGGCGTTTATGACGGGGTATAAACAGCGGG
>VWZD01011762.1:268562-307715 GCA_013396695.1 Sakesphorus luctuosus
GGAGCTGCCCCGCGGGGCGGGCGGGTGGGCACGGGGCCAGGATGAGCTCCCCCGGCCCAGAGGGTGCGGGCAAGCCTCCGCAGTACCGCGTGGACCACCTGTTGAGCGCCGTGGAGAGCGAGCTGCAGGCGGGCAGCGAGAAGGGCGACCCCACGGAGCGGGAGCTGCGGGTCGCGCTGGAGGACAGCGACCTGTGGCTGCGCTTCAAGGAGCTCACCAACGAGATGATCGTCACCAAGAACGGCAGGTAGGCAGGGAGGGGATGCCGCCGGACCCGGTCCTGGCCGCCCGCGGGGAGGAGAGGGGAGTCCCGGAGCCGCGGGGCACGAGATGGTCTCCGCCTTGCCTCGCGCCTCCGTTTCGCCCCGCAGGAGGATGTTCCCGGTGCTGAAGGTGAGCGTGTCGGGGCTGGACCCCAACGCCATGTACTCTTTCCTGCTGGACTTCGTGGCGGCCGATGGGCACCGCTGGAAATACGTGAATGGGGAGTGGGTACCGGGCGGGAAGCCGGAGCCGCAGGCGCCCAGCTGCGTCTACATCCATCCCGACTCGCCCAACTTCGGCGCCCACTGGATGAAGGCCCCCGTCTCCTTCAGCAAAGTCAAACTCACCAACAAGCTCAACGGCGGCGGGCAGGTAAGCACAGGCACCGGCACCGGGACACGTCGGGCAGTGGGGCTGGACCGACCCGGCCCATCCTTGCAGGGCGGCAGGTCCTGCCGAGCGGGATATCCCTGTGCTTAATGCTCGTTTTCATACTGATGTTAGCAAACGCGCTGGGGTGGGTCGCGCTTCCCCCTCCGCCTCTCCTCCATCCCGCCCTCCTCCCCAACTTCTTTCCTTGAGGAAAGCTGCTTTTTTCCACTGAGGATGGGTGCCTTGATGTTTTATGACTTTGATTTTAGGAATCTCTTTTTAGTCTGAGTAATGCCAACGATGTGATGGATGAATCTTTCTGGCTAACTTATCACTGATGCATTTGTGACTCTGCAAGTGCCTTGTCAAGTTACAGGGATAGCTACACAGAAAGTTGTGATGTCTGTCCTCAGTGCACATTTTGTTCTATTACGGCTCCAGTTTTAGGGTTTATTCATACCCGTTGCCTTTTTCTTTTAGACACTTTAAAACATGTATGCTCTCTGTACCTGTCAGGATCTGCCACTACCCTGTCCCTGTTTACATGTTCTGTCCATTTGCTCACAGATTATGTTGAACTCCCTGCACAAGTATGAGCCAAGGATTCATATAGTGCGAGTAGGTGGCCCACAACGGATGATCACCAGCCATTCCTTCCCAGAGACCCAGTTTATAGCCGTGACGGCCTACCAGAATGAGGAGGTATGCACAGCAGGGAAGAAAGGATGCCACTATGAGAGGTTTCAAGTAGCAAAATGCACATTACAGAGCACAATAATAGATCTTGTTTCACGTTTTTCAATTCTTCCTGTGCTTTTTTTGAAGCTAAATATAGAAAATGGAATTAATGTATGTAAAAGCCCTATAAATGTATTTTAGCACAAACTTCTGAATGCCATTTGTCTCAATATGTGCTCCAAATTCACTAAAGGAGAGTAATTCTTCAAAGAGTCTGTGGGGCAAACAGCTATTTAAAACATTCTGTTGTAGTTTTCAGCTATGCCGTGAAATAACTGGATGTGCCAGTTGTGGAATGGCCCTTCTTCTGTTAGCCTAAGTGAATATCTATGTTGAATGATAAATTACCACTCTTTCTGAGATTTCTTTGATGTCCATTCTGCTCTGGCTTGAAATGTGAAGACTTTTCTAACTTTTTAGTGGACTACCTTTCTTAGGTGTTTCCTTAGATGATCAATAAACCCAGGGAATTCAGCCTCTTAGAATTTGGCAGACTGATTTCTAGACCTTTGATAATGCTTCAGACCTTAAGGAGCTGATAAATTGATGTCTGTAAGTTGCTATTATGGGCCTGCTTTTATTTCTTAAAAAATCTGTGATTTTTACCAATTTCAGTGGATAGTCATAATTCAAATCCTAATATCAGTGTGATGATGATTGGTGATAATTGTGAATAAAGATATTTATTGTTCTTTTTAGATCACAGCTTTAAAAATTAAATACAACCCATTTGCAAAGGCATTTCTTGATGCAAAAGAAAGGTGAGAGCTCTTAACTTTATTCTAAAGTGCGTTTTTTAACATAGATTTGTAGAGGCATATTCTTAACTAATACAACATGGTTTCCTTTATAGAAGTGATCACAAAGATATGATGGAGGAAGGGGGAGACAATCAGCAGTCTGGGTATTCACAGTGTAAGTTTCCTTTCATTTATGCATCATGTACATAACCTTGATTTCTTCTGTCTCATATCTTAAGTTGGCTGGCTTACTGGTTCATAGGGAGAGTAATATTACCACTCCTCTAGTTGCATTCATGTCCAAAAGGACAACTGCCTTTGTATACAATGTTCACATGGATATGGAGACAAAAGTTTATTTCTTAAAATTATTGAAACAGTACTTATATTTTAAGTACTCTCAGAAAAATATGGGCATTTGCTTAGATTTTTTTTGAGATGATTAAAAAGCATTAGTGTTTTAATGATTTCTGTTTTAATAGATGATTTACAAAAAAATGTGTGCAGTCTGTAAAGAAGTGGAGTTGATTTGCAGTAGGAATTATTTTATTTCAGAGAAAATTCTTAATTTTTAAGAGCAAATAAATTTTAAGAGCAGTCTGAGAAACTTCAGATCTTAGCTATAGGTTGAGACCCCCAAAGAGCAATTTAAAACTGAATGACACGCTAACAATTACTGAGCACACACTACCTATATATGGGAGGGTTTAACAATTTCAATGTTTCTTTTCTGTGATTCTAATGAAATAGCAATTTAAAAAATAATGCTGGCTTGACATGGGGCTTTTTATAAGCTGTTGTTTATTTCCCTGCCTGGCTGCATTACATACGCCTCTTACAGACCTCTTGCTTCCCCACAGTAGGTAGTTGGCTTATTCCTGGGACTGGGACTCTGTGCCCACCTGCCAATCCTCACCCCCAGTTTGGAGCCCCCCTGTCACTCTCCCCTGCTCACAGCTGTGAAAGGTACTCATCGCTGAGAAACCACCGTCCTGCCCCCTACACCAACCCCTACAGCCACAGAAACAACTCACCAAGTAAGTCTGATGTTGCAGCTCTGCAAAAAGATGCAGGTTGAGCTGAGGGATGTGAGCTTTGAGCAGTGGCATCATGTGTGATGCCACAGAAATTAAGGTGGCTAAACTAGCTCAGTTTGTGCAGAGGGCTAGGGGTCCACATTGCACAGAAAAGGGGGTGATGGGCACAAGGGGTGACGGGTTCTTGTCCCCAGTCCCTTTATGATGGAAAAACTAGGGTGAGTGCAACTGTCTCTGGGTAATTGATTGCATTATATGGTGCTGGCATTGTCTTGTGCTCTTGAGTTCTTGAAACCATGGATCTTAAACTTAGTTTGATTTTTTTTTTTTTAAGTCAAGTTTGAAAATGAGGATTTTAATTATTAGTTATAGGCAATACTGTGAAATGAAGATGTATGTCTGGTTCTGTTAGCATCATTTATTATTAACAGGTAGTAACTGAGGGCCTGATTGTGTTAGTTTTGGTTGCGCATGAGGTAGTTTGTCTGTGCTGTTGTCATGAATGCATCATGACTGTATAGACAGAAATAATATGGAACAGTAAATTGCAGAGCTACTAAAAGTTATGCTCAGAAATAGCCAAATAAGTTTAGTATCTCAAGCACTAGGTACTTCAGGGAGAAAAAAGCATTTTTAACAGTGATTTTTTAAAAAAGTTCTAATATATTTCATTTAAAAAGTTTTAATATATTTCATTCTTCTCACAAAAAAAAAAATGGTTAATATTTTTTACTTTTCTGGCTGTGTAGGTATTGAAGGTTCCCCTTTAAAAAAGTTATTAAATATTTTGAATTATGAAGTAACACATAGGCTTGTAGATGAAACTTGACCAGTCTTGTATGTAGCTTTGTACTTAATTTTGAAGTAAACAACTAGCTTTCTGTGAGCTTTTACTTGCATCTTGGAAATTTTATGCAAGTTTTGTAGCTTAAAAAGGAATAAAAGAAGAAAGCAACACCTCTGGTGTCCCTTCTTTTTCCCTGGTTCTCAACAGGAAACCCCTTCTCCCTCACTTAGCCAGCTACCACAGCAACTATTTTCTCGCTATGGATAGCTGTATGGGATTCTCTTTATAGCTTCCTAGTGCCTCTGCGGTATTGGCCAGCCAGTTTTGGTCACAAACTGAGTAGCTTAAGCCACAGTCCAATCACTCCTGATGGTGCCCAAGGCAGACTCATGCTCAACTCAAAACTGGGATGTATGATTCGTTGATAACACTTGTTATCCGAATCTGCCAGACTGTTACTGACACTGTAGGTGATGGAGATGAAGAAGGTGCCCTGGAAGGTCACCAAGCGACTGGGATAGTGTAAATAAAGAGCCCACCTCTTCCCACCGACTGAATAAAGAAGCATGGGCTAAATTAGCAGGTGATTTGCAGACAGCCTTTTGGCTATAGCTCCTTCACAGAAATAAGACTTTGCAGTTGGGACTTGAGCAAAACAGCACATCAGGAAAATGCCAGTGAAAGGCTAAGCTTGATACAACTGGCTGCTGACTTAGTTTTTTCTTTTTTAATCTGTGTGTGTAATTTTGTCTTTTTTTTTTTTTTCCCCAAGGTAGTAGTTGGGGGTGGTGGTTTAAAGCTATAGATTGCATTTAAGTACGTCATTATTTGCCCTGATTCTAGTGTGTTTAAGCGATTATTTATTTTCTTAGCAGCCTATGCCGATAATTCCTCTGCCTGCCTATCTATGCTGCAGTCCCATGACAACTGGTCTTCCCTAGGAGTTACTACACACACAACGATGCTGCCCATGAGTCACAGCACTGGCACAGCTACCAGCTCCAGGTGGGATTCCATCCCTTAACAGCCCTCAAGTCAGTGTCTTGGTACTTTCTGTGAAGAGAAGGCTGAAAAAGGAGATAAAGGAAGAGTCATCAGCAAATTAAAACTCCTTATGGCCATGTGTGAATCATTAGCTCTCTGTGGGGCACTGAGAAGGGCTATCCCCAAGGAAAACAGAATTACATAAACAGTTTTGTTGGTTTTTTTTTAATGGCTTGGTTTTGGAAATGCTGTCACTACAGTGTTTGATAGATTAAGGACTGAAAATCACTTAGACAAACATACATTGAATTTGAAGATTCTTTCTTAAGTTTCATCTCCTTTAAGCATAATGGTGTTTAAAAATTTATTTTTTATTTCTTTCATTTTGCCCAGTCACTGCTTTCCCAGGTATCTCCATAAACCCTTGTTCTACTACAAATATTGGGGCAGTAAACTATATTGTGGAGAAGGAGCACATGACTGGGGCAGTAATTCTTTATTTAAGCGTTACCACACTAACAAGCATAGCATGGGATTATACATGTGGTGAAAGTCTTTGCTATTTTGTGATCACGTATCCTTTTCTCCTCTTTGCACTTATTATCTTAATTAAACTTTTGGATCTTTTAGCAGAGATTTAGCTTAGTTAGTCTCTTGGAGCTAAACTTGAAAATTCAAAGAGATGCACAAAGGTGGTAAAATATTTGGTATTAACCCCAGAGGGACAAGGTTTGGACACCTTTCTCAGCAATTCAGACCTCCCATTCTATTTGTGGAAAGCATATTTATTTGAACCATGCACATGGACACCCAGCTGTTAATCAGACTATGTACTAGTAACCAGTATGAGTTAGCTGTATTACTGAACATAAGTTTTAATCTTGAACATGGATTAACTGAGGAAACAGGTCCTCCTAGCACTTCTTTCTATGTATGACCCCCAGGATACATATTTTAGACAGCTGTTAAGTCCACTGAATTTCAGTTGCTGCACTGAGCTGTCCGGTAGGTAAACCCAGTAGAACTGGACCTGTGGTACCTCAAGGAAGGCACTCTGCCACCTCTTTTGTCTAAACCTCTATCTGTAAAGTAAGAATAATATTTCTTTCAATTAAACTGCTTGGGATCAATATGTAGAAAGTGCTGTGTGGTATTATACATCAGGACTTGATTTTGCTTATAATATTTCTCTTCAGTCACCCTGTTTCTTTTAATTCGTGTGTTTATACATACATTTGTTTGTGTATGTAGATGCTCAGAGGAGAGAGAGTGCAGAGGCTCTAGTGTCCTGACAAGCCTTCTTTTTTCTTCAAGCACCCCTTTCTGTAGTATCCATGAGATCTGCAGCATCTGCAGTCGGGTAGCTTCCCCTTCTAACATGAGCTGATGAACAAGGAGGGCTGAGTCGCTGTATGGAGGCATCCATCCCTATCTGAACTACAGAGGCACCCAAGGGTTAGGACTCCAACAGACTCCTGGCAGTTGATTCAAACCTGCCTGTCCCTCCAGCTGCTGTGTCCAGCCACCTCCATCAGGTGCCTTTCTCCCTAATGCCATCATGACTCAGGAATCAGCTCTCATATCTCTGCATTTGTCAGCTAACCTGTTCAGTCCTCAGCTTGGCTCAATATTGGCTAGTATATCTAGTGCTCTTGGGAAAAGGAGGTTAGATTTATTTATGGGGGTACCATGAACACAAATCCTGCCTAGGGGTCCTTCCTACCTCACAGTGTCTGGGAACTGTCTAGAGAATTTCGCCATCTCCAGCAAATGAACCTGACCTGAAACCTGTGTTGTGATCTGAGAAACTGCCAACAGGCACTAAAGTCCCTAATAACTTGTTTCATTTATCATTTTCCCTCTTTCAGTCAGTACCCCAACTTATGGTCTGTGAGCAACAGCACCATCACACCGGTGTCTCAGTCAAGTGGGATGTCCAATGGCCTGAGCTCCCAGTTTTTGCGTGGCTCTCCAGCACACTACTCTGCTCTTCCACACCCAGTCACGGCCACCTCCTCTGCCTCCCCCCTGTATGATGGTGGGGCACCCACGGACCTGCCCGACAGCCAGTACGATGCCTCTGCACATGCCAGGCTGGCATCCACGTGGACGCCTGTCACACCACCTTCCATGTAACCCCTGACCTTTTCCTCTAAGACAGACTTTTTAGCTACTGAATTACTTAAAATGTTTAATCCTCAAGGAAGTGAAAAAGGAGATATGAAGGAAACTGCAAACAAAGCATCTGCACTGCTTTGCGTAGAGCATCTACATTATACCTCTTATAGTGAACAGTGTGTATCATGGACTTCATGTAGAGTTTACAGATCTGGTGAGCGTGCAATTCTGAATGCAGATTTACTGCTTTTAATCTCTATTTTTAAAAGTTTGATAGACCTACATTTTAAGATTCCAAATTTCACAGTGATCTGAAATGTTTGGACCTGAAGTTTGGCACTGATTTTGAGTAAGTTACTCCAAACTGTTTTTCAGTACTTCTTTTAAATGGCAAATTTAGCTATAGTCACAAGAAGACTTGTGAACTATCTAATCAGAAATGTTCTGAAATATGCAAAAATGTAGCTGAGGAGTAAAGATTTTGGAAAATCATGTGCACTAACACGTATTTGCCTCACAAATATGTTGTGTTCTTAACAATAGGCTTATATGCTTGCTGCTGAATTAATGTTGAGACAATCTGCAAGAACTGTAATCTTCTGAATAAAAACAGTATTAATGTTTAGTCTAAAAGGTTTTACCCAAAAGATTCCTTTCAGAGGTAAGTTTTGCTGTTTGATCATATAGATTTTTGAATACCTGTCAGCTTAGCTAAACATCTCATTTCAAACAGCTGGTGTCTTATTATAGGAGCCCTATCCTAAATCTTTTGAGACATTGAAAATACATCACTGGGGGTTTTTTTGGTGGTTTTTTTTTTAATGATCTTTGGCTCAGGCCTTAAGGGAGGGAGTTCAACACCTGGAGAATCATTTTAATTTATTTTATTTCAGTCTTCTACTCTGATCTGTATTTATTAATTGATAAGTTACTTTATTTTCTACATGTTAAGATATATATATAATCCCTCAACCTACAGTGTACTCTTTTAAGACAATCATATGTGGGATATGTCACCCAATGGCACATTGAACAACATGGACATAAGGAGTTAACTTATTGTAAGAGGGAAATTTGTAGTTACCAAGAATTTTGGAGAAAGTTCAGGTATACTAAGATTTAAAATACACCAACTGCTTGACTTGCTGTAAAGAAGAGATCTTGATAAAATACCTCCTTGGTGACTGATATTAAGTACTGTGATCCAAATCTCTACTGCAGGCTAACCCAAAACATTGGCTTAAAGTGTGCCCTTAGACATGTCTCTTTCTCCCACTGACAAATATATATCTTGAGGAAAGTGAGTTCTTTTGCATAAGCCATAATAAATAACTTTTATAATGAAGTGCCTAATATAGTGAAGCAATATTCTGTGTCAGGGTATTCCTTAAATAACTCACTGATGTGTGCTCATGTGTTACAGTGGCAACTTTAAGATGAAAAAGCAAGTATTTGCCACCATTTTTGTCTCTTTGACACCCTATGGGCAGGTCCCTGTACCTGGAAAGGCTTTGGCAGGGGTTTCTCCCTGCAGAATGATCTGTGTGCAACTGCAACTGCGGGCTGTGGTCTCCTGGACGTGGCACTCCAGCAGGAGGCTGCACGGATGGCTGCATGGCCGCATCCTCTGTTGATATGTAAATATTGATCGAAGTGCTCCTATTTTATTGTGAAGGTAAATTGTGTAAATGATGTAAGTGCATTATTATTTAGACTATTTTGTAGAAATTAGCAACATATTTCATGAGGTTTTATACTTGTATTTTGGAAGTATAATTTAAATTAAAAAAAAAGTAAAGATTCTTAAAACCCCCAAAGCTTAGTTTTCAGTTTGTGGGCATGGTGGGAAAGGTGAAACAAATGCACATCAACTGTATTGAATCTACAGTCTGTTGACCTTCCATAGTGTGGTTGGTTTCACAAATGGTTCCTGCTGCATAGTGGTTTGTGTCTGTGGATGAAGGTTCAGAGAGTTCTCATGCCCTTCTTCCCCATTTTTTCCCTCCATCTTTGTTTCTGCCTGCTTTTGGTAAATCCTTGACTGACTGATGTTCAGAGGTGGTTGCTGCAATTGGTGTTGAGTGAAAGCTGTCTTCCACAGTGATCAGTTTGTAGGGTAAATGCTGGATTTGAATGTAAGCCTGGCAGCTGCTGTGTTTTGCCCTGATAACCAGATTATCAATGATGTTTTGGAATCCCTGCCCCAGTAATAAATGCTACTGTAGGAGTTTGTTATCAGCTGACCTAATGCTGCTTCTGAGAGCTGACAGGGTGGGGGAGCCCAGCTTTAACCTTGCCCCAGAGCTATGCTCTCAAAACAGAAATGTCGAGGGAAGAAGATGATCAGTCTGTCATAGAATCATTTAAGTTGGAAATGACTTTTAAGATCATAGTCTAACTCTTAACTCAGCGCTGCCAAGGCCAACACTCAACCATGTTCCTAAGTGCCACATCTATATTTCTTTAAAATGCTTCCAGGGATGGTGACTCCGTCATTTCCCTGTACAGTGAAAGGGAACCATAAAGCAGGAGAGGTGCTAAGGCTGGGGCTGCAAGCTGTCCCTTTGTATGGCCCCCTGGCAGGCAGCCCACTGTGGGGCTGTCTTTGCCTTGAAGAGGCTTGTGTGGAGGACAGCCCCCAGCTGCTTCCCAGCACAGAGGTCTGCAGTTTCTCAGATTCTTGCAGAGCTTGTACTGATGAAATGATTCCATGTCCACATGGACAAAAATAGTTGGGGCTGTATATTATAAAAATGAGCTGTGGATGTTGAACTAACTTGCCTGCAGTTCAGGCCTTTGGCCTGTGAAGTGGAAGAGCCTGGTCCCATTCAATGCTGGCACCAGATGGGTCTTACCTAATTGGCCATTTTTGGTGTGGGATTTTTTTTCCCCTCCGACACTTTCAAATTAAAACCCCCACAATCTTTAATGCCATTGAATGCAATTTGCATGCTGCATTAATGCAGACAGAGAATTTCAATATCTATCTATTTGCACCTGCTCTGCCATTATCTTCCTGAACTGTACTTCTGCTGAGTTTGTGTGGCCAAGAAGCATCAAAGGTATTGCAGACTCAGAAATACCATCAGGGTTGTGGTTGCTGGAGGGGCTGAGCAGTCAGACTCAGATGACTTTACAATTGCTCAAGTGAGCATGAAAACAAACTTTGTGTGACTCCTCTGGAGAGGCTTTTCTCATCCATGGGCTCATGACAGCAAAACCTGCTGTGCTCCTTCACTGGCTGCCTGCTGGTGCACACCTGGGTTGCTGGTGGAGGCACAAATGTAGCAGACATGTCTGAATGCTGGGGAAAGCTGGTGTGAGACAGCTCACCTCAAATGGCCCATCAGTGAGTATGGCTCTGCTAGTTCTCTGCACCAGCTCCACCTTGCCTCTTCAATGCTCCTCTCAGTGTGCTGCACATCAAACAAACACTGGGGCTACAGACCACTGTGAGGCTGGGAGAGATCCAAGTGCCCAGAGACTAAGCTGTCAGCAAATGCTCAGGACTCTTAGGAAACCTATACTCTTTGCCATTTCAGTGTGTTAATGCTTTTTTCCTTTAGGTAATGAATAATTGATGGCTGTAAAAAATCCCTGTAGACCCCTCAGCCCACTTGTGCAGAAATGTCTTGCTGTGCTTGCAAGAAACCACATGAATACTCAGCCACAGGCAGGAGTAAAATGTGAGATTGGATATTCACATACTCGTCTCCAGCCTGACTCTCCCTCATAGATGTCAATTAAACTTGTGAGTTAAGTGAGATAATACACATTAAGGTACTGCATCACTGATGTATATATAAATAAATAAAAAGTAATAAAAATAAAAATTAGAATTAATACTCCCGAATATATTCTTAGACATGTGCAAAGAAGACAGAAGCAGGAACATGTAAGTTTTTAAAATCACACAGAGACCCATTCCAGGGGCTTAGATCTGTGGAGAAAATAATTTCCTCTTCAGAGATTCTGGCTTTAGTTGCTCCTGGATTCCTGTGCATTTGGAAACTGAGATAAAGAAAACAAGAGAGCCAGTCTGAGTGGTGCATGGTGCAGTTCCATTATTTCTCAGTGTCTAATAGCACCTTACAGATGCCTTTATTTCCGACAATGTCAAAAATTCTTTGAGAAGTTAACAGTCCAAACCCAGGTTCTCCCACTGCACACACCACTGTGATATTGAGCATCTGGAGACTGTGGGCTTTAAAGCCCAAGGTTATATGACTGGCTACAGTAGTTGCTTTTATAAACAGAGAAGCCACAGGGCTCCAGGGATCTCCTGGAGCCACCAGTGCTTTTATGTTCACAATATTTGTCCTTCTATTCTTTGTATTCATCTGCATCCCTGCTCTCCCAAGTGGACACTGAGAGTTTTATTCCCAGGAACCACAGCAAAGTATCCATACACAGATGGAGTCTTTGTTAGCTGAAGTGCTGGCTGATGTTTATTGTGTTTATCATGTTTATCATATCTCAAGCCTACCTACAGTGCTGATACAAGAAGAGTGGGTGTTGAAGCTGATTCCCAGTTGCTTTCCAGAGGTGGATTGTTGTCTGGCTAAGTCCTTGAGTCAGTATGGAGCAAACTGATCCATCAGAGCTTCCATATATTGCATATGACCCGTGTGATCACAGCTCGCTGCAATTCAAATGTCAAGCCAATCAAGGCTCCCCCAGCCCCCCTTTTTATTTATTTATTTTTTTTTTTTATGAATGACACAGATATGTTTTTGGTGCTGCACTCCTGACATGTCTCTGAGCTTTGTCTCCCAAGGAACCACCCAAGGTGGTGCCATAGGTATGTGACCAGAAGACAGAAGACTCCTATAGATGACAATCTGTACCTTCTAGGCAAGTCTTGCTGCACTACAAAAGTGTGTTACTGTTTCTGGATGCTAGTAAACTAATAAACTGCCTCAGTAAGTCCATCAATGCCAATAATTCTTCTGTGATATGCAATTACCAGACTTGTACCAGAGAGAATTGGAAGGGGTCTCCTGAATCTAGCTCCTTAATTATAGAAAATCTCTTCACCAAGACCTTTTAGGAAGGCACCAGGTTTTGTATTAAAACCAACTGGTGTGAGTCTGAGGAGGTTTTAATGTGTGTCTGTATGTCTGTGGCAAGTGGTGTTGCTTTTTTGGGATTGGAAGACTGTTGCAGCCCACTTGCTTCTCATTGCTGAGGAGCTATATTTTAATTGTCAGCTGAAATTTATCTGTAATAGTCTTATGACTATGTGATCTTGAGCCAAAACCTATTCCCATCTTAAATAGTTCTTCTCCCTTGGTAGCATTTAAGCTGATATGTATTGTTAGGAAGTAATTTCTCAGCCTGTCTTTTGATAGGTTATAAAACCCCTCTCTTCTTCTTGGGTAGCTTTCCCTCTCCTGCTGGCCCTCTGTCCCTGTGTGGCTGAATGAAACTGGGACACTGGGTGTACATGGTGTAAAGCATGGGTTTGCAGAAGAGCCTATACAATGGCATACTACTTCCCTATTTCCACTGAAATCAGCCATTTTGATAACTCTGAAAACCACATTTCCATTATCTAGAGTTACATCAGTGATTGACTGGTCATGGTGAGCCACGTCCTTCTTTAGCTATTTTTTGCTGGTGAACTACTACCTTTTGTCAGAAAGTATTATTAATCTTTTGACTATGACTTGACGCCCTTGTCCCAGTCAGCCTTATATGACTTACACTGCTCCCCAATTTTCTAGTTTGTCCTGTGTGACATTAATGACATCTTTCACCCTCATATCTTCAGCAGATCTTGTTAATGATCTCTTCACTTTTAGACTAAGACATTAATGAAAGTGCTAGAGCAAGACTGGTCCATCTCTTCTGATGGCAGCCTTTTTCCAAGCAAGCCCTTCTCCAATAGCTAGGCCCTTACCTAGTCCATAGACTTGCGAGTTGCTTGCTAATCTTCAATCTCCTTTTGTGATTTTAGAGGACAGCCTCGGTCCTGTGTGCATGGGAACAGGAGCTGCCTGGCTAGCAGTCACCCGGAAGGGTCAGAGCTAGCAGGGAGAAATGGTGCTGGGAGCAGGA
This sequence comes from Sakesphorus luctuosus, assembly GCA_013396695.1. Classification (NCBI taxonomy): domain Eukaryota; kingdom Metazoa; phylum Chordata; class Aves; order Passeriformes; family Thamnophilidae; genus Sakesphorus; species Sakesphorus luctuosus. The sequence continues at coordinate 281,663 of VWZD01011762.1, forward strand.
GATGCACTTCTATAACACAGCCCCACCCCACCCTACCCCTCTAAATCCCTGCAGATTGTCCTTGGCCCTAATGGTGGCATGGGAGGTTGAGAGGGTTGGAGAGAAGTTGTGACATCTCAGTGCCTCAGCTGAGGCCAGGTAACAGGGAACCCACAGGCCATATCAGCTTTCATTTCCACCCCTATCCTTTACTATACTTTCTTTCAAACTTTGTAGTGAAGCTGTTCGTTCTGGAAAATGAACCACCCAAACTCTGTCATCTACTATTGCATCTCTGCGAGCCTTGGTCTTGCTTGAGTATCTTCCCTCCCCCACGTTGTTGCACATGTCCCAGGTCTCCTATTTGTTCCGTGTACTACACCAGGCCTGAGCTGAGTGTTTTCTGCTGGGTAATGATTTCAAGTCTACAAATTCTGGAAGAGAAATGATGCATTTATTCTTTCAGCTCGAGCACACTCACTTGCTCAAGCCTTCTTTGCATTTTAGAGTTGACTATTCCCAAACCTTAGCTACCATTAGCTTTTCTGTTTTTGCTTCCTCATTACATGTCCTCCTTCTCCTCAGTGAGAACAGAAGCAGGGTAATGAGTCCTTGTGGAAAGAAACCCTGTATTAGCCTTAATTTCCATCATGCTCTAATGGTACAGTGACCCCACTTCTCTCTCTTCTCTCTGAGCATATGGGCTGTGGACGCTCTGATCCTCACCCTTGGTGGAGGATAATGCAAGGTGGAGTATGTCTGGTTTGCAGCATTTGGACTCTCTGAATATTGTTCAGTGACTTCTTCTTGGAATGTCATCTAAGGTCCAAGTTATACCAGTCAGCACAGGAAAAGTTACATGGTTTACACCGGCAACCTGGAAAAAACTCACTTTCTGAATGGAGAAAAACACAGACAAGCCTGATAGGATACATGGAAAGGAAACCAGAACACCCAGCAGTTCATGAACAAGATCTGCCTGTTTGTTTGTACTTGTGATCCAGTATCCCATACTATTAATGCAGTGGGTGGTGTGCAGATGGGATGGCTTGTAGTCCATTGCAAAAGGTCTTGTGGCCCTGCAGAAACTGGACTGCCTTAGCCCATAGAGCTGGCACACAGCTGGGACAGACCCACCTCACTGCTGGCTGGCTGGTCACTGTGGGCTCTGAGCAAGCAGGTGATGCTTGTTTGGGTTGGCACAGGTGGGGATTTTGGAACAGGCAGAGCCAGCTGGCTGTGTGGGAGGTTGATCCATCAGTGGGGAAGAGAGGGAATTGCAGATACATTTGAGGTGTGCAAGGTAGTGGTGAGTCTGTCTTTTATCTCAGAAGCAGGCAGCCTGGAACTTGTGGGTAAGTTGTGGGAGATCTCCTGGGCTGACACTATGTTGTGGGGCTGATGGTGCTGGGAGAAATGAGCTGCTGTTGGCTGGTAAGGTCTTTTTCACTACATCCTCCTAGCATAGAGTAGCTGCTTGACTGCAGTGGGATGGCCAGAAGAGCCTGCAGCTTGGTCCTGGGGGCTGCCCTGTTGTGTAGGTTCTAGAGGGAAAGGTTGCCCTAACGCGGTCTTGGTGATCATTACAGTACTTAACTAATGATTGTTTCTGCCATCAAGCTTATGGTCTGCCTTTAGAGATAAAGCCATTAGCCTTGTTGCAGGCCTCTCTTGCCTCTGCGGTGGAAAAATGTTTATTCTTCTGCCTTTCCTGTCAATAAGGAGGCAGTTGTGATGCTGACTGCTGCTTGACTGGCCAATCCTGGGGTTGGAAAGGGCATCACCAGCAAAGGGGAACTGGCTAGTAACTGGAACCTGGAGCCTCTGTCAACCTTCAAAAATAGGAATTTGTCTCAGTGTCAGAAAACCCTGGTGCCTTCCAGGGAAGCAGGTTCCTGTAAGGGAAGCTAAAATTGGCTGGTAGTTTGTCTTACCTTCACCTTTACTTCATGAATTTTGTGCTATTTTAGATTCAAGGTGGCTGTTGCTTGTTACCTTGTACAATCTGTTGCGTGTTAGCTGGGCACTGTTTTGCAAAATGTTTTGGCTTGAGTTGAGTTCTAGGCACTGACTAAATGTGTAAAACTTAACTCTTGAGGTATCCTTTGACTCTATACAACATTTGTAGAGGTAATTTTGAAACTTTAACTTTTGACAACTTTCCACATGAAAACTTTTTTTCCCCATGCACTAGAAATGGTGTCCCATGCTTTGTCTGTGCCTGAATTTATGTCTGAAGTCACGTGGTCTGTGTGAGATGTAGCTGTAATACTTGTAATCCATGATAGTTATGTGTTCTGGTTGTCCCACTCTTACTGGATGGTTCATATAAGTTTCTGTCATCTATCACTTCTTTGCTTCTTTAATGATGACTATGGCAGGCAGGAGGGGAAAACGAAATTTCCACTTGGCCCAGCAGCAGTAATTTGCATTTCTACAAAATGAAATGCAGTCTTGCCATCGATCCCTGTGGAAACTTATGGCTTTTTCCTCTTCCTTTGGTTTGGACACATGCAGACTCTCCAAAAAACCCCTCAAAGTAGCCACAGATTGATGCACACTTTTCTTATGCCCTTGGCAGCCATAAAATCTGCCACTGTTTGGTGGTGCTTCAGCTGCTGCGCAACTGTTGCCAGGATGCTTGCAGGGCTGGTGCTGGGGATCTGTGCAGGGGAAGGGGGAAGCCCAGGCTTAGGGTGCAACATGTAGGTGGAAGTCAGGAAGCTTGAGATAATGAGTCTTGTAACATTTTGACGTATTATATTTATGGAAATTTTCTTATATCTCTCAGTGGATTATTTGTAGTGATTGTAGTGATCTCTTCTACAGTGCACAGGATGATTGCAACAGTGTCACTGGGATTTTCATGTAGATATAACATGAAATTAATGAGACTAAGTGTGACTGACCTAAGTTAGGGTTATCTTTTAGTGCATTAAAAATAAGAAGTAACTGGATATTAACTTGAATATAAGGCTAGTGACACTTTTGTTCCAGGATGCATAAAAAGAGATGAACTCTGGCAGCTGGACTTGCAACAGTCTTTCCTCTATGTTGTTTTTTTTTGTTTGTTTGTTTTTTTTGTTTTTTTTTTTTTTTACTTACAAACACATTTTTCTATGTAGGTGAGGAATGGTGTTCATCTTGAAAACTTTAGCTTCTGTAAACCACAGAGCTGTTGGGGGATGCCAGGCAATTCTGCAAATACATTGACTGCTGAAAAATGGTAGCAATTAAACTTCTCTAAAAAAATTGACTGTCAAAACACTGAATTTGTGCTTTTAAACTGACCAGTAACAGCAAACATAGCTAACTTTTAATTTTGACTTGCCTTTTAATTTCTTTTGCTAGTGAATAAATGACAGCATTCCCCTCAGCCTTCTAATTTGTCAGTTTAAGGAATGGCTTTCTTTATTGAATTTCTCCTGTTTGGTAATTAAATAAGGCAAACCTCATCTGCAGTTTGGGGAGAGCTTCAGAAGCTGGGTTTCAGCAGATAGCCAAAGGGTGGGGTGAACCTTTCTCTTTTTCCTTGAATGAATTTGCGATATTGAAGCTTGGCTGATGACATGCACTAAGTTCATGCTCAGAAAGATGTCCAGTATGGTCTATTTTGCTTTAATAGTCTTGATATCAAATGTTTGTTTCTAATTCTCAGTTTGATTTCAGCTCTGAGTCATGTGATTGAGGTGATCCCAGTTAATAAAAGATTGAAATTTATCACTGAAATGTACATTTTCATCCTGCAACCTGAATTTCTTAGTTGTCTGTACTATGCGTGTAATTTCTTTGTTTGTTTTGCGGGGTTTGTTGGGTTTTTGTTTGTTTGGTTTTGGTTTTTTGTTTTGAAAAAAAATTCCAAGGCTCTGACAGACACATTACTCTCTGCTTTGGCTTTTGCTCTGTCCCCCTGGGATGCGTTATGGTGTGCTGCTGCCAATGAGACAATCTTAAGCATATAGGTGTGTGGTGCCAGGTTCACCCCATTGTCTCTACTTGCAACACCATCCATATTCTTTCTGGTGTATTGCTACAGGGAAGTGATCCGGACCTAAACTGGGATTTGGAGAACAGACCTATTGCAGGGACCTCCTTCTGCAGACTGCATCACCCTGAAATGTTTGGAAACACTTTGCTCTTTTTGGTTTTGTGGAATTTTTATGTGTGTTTTATTTTGTGTGTGTGTGTGTTTGGTTGGGGTTTTTTTGTGGGGTTTTTGAATGATTTTTTGTTTTTATGGTGAGTTTCTCAAGGGTTCAGGGTGCCACCGCTGGCATTTAGCAAGCACTTACAGTTGGAAAAATTAAGACAATTACTGTGCAAATGATACTATCATATGAAAAGCTGATCCTGAGATACTAAAACTGGAGCTTACCAAGCCCTAAATAAGGATTCCCCAGCCTGAAAGCACATCTTCCTCTCTAGGAGCACCAGTTATGTCAATGTCCATGTGTGTCTCTGGAGTTGGGCTTCAGGCAGCTGCAAAATATTTTTGTCAGGGATGAAGACCTCCCTGGTGTGTGTAGCCTGTGCCTAGCCCTATTTCTCTGCATTTTGGAGGTGAGAATAGGATATTTCATTTACTGGTGGTACCTGGACTTCAAAAAACATTTCCCAAGTGAAAAGTCACATGGTTGATCTTTAAATACATGTTTTCTTCTCCTTTTCTCCTGGTGCAGGGCATGCTTGTTGTGCTGTTGCAGATTTTCAATGCATGTTCTAGCAAGTGTAGTGAGCTGAGCTCAGGTTTGGCTTAAGGCTTCTGCTTTAGATTCACAACTTGGCCCAGTAGAAGGAGAAAACTTTGGCTGTGTCCCAAGGCTGGGAAGTGAATCCCATGTGGGATGCATCAACAGATCTGCAGCTACTGCTGGGGACAAATTTCAGATGCATTGTACATACAAGCCTGGCTGCAGGAGTAGAGCTGGGCAGAAGCTGCTAACTCACTCCTTCTGCTGAGGAATGCTCTGCCAGTGTGGGAAAACTCAAGCCAACATTTGTAATGGGTGATGAGGCTGTGGTGGGGTTTCTGCTCCTCTGTGTGATTAAGCCTCAGAAGGGAGAAATGCAGCTGAGCTGCCCCTTGGGCTGTCACACCTGAGAGGGTGGTCAGGATGCAACCCCTTAGGCCTACACCGCAGATGTGCCACATGTGCTCCCTGAGGCATGGGAGCCAGAGTTCTGCTGGCTGCCAGGGCGTGTCAAGGTCCTCAGGTGACCAGCAAAATGTCATTATTAGTTCTAGAACAAGGTTCAGGTTGCTTGTGACAAAGTAATGGCCAATCTTCCCGAACGCAGACTTGGGAAGGGCTCACACCATGTGTGCCCTTCCAGCCTGTGAAGTGGATTTTTTAGGTGAGGTTCAGCATGCGCAGAACTGGCCCCACCGTTTAAGTCCTAAGGTCCATCTGCCACGGCCGAGCGAGCTTGGACAGTGACAGTGATAAAGTAACTCCTGTCAGACAGCAAGCTATGCTAGTAAAACCTATGGAGACAGATGGTTTCTGTTCTCAAACCTCTGGTGCAGCTCACTGGGATAATTCAATAAGGAAATATTAAAAAATGAATGCTTTAGTATATTTCAGATAATGTCAAACACTCTTGACTGATAAATAGCCCTTGTGTAGCATCAGGTTACTATTGCAAATGGATTTTGCCAGTTATAGCTTGAACATCTTCTTGCCTGCTTTCAACATGATCAAAATTGCTTTTGTTAGACCAAATATTAATATATATATATAACAAAGAAACAGTTGTTTTGAGACAATTTTTTATCTGCCTGCTCAGAGCCAGTTTCCGAAGCTCAAAGTAAGCAAGTCCACAGGATACTTCACTACTCTCTAAAGTGCTTCTTTCCCTCCCCCTTAGCCCCCTTCTGCTCTTCCCCTTCCACATCCCGTAGGATGCTTTCAAGTTGCAGTGGAAGGGAGCCAAGAACACCTCTCTGAGCCTGGGGCTGTACCAGAGCAAAAGAATTTTCCGCTGGTCTGTTATCTCCCTCTTGTGGGCAAATTTCTCTTCCTTCCCATGAACAGGTGAGGTTGCAGTGGTATGTGTGGCTTGGCACAGCTCACAACCGATATAAATTGCTGTTGTGTACTAATTGCTAAAGTATGCTGGGTTTGTCTTCTCCGGGGGTGTAACTTTTTAGTGTGAACCAAACTCAAGTAGGCCCTGTGCATAAATGCTGCTTCAGAAAAAACTGATCATTACATGTATGTTTACATTTCATGAAGCACAACCAAAATTAGGAGCTGCCTTTCGTGGTTTGGCTGCTACTTGCTCCTTTTTCCTATTGCTCATAAGTTGAATTTTAGCAACTGAAATCATACTGATTCTTACAGTGCTATGTTGTTTTTTAATATTTTAATAAGGAGAAGAATAAAAATAAACTTAATTTAAAAGTGCATATGTGAAAGCTGCAAGAACAGTAACTTCTGATTTGCCTGTGTGGTAGTCAGTCTATTTTTCCATTGATGTCTTATGTAAGATAAACTGCAATAAATCCATCCCTTATTTGTATACCCACTCTGTCTGAGGCAGCACTGCCAGGATTGTCTTGCTGAAAGTCTTGTCCTTTCTACTTTTGCTTTAATGGCATCTGTGGCTGATGTTCTTGACTATTTAAATTCCTTTTGAGTGGAGTTTTGAAAAGAAGAGCTAAGCCATGGACAAGTGATGGCATGATGGCATTTTGTTGGGTAGGATTTCATAAATGTAGCAAAATAGGGCACCTCTTGTACCAGTTATCTGCAGAGATTTATTGTTTGAATAAGTCTGTTAAAGAACAAAAACTTTCCCACCTTAGGTTGTTTACTTTAAATCAAGTGCACTTAAAATGCATACTTTTTTTTTTTTTTATCTCTTGGCCTGTCAGGAATGTAACAACCCATGGGAGAGGAGACTGTAATCTTCTTTGGGCTGGTACTCTGGTTTGACACAGACAGTAGCAAGGGCTTTCCCTTTGGGGATCTTCAGTGTTACATGAGAGGCTTTCCTTGCTTGGAAAGAAGCATCCTAGAAATTTTATAAATGAAAAATCATAAATAAAAATAATAGACGTTTAGGGAGGCCAGTGTGATGGATAACAAGAGAGCAGTCCTTGGGCAGCTTGAGTCTTTCCCCTGCTCTAGCTGATTCTTTTGGCCTTACAGAACTAAGAACCCTTTTCTTGCAAAAGGCAAATGCACTTTCTCACCAAGTGATATTACACAAGACACGAAGCTAGGAGGCAGAGATGAGTCGCTGCAGTTACAATTCCGACATTGCAGTGCAGTGTTATAATATATTATTCGCTTCTGAGAGCATATGAGGCTTCCAGCTGCCCCTGACAACGATGTTTGCGAGTGATATAGGAGTAAGGGAACTTCTGTTTGCTGTTAGCAAATACTCCGTACAGCATTTGACCATTAAGGGCCCTTATGAATGTGCTACTTACTGCTTATTTATGCAGATTTTTACCTCTATTTCAGTAGAGGGAAATACACAAGTTTACACTCAGTGCAAACACTGTATAGAAGTATATTCTGAGGCTAAGCACACCTTTTAAAAAAGTATAGATAACTAACCATCGAAGTAAGATCAGACACACTAGCTAAAATGCTTGTATATGAACTTAGAGCTTTGTGTTAGTTCATGGTTAGTTTAAAAGCTGCTTCTCTTGGAATTGGCTCAGGTTTTCCAAAGGAGCAAGTGTTTTGGGAAGTCTGGAATCTTATTATGTACTCTAATATTAACTTTGTTGTTGCTTTTGTTTACCATTCAGAGAAGAGAGAGCTGCTTTCCTGGCAAAATCTGCCATGAGTAGAAATTTGTCATCTAGGATACAAGAGATTATTTGAATAGGTACTAGCAGCATTTAGTGGTCAGGTAATGAATGGACATGAAAAATCTGTATTGATATTGTACCTTCCTTTTGTGAAATTTCCTTTAAAACTAAAGCACATGACTGTCATACCCTTCTGATTCATGCTTTCATGGCAGTTTGTTCCTCTGCTGTCACACCTCTGGTGTTTCTTCAGCTTAACAAAGAAACCTCCTGTTCTATGTAATGCTCACTATGGCTTTTTCTTTTCCCAACTTTGTCCACCATGTCCTCCCAGTGCTTCCCTTCAGTACAGTTCCATGTGCAGCTGTCAGGGAGCTCTTAACCTCTATTCCATGGAGGAGAACTGTTCATGGAAATGAGCAACTAAACCCTTTTTTCTGGAAAACCAGGCTAGGGTTTTGAAAATATTCAACAATCCTTTTGTCATAATTACCTGGCCAGGCTTTGCCTTCAGGGCTGAGGGGAGAGTGTGGCACAGCCCAGAGCAAGGCACATCAAGGTAAAATATCTCAGGAGTGATACTTGTTTATGTTCACAGTGAGTGAGCATGTATTGTTCTTGTCCTGCGTGTTTTCTTCTAGGGTTAGGAAGAGATTTTGTAACCTTCTGTGAAGAATAGCCTCTTCTTCTGCAGCTTTGGCTTGCAATGTTTGTTTCTTCCCCTAAGCTTCCTCAAGAGCTGTTTCAGCCACATATGCTTTGCATATGTGGGAAAAACATGTATTTGTTTAGGAATGGAGCACCTTGGCCTTGAAAAATTTTAATTGGCTTTCTATCATCAGTTCTGCTTATGAACTTATTGTTTCTCATATGACAGAAAGGGTGTAAAACTTGGAAAAAGATGAGTTTTCAAAATTAATAAAAGAGTTACTGTAAGAAATATATATTTTTTATCAGGAAGATCAAAGAACAATAAACACCTCTCAAGCACACTTCTCCCTTCTCTTCTTCTCCATCAAGCCTTGAGGTTTCAGTGATTCAGTGGGACCTTGCCCAAATGTTCATTCTTACTTGCTAAGGAAACAGCACTGGTGGAGCTTTACTGGCTGCCTGTCAATCTATTAGTCAGTATTATCCCAAAGGCTTTTGAACCTAGCGCTTGGTTGGTTGCATGTTAGCAGGGAGTCAGAGACATCCCAAATGTGAGGAAGCAATTAGTCTAGACGAACTTCCTCACTGGGGAGAAGACCTGGAGCAGGTCTCCCGGCCCAGAGGCTGCTGCACACCTGCAAGAGCCTCCCCTCTATCTGACCATGTGTGTGCACCCTCCAGACACCTTAAGGTGTGTTGGAGCATGGAAGCAAGGGCATCTGGTGTGATGGCAGGGCGTAGGTGCATGGGCTTGAGAGTCTGTTGGAAACTGAGCTGTCTTAGTTCTGTTGTGCAGGGAACAAGTCAACTGTGCTGTGTGAAATACCCCCACATGTGCTTCTGAAGTCAAGGAGTTTGCAAGTAGAGAGAATGTGTGGTTTTAGCTGTTGGCAAAAGGGTATATAGGCTTCACCAAAGTTGAATTAAATAGGAAAATAATGGGTCAGAGAACTAAGACTTGAATTTAATTTTTTTTTCTTGCGTGTTACTATGGCAAGGTTACCAATTCCTTTCTTCTTCACCAAGATTTCACTGCGGTACTTAATCTTTCACAATAAAGCTGTAATTGCCTTATACAGCTTGAAGAGAATGCTGATTGCCAACTTACCCATGAGCTGCAGGGGCTACTGCAGCTCTTGGGACTATTTATCCTATCACTTCATGCTGGGACTGTTAAAATTCAGACCTGTCCCATATGAGGACAATGCAAGGTACTTGAGTCTTTCTGCAATGTTAGTAATAATCAAGAGACATCGGGAAAGAGCATGAGGGAGAGAAATTTCTTCTGGACCAATATCTTCAGTTTAAGCGCTCATAGAATATTCCCAGCATTGCTCTGCCCTGCTTTCTGCATCACTTTGATGCTTCTGCCTGTGGACTTTCCTAGGCTCTTCATTGCCTTGTTAAGGGGTTGAAAAACCACTGGAATGGATGTATAATGTTTTTTCATTGTTTATATACTGCTTTCTTGGTGGGGCACAATGTCTTAATGAGCATTTAGAAGCTGAACAGCAATTTACCTCAAAAGTTACTGATGCTTTTAAACTTCAGATAAGTAGTTGTTCATGAGGGACAGACTGAGAAGATGGAAACTGGAGTCAATAATAGGACTGAGCAGGAATTCACTGTTAAATCAGATTTTGTTTATTTGTGTGTGGAACTGTGTCTCCTCAAAATAGAGGTGTGTGAATAAATGGCAGGTAATCCTCTGGGAGGATTGTTGTGTCTGAGTTTCCCTACCTGGGAGGATGCTCCTGTGCTGAAGTGCCATGCCTCCCAACCTCAGCACAGCCAAGCACCATTCCAAGGCTTTTAGTTTAGACACAGCTGCTAAATTTTAAATGGAAGAGCTCAAAACAAAATACTTTGTGAATAGTCTCTGCAGCAATTTTGCTTGGTTTGGATTCTCCCTTCCATGGGGAATTATTACGTTCCAAAACTGAACAAAAATGTAGATTCACAAGCACAGTTCTCCAAACAGAAGAGCACATATTCTTGCTGTTTAATGCAGTGGTGCCTATTTCCCAATGCAATACTAGAAAATATGTGATAATAGCAGAAGAAATGATATCTCAATTTTATTAATACATATATCATATAGAAGCTGATGAGATAACTTTTTTCATTGAGCAATCTGGCATGTATATTAGCAGAGCTAATCTATCAGTAACCAGTTACATTACTCTGACAGCCAGTAGCTATAACTATTGATCTAACCAGGTAACTACTGCATCCAGTAAGCAGACTGTTTCCATGCTGAAGCCATACATGTGCATTATCAAGGATATGTGTTTATCAGTACAACACCCTGCATAATTTAGACTAGTCTGAAACTGAAAAATGTGTAATCAGGTATAAAGTTACTAAAATAACTGAAAAATACTGTGCTGCAATGCTGATGTTGAACATAAAACACAGAGTGTTAAGGGTGATGTCTGTATTAAGATGATGTTTTGCATAAGCACTGACTTTTTGCTGTAAGCAGCCTGGGATGCTACAGAGGCTGCAATAAAAGATATGTAAATAAGAATCTGTGGAATAGCAACTCCAGTTTAACTCTTTTAATTGAACCAGGTTCAAAGGACTTACATGTGACAAGTAATGGGTGTGCAAGGGTTAAGCTCTTATGAAAATAAAATCTGGTTTGTTGCTGTCCATCTGATCAGATGTGAACTTGTACTTTTTTAAGCAAATCATCCAGAAAGCTCAAAGCTGGAGCGCAGCCAACCTGTGCTTCCAAGGAAGATAAGTTCATAAGAATATTCAGAGAAAGGAAATGGGAACTCAGGTATAACAATGAAGTTGCTAGCTAGGTTTTGAACATATCTTAAAGTAAATGGTTATGTAATGCCCTGTATCAGTCAGTGATAAACCAGAACTTTTTGCAAAGCTACTGAGAGTTTTTTAAAAAAAAATCCTAGAATATATTCACATGAAGCTTGAATTTCTGCTGTAAGATATGCATGGATGTGACTTCAGCCAAGATCAACTGATTATTCAGCTTCACCTATTGCAAGCTATTTATCAGCTAATCAAATGTTGTGGTAGTATGCTCAGAAATACCTTGGATTGTTAACCTGATCAAAATGCCATTTTTTTCCGAGGGATGAAGAAAAAGCTAATATTTTGGTAGTAAAAGCAAACTACTGGAAGCAAGCATTGCTTTAATCCACAGTGAGGCAGTCATGGCTTACCTAGTGTGTGGCTTGTTTTAATCTCTCTGACGTATATGCAGGGATGAAATGGAAGTTTTGCAAAATGCATCACTGTTCCAGGGGAATTGTGGTTTGAAACTTTTTCACGAGTTAAGTTACATCTATTTGGTAGTATTAAATATAGATTTCTGTCCATTTTATTGGAGAAGTCTGCTAACCACATGTTTTTCCTCTATTAATTGTGAGGAAATATTGATTACGTGTGCCTTGTAAATGAATTATTACCTACAGTAGGTTTTCATTTGAAAAAACATCTAAGAGGGAGCATAAAAAGTGTTTCACTGGAGTGCTGGATGCTGTGAAGCTCTCCTTTTTGGGGCTGTATGGCTATAGAATATGTTGTTTCAAAGTAGGTCTTTGAAGGTATGTAAGGGAGAAAGCTCTTGGCATGATTGCTGAAGAATAGATGGCATGGAAACAATGTGTGGGTTTCTGTCCCACAGCACAAGATGGTATTTTTAAGAAAAAGAGTTGAGGGTCTTTAATGAAGAGACTTAGAGGGGAAGACATAAACTTTCTGTAGGTAAATTTTGATCTTTTGGAAGTGAGTCAGTATTAGCATCCTACTTGAATAGAAATATTAATGGGAGAAGCTGCATATTCTTCTCAGAAAAATGGGGGTGGAAGGAACTTCTCTTTCATCTAAAAAGTATGGCTAAGGAACAGTAAGGCACTCTGTTTTGGTTACTTGCTGTAGTTTAATTTTGTCAGAAAAGAGTGCTCTGTCATTTGCTGCAAACTCACAAAGCATCCTTTAGCACTGCACCTTGTTCGCATTAGGCTTTGTCTTTATTCCCTCATGCCAGCAAATACGAAAAGTTGCCTGGGTTTCCTGCTGCAAAGAGACTCTTCTGTTACACAGCTTTAGTTTGAGTGTGTTTGGGGTATATCTCTCTCGTTTCACTCTGTTACAGAACTTAAGAACTGTAGTTGGACTTCCTCCAGGAATTCAGCTATTCATATTTTAAGAGTGGACATTCAAACATGTGCAAGCTGGAAATAATCGTGATTCTTTTTTTTTTCAATGAAAAAGAAATGGATGCAGCATAAGGTTATTTGCATGCAAAGGAATTGCAGCATTCAAGTGGACAGTTTCTAAAACTACCAACTTGTATTATATATTAATTTGAATAGCTTTAACTTGGTTGAGTTTGAGTTGTGTCAGATTGTTGCCTTGTATTAAAAATATCCATGGCAGGAGATAGATATATTTTCATGAGACCATATGTCTGACTGCTTGCTGTTTCGAAGTCATAGTCTGTTTATGCTCCAGCACCTCACTGAGATGCATGCCATTGCCCTCTGTGTCCATGTTGCGTTGTCTTCAAATAACATCGTTCCTGGGCAAGCAAAATTTCCCTGGCACCATGCACAATATGGAGTTGACGTCTTCGAATGCCAGCTTGTTGGAGGAGAGTCCTGTTCCTTCTATTTATATCTAAGGCATTTGTTGACATAAAGAGCGTGCTATACTACTGTGTTTTACAAGTGGACCTGGTTACTCAGATCTAGACCCGAGACCTTGTGATATTGTGCAAACAACATGAGCTGATTCCTGTTCGAAGTATTTGTAATCAAATGCTAGAAAGGTAGAGCAAGTTAGGAGAATATCCACTCATCAGTGGGATTGTTTTATTGCTGGAATACTAAAAAAATAGTGTCCTCAAAAGTTTTTGATTTAAGAGTGTTAAACATACTAAAGCACGAAAAAGAATCTGCTGGTCTGGCTATAAAAGTCAGTTCTGTGTTTCAAAGCACTACAGTGCTGTGTCTTGTGAAACATATCTGTTTTATTAATACCTCATTCTTATAAAGTGGAAACTGAAAACTGTCAGAGGGTCAAATGTCTGCATAACTGTCATAATGTTTATTGGTATTTATTCTCTTGACTCTGAGATGGTATGCCTCTAATTGGCAGGCAGGCAAATGAATTGGCAATAGCTCTTTCTGCAATGTTCTCAGCAGCATGCAAGGGAAGAGGAGAGGGAAGGAGAAGATCTAATACTATCATGCCTGGGGGAAAATAGCAGTACAGAAATTCCAGAAATCAGAGCTGAAAGAATAAAGGAAACTTCAGAGGAGGAAAAACTATGTCTGTGGAAAGTTCCATTGCACAGATAGCAGCTCGAGAGAATGAATTGGAAACAACCTTCGCTGTTCCCCAGCAGACTGAGTTTTATAATCTCTTCTGTGTAGGGATCTCTCACAGAAAGCAGTGAGGAGCTCTCAGCATGAAAAAATGGCTCTAAGCCTGGAGCTACAGCTGGTCCAAGTTCAAAACCATGAAGGTGTGTTTGATTTTGAGGTTTACATTTTCCTCAGGGTTGCGGCAGACCCACGCCTGCCTTGTCTTTTCCTTACACTTGGATTAATGTGAAGCATAAAGAGTCCTCTAGGTTAACATGGTAGAAGACAACCAGGTTCTCTGAGAAGTATATAGATACATCTCTATCTCTCTCGATTAAGCTGCTTTCGAGTTTTGAGGTATATCCTTCAGTAACCACATTAAAATGGAAGGTAAGAATTTGATAGTACTGGGATACAGTCCTAGATCCAGGACATGAATTGCTTCTTAAATTTGAAAACTCAGAACTGGCAGCATTTAGTAGTTGTCTACTGTATCAAACTGAGCCTTGGAGCATGGAAAGATTTAATATGAATGCAGTTGGTACCCGATGGGACACTCAGTCACTCTAGCATTGAAGAGGTTTAAATGGGACCCAGTCTTTCTTCCTGGAAGGAAAAGTGAAGAAAAACAAGTTCTGCTGGTGATACTGACTGCTTTAAGACAGAAAAGAACACAGAGGAAGAAATCGGGTACTTCATTGTGGATAAGGAGTTTTAAAAAAACAAAACAAAACAAATCCAAAACAACAAACAAAAGAAGGAAATACAAGAAGGTTTTTAGGGATTTCCAGGAATTTCAGTCAACAATCAGAAACCCAGATGTATAACACCACTAGATCTATATGCTAAGAAAAATGTTTCTTAAAGAACAAGTGGGGAACTCGTGCTTCAAATTGGTCTCTGCAAATCATATTAAATGCTCAACTTCTTGAATGCTGGTTCCAGCATTTGAATATGACTGCCAAAACCTCGTAATATCTGATGATGATGATGGTTACCACTGCTATTAACCATTCTCTTGTTCATTATCCTTTAACTTACACCAAAAAAAGAAAAAAAAAGCTGTTTCAATAGCCACAGTATTCTTTTGAGAGGCAGTAATCAGGCATTGGATGGAAGGTAGGACAGGGGGTTACTGCTGTATTTACTGCCTCAGACACTGATGCTTGCTTGTTTCATGACTAACAGATTTCCAGAAGGAAGGCAGGGCTTAAGGAAAGAAATAACTTTACACAGACAAAATAGGCCCCAGAAGATTACCCTGAGCTACCTTAAATTTGATTAAACTCATGCCAGGATATTGTTTTCAGATACTATACTCTGTTCAAGGGGAAAGTGGCTTAAAAAGAGTAAGAAGTTTGGAACACAAATTAGCATTTTTGGTCCACTGTTCTCCTTCTTCTCTGGTTAATGAATTGTAGCATGATTTTGAGAACTCACCATGTACAACAACTGCAGGAATAGCCCATATTAAAATCTGGTGAATCTTCCGTGCAAGACACATACGGTTTGTGATATTATTTCTGCTTTATTTCGGTCACCAGCTGTGTAACCTCTATGAGAAAGACTCTTACTGAACATAACTCTACAGGTCATGTGCTCATTTCTGCTGCTGCTATTCCCTGATTTTTCCCAGTATGAGCATCACTAAAATAGATATCTACATAATGTCAGCTGCCATTTTAAGTCTCAACAACATAGACTCAAAGAAATCTATTTTATTGCAGTCTTCTAGTATCCTTTTTGTAAAAAGCTTGGAAATTGATTTTCTAAATCATGCCCTAAGTTACAGTAGGAAAATGCTTGCAATGTGATATGAATTCATATAATATAATGTGTTTGAGGTATTTCATTCTCCCAATATCTCTCCAGAATAATTGGACAAGAATAGGCTAGGTGAGCCCAGCTGAGGTTAAAGTGGAGACTTGTGGCAGAGCATAAAGTAAGCTCAGATCTCTCATAACAGAAACAAATATCCTCATTTTCTACATTTTTAACAAAGTTTCAGAATTGCTTCTTGTCTTTAAAAGGTGCATCTTGGATGGTTTCCATTAGGCAAAAGCGTAAGTTGGTGTTAGCGTGGGAGGGAGTATAGAAAAAGGAAGAAACAAAAGACATTTTCATAATCCCTGGAAAGCTTTCAAAAAAGAAAACATTAATGCACTAGGGGGAAAAACATGAAGAAAGTACACACAGCTGCTATCAAGAAATTGATGCAGAGCTGATCATGTGACAGATGCTGGAACATACTTCAGGGACTGTAATTGCATTGCCAAATCTGGTAAGAGTTCCATAAGTAAGCAGGAGATTTTGTTGATGAAAAACTATTCTGTTGATGTACTTTTATTTACAAAATTATGTTAAAGCTCTCCATGATGGTGAATCCTTACCTAGGGAAGTTCTTAATGGAATTTAGTTAAGTTTCTAGGGTTAACTAAAACTGCAAGTAACACTTATGTTTGCATATTCTGGCTTACAATATTGGTGAACTTTTATGTGCAGAATCTCCAGATCCTGGGAATTGGGGAAATTCAAGTCCTGTCACATTGTCATGGAGTAAAAGGCTTTGTCATGTTCAGAACAAGACACTCCTAGACACCCACTAAGCAAAAGAAGGGGCTGTGGAAAGCAAGGCTTACCTGTGGACAGATGGAAGACTGTCACTGAGAAAGGCAAACATCTGTTTAAAGGTGGTGCTCGAGTTAGCTGTTGTGTGCAGGTTGTGACAGTTCTGCAGCAGTGCCCTGAGAGGAAAGTTACATATTTCTTAAGGCATAATGTGGGTTTTTTTCAGTGTTGTTGTGTATAGCTTCCTATGGCCTTCTAATACTCACCTCTTCAGTGCCAAGGCCCGTAGAAGAAATAGGCAGGAGGGTTTTTCTTTTTTTTTTTTTTTTTTTTTTTTTTTTTTTAAGCTTTGTCTTGTTGAAGTAACTCATCTAAAAGAAAATCCAGAAGTCAGGAGGCAGTGGGCACAAATTGAAATACCAAGTATTCAATTTAAATACACTACAAGTACTTTTTATGGTGAAGATGGTCAAGCAGTGGAACAGATTGCCCAGAAAGGCTGTTGAGTCTCCATCTTTAGAAATATTTAAAACCAGTCCTGACCAATCTGCTTTTGCTGACCTTGCCTAGAGCAGGGCGGTTGGGCTAGATGATCTCCAGAAGTTACTTCCCAACGCAGCAATTCTGTGGGTTTTTGTGAAGTAGGATGAGGTTTAAGCACTTCACATCGTCATCATCTATTGAATAACCAGTCCTAGTGATATTTCAATGTGTCACTAAGTGGAAATAAATATTTATTGGCCAATTTCGAAGTGTCTGTATGCTGAGGTTAACAGAAAGATATCTGTGCCATAAAGTCTTTCTATTCAGTTATAGGTTCTGCAAAGTGAGTTTACAGGAAATGGAAAAGTGCCATTAATCCAAGATTTTTGGAGTAAGTCTTTTGACACAAAAAGCAGGATTTCAGTGCTATTTAATTGCCTAGATCAATGACAGCAAGCTAGATAGTTCACGCTCATTAGCTGCCTTGCTAGAGATGTGTAAAACTGAGGAAGTTCCTTCCTGTTTGGTCCAAAAGCTGCACACATAAAGTTGGATGTGCAAACACACACCCATGTAGCCAAGCATAGGGAACTGGCTCCCTTGTAACAGCCTGTGGGCCTTCATGATCCATGGTTGAGGTTTTGTTCGTGACTGAAAACTCCTGAAGTGTTGGCTCCCCCCACAGTGCTCAGAGCACACATGAACACAAGACACCCAGCTGCCCTTGCTGTGTTCATTCAAAAAAGCAGAGAGGGCAGCAATGTTCACCTCTTTCACTGTGACTTGGCTGCTACTTGCAACTCCTCCCTAGGAAGTGATAGTTCTGGTTCAGCTGTTTCTGCAGTCTATCTCTTTCCAGCCACACCCCTAATTCACAAACTGGGAAACTGTCCATGCTGGACCTGGACTGTGGCCTGGTTTTGCTGCAAGGGAGTGATGAGATCAAATTATGGCCAGGCAAAGGCAACGTAATGAAAGATTGTGCAAGTTCTGAAAACACTAGGAAAGTGTTTCAGGTTTTGCTCTGGATATCACAGACTATGATTTTGGTAACTTGAGGCAGAAGAACCTTTTGATAGCAGTGAGAGAAAAGCTCTTCTTACCCTTTCATTCTGTTATCTGGTGACGAATGCAAACCATGTGGCACTGAGCTTTGCAATTTCCACTCACCATTGCAGCAGTACTGATCATAGGTCATCTTTTTACCGCATTCACCTGTTGATCACTTTGATTAGAAAAAGACCGGACACTTCAGCCTGATGTTTCTGCTGCACACACAGGCAATGAAATAATTAAGACTGTGTAATAATAGCAATGACCAGCGCAACCCCATAGTTGTGTGAAAGCACAGAGAAGCAGGTCTCACTATACTGAACTATTCAGCTAGTTGGGCTGGCTGTAGTTTTGGTCTGACATTGACTTTCAGATGGGTTTTGGTCGGTTGTCTTTTGTAGAAATAGGAGGTGCACATTCCTCATATAGAGCATTTTAAATTTTTATTTTTTTTTAATTGCTGGCATTCTTGAAGGAATGTTGATCAATTTGTGTCTAGGCATAGCTTAAGCCTTCTCCATTTACACCTCTAAAAACTGTCTAATTCAAGGTGGTCTGTAGTACCCACCTTTGTTGTGTTTCAGGGCTGACTTGTAAGTACAGTACTGTAGCAATGTGTGTGTCTAGATATCAGGTCTGGCTGCGATTTTAGGTAAGAGAAAGAGAGCAGCTATCTGACGACAAGAAAGTGACAGCAATTTAAAAGGAGACCATAACCGTAAAAGGAGACTGTATGGAATGGCATTGGACCAAACTTGCCTTGTAAGAGATACAAAGTCTGATCTGTGGGTCATTCAGCAATATCAGAAAAGCTGTGTGCTTAAGCTGTATGATTTCTTATGCCAGAATATAACTTATTAAAACACAGTACAGTTTGGACTTTATTTTCTGGCATGATTTTTTCTTTCTTTTTACAGTCAGCGCTGGCTTGCATTGACTATAGAATTAGGTCAACTGCTTTGTGGTATCCTGGTGGAATTCACTTTACCATGGGCTGATGACCGTCATCTCTGATACCCTTGAGGACTGAATAGTAGAACCATAGACACAAATATATTAATTCTTTGCATCTTGAAGTAAGATTTAACAGGCTTGTTTCCTATGCCATAGGCAAACTTTTTATTCCTAACCTGATTTTAAAAGAAAATTAGAATACAAATTTTTCTTTCTCCTACTAGGCTTTACAAAACTGAGTATTTGCAAGTTGCAAGACTGCATGCTAAATGGACGCCACTGTTTGTGTAATACTGGGAACAGAAAGCAGTCATATTTCATGGAATCATAGAAGGGTTTGGGTTGGAAGGAACCTTAAAGATCACCTAGTTGCAACTCTCCTGCCATGGCCAGAGACACTTACCACTAGACCAGGTTGCTCAGAGCCCCATCCAACCTGGCATCCGCAACTTTTCTGGTCAGCCTGTTCCAGTGCCTCACTACCCTCACAGTCAAGACTTTCTTTCTAATATCTAATATAAACCTACTCTCTTTCAATTTGAATTCATTCTCCCTTGTCCTATCACTACATGCTCTTGTAAAAACTCTGCAGCTTTCTTGCAGGCCCTTTTTAGGTACTGGGAGGCTGCTATGTGGTTCCATAAGACAGATGCATTGACAATACAACACAAAATGAAAACCGAGCTGGATGACTGCAATTGTAACACAGTGCAGCAGACCTGACACTTTCCTAGTGCCTTTAACGTAAAATATTGTAGTCAACTTGGAAGTTTTGAATTCTCCCAATGATGGAGAAGCTAAAATGAAACTCCAATGTTTTATGTAAGCACTGCATATGCAACTTTTTTAACGAAGGCTCTGTTAAAGTATGTTTTATTAAAGTAATTGGTTCAGTGTATATCTATGAAAGATGAACAGAAGATGACAAATGTCTGAGGGCTATTTTGTACTTAGTGGAAAGTTAAAAGCTGGATGACAAGATATGGATTGAAGAATTTTGATAGTCTTTTGTATAAGACTGTTTTGAGCATTGCTAATAAGGTTCTTTATAAAAATGAGTGACATAGACTTTTACAAACATGGAAGCTGGGCATGAAAGTTACAGAAAGATCATATGCCATCAGTGATGGAGCAAGGACTGAAGTTTTTATCATATTTTCTGGACCAAAGCAGGAAAATTTAACAGTTACAACTCAGAATCTTCATTTAATTTGAGGTGTGGGGAGGTTAAATTTCTGTAAAAGATGGTGAACTCTGGTTTCTT
Source organism: Sakesphorus luctuosus (assembly GCA_013396695.1). Classification (NCBI taxonomy): domain Eukaryota; kingdom Metazoa; phylum Chordata; class Aves; order Passeriformes; family Thamnophilidae; genus Sakesphorus; species Sakesphorus luctuosus. Next base: position 301,725 of record VWZD01011762.1, read on the forward strand.
GCCTATGTGATAACGTGGATAATGAGCTGTAGAGGTTTTGCATCTAGTTATTCCTAATATTGATAACTTCAAAAGAAGTAACTATTGAGGATGAGCAAGTACTCATTTGTTTAGCATATCTAGCACCATTCATATGTTCTTATTATGGCAGAGGGAATTTTTCATGCTCTGGTGAATTGGGTCAGAAAGAAATAGCCATGAAGTCATACTAAATGTGATTAATAGTTTCTATCTGCTCAAAAAAAAAAGTTATAAATAATTCTGGAAGGAATCAAATTTTTAATTTTAAATTTATGGATTTGGTTTGGTTTCATGAATATATTTAATGTAAAGCAATCAGGAAAAGTAAGCTTCTCAAAAATAATAAAAGAAATATTCATCCTTAAACTAATTTCTTTAAATTTCAGTTTAGCAATAAATCCTAGACCCACTTATTTGCCCTCTATCTTTAACTTAGAGATTTGACCCACTAATTCATCAAAAAGGCCAAGGGCCTCACTAGTGAATGTTGTGACATTTACACCTTTTTGTGAATCAAGGCCAGACTTCTCAAGGTTCCAGCTGCATTGAAGGCCTGGAAAATATTTTTCTTTGGCATCTAGCACCAGTGGAGCCCCTTGCAGCAGAATTGCCCCAATTAGTGTCCATCCTGCAGCATTTGGACCACCTTCACCTGAAGCAGGGCAAAATGGGGGACATGTTATCTGTCTTTTTGGAGAAGATTGTTCTGATTTGTATTAGTGTTGACCCCTCCACTAGCAACAGGATCACATCAGGAAGAAACTCAGCATCTCTGTCTGACTTCACTGAGTAATCTTACTGGGTTTGCAGAATTACTTGGAGAACTGAGAGCTTTAGTCTGTTAGATGGACTAATGCCCAGTGTGGCTAGTAAAAGAAAGAACACTGTTAAAGTCATTACCAGAGAAAAAACACACAGGCTAACTTCAAATATGCTGTTGGTTTCTTGAGACAAGGCCAAGCTTCTTTTGATACTGAATATCCTGCCAGTTACCCACCCTTAATACATGTATATATAAAAAGTTCCTTTTTAGCCTGTACTGTGAAAACAAGACTTCCTGTTTATCCATCCCCATTCCTTTCCCTCTCATAGCTTTTTACCCCCACTGCTCAATTTCCAGCAACTTTGAAAGGTTTCTGTGATCATTAAATTCTTACTTATTTGGGAGACACCAGAACTGAGCTGAGGAAGGAGCTGCTGCTATCACCTGTCTGCCAGGAGAGTAGGGACAGCCCAGGACCCTGTGCAGCGGTAGACCAGTAGGCTTCCTGACCACTCAGAAGGTGACTGGACCAAGTGTGGACTGCCTATCACCCCACAGGGTGCTGGGTGGATGCTGGGGGAATCTGGGTTGTTGCCAGGACAAGTGGTTGAGATATAATGCTTACAGAGTGCCAGCAGAAAACCAGGCTTTGCTCTGCCGTTTGCAGAACAACGTCTAGTGAGACTAGGTATGAAGATGCACTGCTCAGTCCTTTGTTGAGCCTACTTTATTGCTTCTGGCTGTGTGCAGGGCTGCACTTACCTTGCTGATCAAGACTCTCTTTACTCTGAAGTAACAGCAAAAATGGTCCTGGTCACGTGAAAGCCAACAGCAAAACTCTAGCTGTACTGTTGCATTTGGTTTCTCCAGAGCTTATTCTATTAGGACCACAAGCCTTTGAAACCATTACAGATAATATGAGCCTTCCTGTGACATGGATGAATGGATTTGTCCTTAAGGGGCTCCCTTTTCTTATGGAGAGGTCTGAGAAGGGAAGGTTTTGGGGGATGATGCATCAGCCAAGGGAAGCTTTTTTGGGTAGAAATCACAGGATCTTGTTTGGTTTTGCTCCTTCCTATTCCTTATGTATATGGTGACCTGCTTAAGTGTGTTAAATTCTGTTCTGTAAAAGTTACAAGCCACAGGGTTTCTCTTCAAAGACGTGCAGTTTCACTAAGTCTGTAAGGTTTTGTTTGTGCCTTATTCCTGCTAGATGTTACCACGAGAAATTCTCTGAAGAAAGACCATTTTCTGTTGAGGATTCGATCTGCAATATGGGTTTCTGCTGCTGGTCTAGCAATGGGTGTATACCATTCAGGGAAAATGATAGGGTGAAAAGGTGATAGATCTTGCTTGATGTTACTCATCTGACTCTTTATCTATCACGGAGAACCTACTGAGATGATACTGTTTTCCTTAAGTTTCTGGACATATGTTTGCATGAGTTTATATTTTCAATACACTTTCAATTTTTAAATATACACAAATATCCTTTCTTCATTCCCTGGGAGCAGAAACACAACAAGCCAACCAGCAATTTTCCTTTTCTTTTTGAGTTGTTTACATGACTTGCAGTCTTACTGTAAGTGGGGTGGAAAGACACGTGTTGAAGTGATTATGTGTAAAGAATCTTTTCTACCATGTAATCCCTACACTCTTATACACAAACACTAATTCATGCAATTCTGTCTTATGGAAACTACTGGTTAAGACTTAACAGGATTTTTGTGGAAAAAGTGAGCAGAAATCTAAGAAGGAAATAAAGGAGGTAGATCCTGACAAGTTAACCTGAGAAAACAGTCGTCTCATGAAATGTTTCCTGAAACAAGTATCTTGCTATCTAAAATGACTAAATACTTCACCCAGGCAGTCTCCACATGGGCCTGAAATGAACTACTTTGAATTAAAAATGCATATGTATACTTTGAAATGAAGATAATTTCTTTGTCACTACCAAGCCTGCAGCGCTACTACCACAGAAGTAGTCTGCTGTAACTGGTAGAAACATCTGTAAATAAGAAATTCCATTCAGAGGGAACCTTCTGTTTCAGCACTTGCTTTTTCATCTGTGCCTTGGCTCAAGCTGACCACACACTGCACCTCTGGGCACCAAAGCACCACAACATTGGTCCTTTTTTTTTGACAAGTACAGGCAGACAACACCCAAAGCATACTTGGAATGCATTATCCCTTTCAACAAAAAATTAAAGACTTAAAATAAACAAAATCAAATATTTAATTTCTAAAATTAAAAATTTTCTCAACAGTAGAGGATATTACTAAGAGGACTAGTATTTTTATCATATTTGGAGACATACTGTGATATTTTGTGAAGATTTTTTTTTTTTTAAGTCTTAAAAGGATCTTTCTGAGGGTATGGGAGGACTGTGCCAGTACTGTCACTGTGTCAAAGGTGAGCTGTGGAAAAAAAATAAGATATTCAAGAAGTAACATCCTGGCATTTTAATTTCCAGGCAGCTGTGTGAGCTGCTGTTTCTTCCTTCAGCAGCGTCTCATGGGAAATGGCTGGGACAAGCTGCTGGGCGTTTTTACGTCACTGTAGTGAATCTGCTCTTCCTGAAAAGCTGGAACCTATTTATTTTTAACAGCCCCACTTATTTCCCAAGGGTCAGCATGTTTTCACATACTGCATTTTAAAAAATTCTGAGGCTGAAATGATGACTAGACCTGTCAGTTTTTTCACAATGGAAGATTTTGTTTGCTGCCAGCTTCCTTGCCTTCTTTCAGGATGGTAAGCCATAAGGTTTTGAGACAAAAATACAGTAAGTGACATATTTTCACTTTTTGACACTCCCTCCATTTTACTATAATCTTAACCCAGTTCCAGTACCCCATTGTTTAAGCTTATTTGGCAATAAAAGTTAGACACTAGCATGTGTAAGGTGAGTATGTGGATAGGTTATGCAGGGAGTCTACCTGAGTATTGTTAGAAGGCTGCCAGCCTTGCCCTTAATCTCTTATGTGTTAATTGATTTCTATTGCAATTGGTAGTCCTCCCTCTCTTTCCTGCACAGGGCTTGCTGGTTCTCCTGATGAGGGTACAGGCTGCTGTGGCGTGTGATGAAGGATGTAGATGGAGCATAGGCTGTAGAAGAAAAGAGGGTTAAAGTCACCTGAACTACTGTTCCCATGAAACACGGTACTTGACCATGGGTGTTAAAACGAAATAGAACAGAATACGCTCATTGCTCTCTTAACTGATTGCTCGCACAATTTGTTTATGAGAAAATCTGAAGTTGCAGTTGTTTGTTGTAATATGCAACAAAAACACATGAGGATTTTCCATAAGACTGGCATTCTAGTTCTTAATCAGCTCTAATAACAACTCTTCTGCTCTTTCTGGGAAGCATATTCTTGACATGTGAAGTGTGGGCTCTCACTACAGAGATGTGTATCGGTGACAGTGCTGCTCTTCCAGTATGGATGGATGGATGGATGGATGAATATTTCTGTGAAACTGTGAAAGCATGTGATAGTCACTATTTTCCCTCTGTCTACATTTACAGGAATTAGAGCTTCTGCAAAGCACAGTGTTTCCTAACACTATAATGAAGTATTCATCTAAGCCTGCTATGGAAGGAAAAAGACTTCATTTAAGGGTAGCACATAACTTTCCTGACTCTGTCATCATTATCCTTCTTCTGAAAAATCTTCATTCCATTTAGTTGTAAATAGTTTCAAGGGGGCTTTCAAGACTTGAGTACAACAGCTGCTACTGTCCACACAAACATCATTTATATATAAATCTTGCTAGAACAGTTCAAAATATTTTCCTATTTTAATTAATTGTTCTTAGAACTATATTCCGGATGTGTTCCCTTACTGTAGATATATTAGGACATTAGATGACTATTCCAGAAGTGCGAATAAAAGTGATTCCAAAGATCTATTGGCTATTTAAAACCATTTGTGGCTGAAGTGAATTAGGAGATTAGTATTAGTAAAAGTGGGAAATGTTTATATATTTAAGAGTTTCTTTACTGTAAATGTTAGGCTTTTGAAACGACTTGCACTGCAACCCAGATAATGGGTTGCTTTTAATTTATTATTTCAGGTAAAGAGCTAACCAAAGTACATTACTGCAGCAAGTAAGTTGAAGGGGTTTTTTAAAATTCAATACATACCTCCTGGCTGGGCATCTACAGGGAGTTGACAAACCACCCCAAATGGCCTGTCCCTGAAGCAGTTTCCTATGGACTAAAACCTGGGGTGGATCATTTAGGCTTAGTCTTTGCTTTGGTTCTTCTAAAAGTCTTTCTGGAACAGAGATTTTTCTGTTATGCTTATTTTATTAAAAATAAATGGTGGTAAAAGACAGGGACAAATGCTCCTATTTTTTATAGCTTTGGTAAAACACCAAAATGAGTTATTTCAAGGATATTCACATGTTTCATCATTGGCAAGAACACACTGCTAATGTAAAGTCCCAGACCAGTGACTCTTTTCCAGGAAAGTCAAGAACCCAAGGTAAATATCTCCTTGGAAGATACCATTGATTACAGGCTTCCTAAAATTGGAGCTAGCTATGAACTGATTTGTAAAAAAAATTCTTAATTGAAATGACAGAATAACTACCATAATATCCCAGATCAGGAAGAATACTTGCCTAACAAGTACATTTGGGAAAAATTATGGCATATGTTTATGGCGTATGTGCTGAAAGGCCAGCCGGAGGGGAAGATGGCCGGATTGGTTAAATAGGGAGATTCTGAAGGAAATCAGGGATAAAAAGAAAGTTTACAGACTGTGGCAAAAAGGGCTGGCTACTTGTGAAGAATTTATGAAGATAGCTAGGTCATGCAGAAAAAAAAAATCAGGGAAAGAAAAGTGCAATTTGAAGTTACTTTGGCTAATTCTGTTAGGGATAACAAAAAGTGCTTCTATAAATACATTAATAACAAAAGGAGGGGCAAGGAAAACCTCCATTCTCTGTTGGACTTGGAAGGAAATATAGTTAACAAAGACGAGGAGAAGGCTGAGGCACTTAACACTTACTTGGCCTCAGTTTTTACCAGTAAGACAGGTGGCCCTCAAGACAACTGGCCTCTGGAGCTGGTAGACAGAGAGAGGGAGCTGAATTCCCCCTGTATTCCAGGAGGAAATAGTTAGTGTCTTACTGAGCCAACTGGATCCTCACAAGTCTGTGGGACCAGACAGGATCCATCCCAGGGTGATGAGGGAGCTGG